>CM033355.1:20482689-21082689 GCA_019395295.1 Osmanthus fragrans | reverse complement strand
CATACAAAACATATATAACATTGGACTACATTATTTTGTAAGAGTTAAGATTGAACGTGTCATTAATTGAATTAATGTAACTTTGTAAATGTTAAAAAAATTAATCATAATACGGAATCCAGGAACCGAATGGAACCAAGCTCGAGTGGTTTCATAATTAAATCTTGATCCGACGATTTTACTTACTAAATACCCAAAAATTTCGGGTACCATTTGTTCTATTTAGAACAGAATCGAACCGGATATTGTTCATCCCTATCCTTAATTTTAGGGTTATTTTTGTAAGTTGTCCAATTTCAATTTCCAATTGGACTTTCAAATAGAACTTTAACTAAAATTTATCAATAGACTTCGAATAAAATTCCAAATAACATTCGGGTCACACCCTTATTATAATAGTAAGTAACATGTAACATAAGTAATCGCGAACACGTGACATTCAAGGTTCAACTCGTGAATTTCCTTTTGTTTGTTCAATTTTGAATTTTCTGTTTTATATTACATGCAAATCATAATATTTTTGTTGTCCCATTAAAATGGGACCTCTAAAAGAGCCCTATGTGTCAACTTACGTGAAAGTCTATTAAAGAAGATGTTAACTTTTGACCAGAGTTAACATAAGCCTAAGTGGCAGCCAAACAAATGCCACAAACTGAGGTCCCTAAGTAGCTAGCCGAGGTGCCTCAAAGCGCCTAGCCAAGGCTCCCAAGAAGTCTAGCCGAGGTGCCTAAAGAGGTACAAATCGAGCCCCTCAAAAGGTCCAACCGAAGTGCCTAATCGAGGCTCCTCAAGTACGTGGTCCTACCTTAACCGAACTCCTTTTGGTTGAAGCTCTCACTAGCTCTTAAAAGATCTAAAGATAATCCTTAAGAATAACTGATGTGATATTTGTAATGATGAATCTATCAAGTCTGTCATCCTATGTTGTAGGGTGGTTGACCTTTTGTCAATGTATTAAATACATAGCAGGTTAGTGATATGATGCTTGGACTTGGGAGATGAAATCACCTCTTTCTTCATGCAACGGTCACTACTTCAGCTAGAGCTCTAATAATATCAACTCTTGTAACATTATAAAGAACCTTTTGGGAGGAGAAAAATATGCATATAAACTATATGTGCTTAACACAATATTCTCTCTCTAAATATACATTTGTTTGGAGATCTTTCATCTTGTTCTTACAAGTATTAACAAGTCTTTTTCTTGATTAATATCTTATAAAATCTCATCTATTATCTATTATCTTCTTGACACAACCCGTTGGTATTTCGATTTGTCGTATTTTACCGTCTCCACCATCGTCTCCGGCTGAATTTCGTTGGATTTCGTCCACGTGTCACGAGTCCGATATCGATATCTGTTGACAACATTTTTTGGGGTCAACAACTTTAAAGATTGATTTTTAATTAGTTTCACGAATAAAATCTGCGTTACTTCAATTTCCATCTCTTTCTCAAGCACTTGACCCAAATATTGGTTGATTTGGAGATGGGCCTTGCGTGGGCCAATTCTGTTAACCGAAGGATTTTGGACATGGTCCATGGATTGCCGTAGCCCAGTGTTACCCGGTGAACTTTAGCCCAAGTTAATTTTCTACTCTTCAAGCATTTGTTGCTTCAAGCTTTATACATTTATTTAAACCGAAATACATCAAGATAATAAAGGGAAGAAAGAATTTCAAACAAAGAGATGAATTCATGTTTCGTCTGTTGTCCGTCTATGAAAATTGTGAAACTTTCTCTGACAAAAATATAAATGGAGTGACTAGTCTGCACAAAAAATAACACGTTGAAGACGAGATAAAATATAAAATAAGTAACTCCTTTTTAACTTTTCAAAATTTTATTAAAAATGTCAATGAAATAACAAATTATACTAAGATCTACAAATTATTTAATTATTTCGATAAAAAGATTATCAAGCTTGTATGATTGAGCTTCTAAGTGCTTTAAGTAGTGGATCTCAAAGAATGTAGATAAAAGTATAAATTTGATTGTTAAAATCATATGAAGGGGAAGACAATTACTCTATCGAATGACAACCACTCTATCGAATTTTTGCTAAGGCCTACATTTTTGCTCTCGGGTATGAAAACTACAAGTCGAAAACAATTACTCTATCGAATGACACTCGATTGAAGGGTGATTTTCATGAAGAGGAAGCATCACACATGCTTCAAATAAGGCTTTTGTGCAACCAAACACGTAAGTCATTATGATCTTTCTTGTTCTAAGTTGTTCATGACATGATGTTGCTCCGAAGGCGAAACAACCACCAATTCAAATTCTAGTTTGTTAGCCTTGATTATCATGATTTTGATCATCTTATAAATAATTATAAATTTTGCCAAACACGCGCTGTGGTACCCTAACAAGGGGCCCAATCCAACCTACTCAAGGGCTAGTAATAATTTCGTTTTAAATAATGAGGTAGATGCATGTGAATTATAGATATTTGTGTCTGTACTTTGTCACATAAGTTCATAATTTTATGTTTTGGTACATCTAAATTACACCAACTTAGGAGTTCGTACATGGCCCACACAAACATATTTTGTAAAACTATTTTGAGTTGCACGTGCAATTTAGCCAAATAAAATCAAGTGATATTTGACACACTATCTTCCACCATAATATTTTGAAAAAAAATTGAAAACTATGGTCCCATTTTTCATGTGGTGGTTAGAAGATAAAATGAAGAGAGTATTTTTAGCTAAATAAAACCATTTTTTTTTTTTTGAAATTGGAAGGGCTATGTTCCATCATAATATTTCTAAAAACCGAACACAACGGTCCCATCTTTAACGTGATGACTAGAAGATAAAAATGAAGAGTTTTTTTTTTTAAATTTTTTTTATAGAGATCATCTTATTTCTATGCATCTTCTCTATTTATAGAGGTGGTGATGTAGGTGAAAGTGTGTATCGAACCAAGAACATAATCCAAACCCAATGATTCATGTCGAATATTGGCAATTTACTATTTGATTTGCTCCTGATTAATAATGAGAGATGATTCTTGATCAACAAAATCGTTGTTTCAGAAGACTATCAATATTTTGGATAGAAAAGAATTAAAAATATCCAACTTCTATAATTATTTCAACAAACCACTATTATTACAAACGTCAATATATTTACAATTAAAGGCAAATTATTTTCGAAACTTAGTAAATAGCATGATAAAAATAAAATACCTTGTAAAGGTAGACATGATACGATGCGATGAAAACTAAATAAAATCCAACTAAGTCAAGTGGTTTCATACCCACCCTAATAAATTGTTTAGCAAATAAGTCACTTTATTTGGTAATAATTAAATTTAAAATTTGAGCCTCCTATTTTTAAGGCCCCCTATTTTTTATCCCACCATTTTAAATCTCAGTCTGTCTTTTTATTCAAGTCCCTAACCAAATTCAACATCCCTCTCTCATACACATAATCACGCTCATGATCGATGTTTTAAAAAGTGTAAAGCATGACTAGAAATGGAGGCTGAATTCTTAGTTTTACGAACCTAGACGAGACCTAGGTGTAAAAAATAAATTACGTATTATTATTATTATTTTAAATACTTAATCATTCTAAAAATTATTTAATAATTAAAATAATACATACCAAATATCTAAAAGTATAAAATACTATATTTATTCAATAATTCCTACAATTAGTTAATTATACAATTTTCAAGTTTTTGAAATGCAAAAATTAAACTATTTTTCATAGTTTCAAATTATAGACAAGAAATTGGATGCGCGATTTTATTAAATACGTATTTTTGTGTGTAAGTTAAATGAATTTAGTTACTGAATGTATGGTGTTATAGATAAAAATTGAAACTTACTTTTGATAATTATATGAAGAAAAATTTATCAATGGGAAAAGAAGCTATCATTATTAGCACAAATGGTCCACAATTTGAAGCAAATTGCTTGCTTTAGGGATCTTTCCCAGGTTTTTAGGTCCTCTTAATTTGTGCACATTATGGATTAAGCAGTTATTGCACATCTTTTGTTATTTCAAACTCTCTCTATATATATATATATATATATATATATATATATATATATATATATATTTTTTTTTTTTTTTACAGTTTTAAATTCTTATTTAAATTTTATATTTTCAGTTGTCTGGTCTTTGCAGCAGTCTCCTCTCTTTATTTTGTGACCTTTCTTTCAAAATCCCACATTCATTTGCAAGTAAAAGTGAAGACATTGATGATTCTAGTCTACCATCTAAATTTGTAGCACAAGTTAATGATTCTTGATAGCCTTGGAAGTGAAACTTGTTTAAACATGCTATGCCTACACTAAATGTATATTTATTTAAATTTTGTTTCATTGATCTTCACCGCAGTCTCTTGTGTACAAGTTGATTTTATTTCTTAATCAAACTACATAGCATGTGCACAATATTCTAAATGAGTGACGACAAGACTTGAATATGATATCCTGTCTTCAACGCTTCTTTGCGTGCACATTGAATTCAATTTTAGTAAATTACTCAACATTTTCACAATATTCATAAACGAGCAATAATACGTGAATGCTTAATCGTTATCAACTTTTCATCATGTTTATTTAAATGTTGTCTTCGACGTGCCGATCGAATTCATTCTCATTCTTAAATGAACATTGATAAAATTCTAACGTTGAATCTTTACCAACTCTAATTTTTAATTTTAAAAAAAAAAAAATACTATTGAGAGAGTCACCTATTCTTATAATAAAGTGTACTTAATTAATAACAATAAAAATAATTATGACAGTACATACGCAACATTCAAAAAGATTTACCCAATGTTGATTAGCTGTCTTTAATACACTTTAGCTCTCCAAATCTTAATCCATGCTTTTCAAGAACTAGGCATGATTAACTACAACTTGTATTACATAATGACAAAAAACCCCATAACCAAATTTCAAAAATAACTAAATTTACCAACAAAAACCTGAACTTTCCAAAGGGTACTTATGTGAACTCACAAATCCTATACATACATGCATGTTCTTGATTTTGTTGGGAAATACAGTCTCATCACATGGCATGAAAATAGTTTCATGTGCTCACATGCCTAGGACTCTTTCCATGTTATTATGATCTCTGTAATAAGGGTCAGAACAAGAACAGCTTATCTTCCTTTGACTAATCCATGTCTAATAATTCATTTTGCCAATAATCAAGACAGAATTCTTTAATAAAAATTGTTGGTTTTCAAGAAATTTTGACACCTCAAATGCCTGAGACATAATATAATGTTAATTTAAATTGCCTAATCGTAGATTTGATGTAAATCGGAACAAGTTTACTAAGAAAGACGCACAAAGTAACATGTAGTGATTTTGGAACTTTCAGTAGATCTATCAATGAATTGAATAGAGTAGAAGATATAATGACTTTAGACCTTATCGTGAAAGAATAAAATTCACTTTAGCCTACCGCTTTCACTTGACACCTATCGTAATGATAAACGACTCGTCTCGCCGTGACCTTCACCTGCTCCCATTTCGAGTCAAGAGATAGATAAATAGAAAAATAGAATCTATCAGACTCAGATGGATAAATGATCAGATTGCCATTCTACCTTTCACAAATGTGTTGAAACAAAAGAAACTTATCGCGGCATGTGACACTTATGAGGACCCAAAAGCTGTCTCTTATATCATAACTTTGGGTTCATTATGCAGCTCAAGAATTGCAGAAGTTTATTGATCACTTAATAGCAGTAGAGACAGACACCCGGCCAATAATAAATTTGAATTGTAAAACTAAGGTTACATCACTTTATTGTCGTGCACGTTTTTAGATTACACTTATTGAGGGCAATTAATTTTTTTAAAATGCCTTAAAAGTTGTATGAATTATTTTTCTCTATTATGTTACCATGTAATACAAATAGATCTTTCACCGTCTTAGTTTTAATTACGTCTCTCACTTTTAACTTGGTTTTATTGAGATTATACCATTGTTAATAAAAGTTAAGCCCCTATTTGATGATCATTATTGAGAAAAAAAAAATGAAGTTTTGAATAATAATTTTTTGAATAATGGTTAAGAAGTAGAAAAAAATTGTGGGTTTATGTGCAAAATATTTATTGTATGAATGCATAGTTGAGTATGAAAATTTAAAAATTTTGCTTTAAAAGGAGACAAATAGGAGCTTATTTAGGTCTTGAGTAAGACATGTCCAATCACTTTTAGTACAAAAATGTTACATCGCGAATACATATAAAGTATAATTAATAGATGAGGGTTTGAGCTATCCCAGTTAACATAGTATTATAGTATAGTAGCAAATCTCAACAAGTTCAACGAGTAATTCTATTCATCTAAAATTTAAACGAGCATTTAAATTTTAAGATTGTTGTTCTCAAATAAATCATCAATTTGTAGGGCAAGTTAAAAGGGGTACGTTAATGGTAAAGTAAGCCCCCATGAATCCATAACTACAGTAAAATGGCATGGTTGAAAGGGTTTTGTCTTTAGACACGAAGGTGTCCATGTGCTGTCCCCATATTCTATAAACAACCTTTGTTCACTGTTTCAATTTCACCAGACCATTTCTTTTATATTCTCACCGTCCAGATATATTTACCAAGAAATTTTTTTGATCAAAACTATAATGTAAGAATAGAGAATCTCCATTTTCCCCTCCCTTTATAAAGCATAATACCTCATGCACATGTTTTAACACAAATAACTCAGAACCCAGAACTTTACTTAATCTTCTGGCTTTTCTTCTCTTCTTTCCATTCTAAAATGGTTTCCCAGGAAACTGTTCAGGGTAGCTCTAAATGGATTGAACCAAATTCAAGTCCGCGGATTTCATTCTCTGCTGATTTTCTTGATGAAAATAACTATATTTCTATATGTCCAAATTCTCAGGCAGAGAAAAAAGAAAGAGAGAGAGCGTTTAATGCCGAATTTGAGTTTCTTTCGGCGAATTTAACGAGCCAAAACATGATATCTGCAGACGAGCTTTTCTCCGAAGGTAAGTTGCTTCCTTTTTGGCAAATGCATCACTCTGAGAAACTCAACAAGATTAGCCTCAAAACGGAGAATGCTGAAGACGTAACGGATGGAAAAGAGACGAATAACAAGGAAGAAACCAGAATAAGTTGGTTTCTTGATGATGATCCCTCTCCTCGACCTCCTAAATGCACTGTTTTATGGAAGGAGTTATTAAAGTTGAAAAAACAACGCGCTTCTACCTTGTCTCCATCTTCTTCTTCCTCCTCGTCCTCTTCCAGAGGCTCACTGGTCGATGTGCCTACAGTCGATGAAAGTAAAGAACGAGTTGGACCTCGAGACAAGACTGTAAAGAGAATCAAGAAAGGGCTGGACAGAGCAAGATCAACCAGTATGCGTATAAGACCGATGATCAATATGCCTATTTGCACACAAGGAAAAAACAGTGCATTGCCTCCTCTTTTCTCCATAAGGAAAGGAAGATTAGAGAGGTAAGAACAAGAAGCTGGTAGCTGTTTGTTGGGGTGTTTTTAGAAAGAATTAAACTACTTTGCCCTCATGGATGACCTCAAGCTTGACCTCGACCCCACCACTCCATGTTATTTCAAGTAAATTCTGTTGATTGTTATTTCAAGTAAATTCTGTTATGATTTACAATGTAGATTCTGACTTTACTTTTGTAAGAATGTTTCTGCAACTAATTTCCATTGATTTCTGATAAGAGGGACTGTTGTAGTTGCTTTAGATTTTCCCAAGCCAAATCTAGTAATAAATCGAACGGAGTGGCAAAAATAGCCTACTACAGATTAAAATCCTAGTCCTACTATCACTTATTATATTGTGGCATAATATAAAAACTGGGGAAGATTTGATTAATAAAAATTCCAAAGACAATGGCGATTATTTTCAATGCCTAACGGGATAGAAAGTACCAAAACAATACGAAAGTATGTTCCATGTGTTCATGTTGGAGATGTTTCTATAAGAATGTATCCCACATTGGAAATGTTTCAAATGCACGGTTCGCTGTGGTAGCATAGGATGGTCCGAGGGATTGTGTTCCATGTTGAGAAAGACAACACTAATAAAATTTTAGAAGTACGAGAGTTCTACGTAAGAAAAAAATAAGCCTATTGAATATGGCAGGATGCAACTGTTATAACAACTAGGCAATCCAACCACTGAAATTAAGTCTAGTCGACCCTAAAGCCAGATTGGAATTAAACAATCATGTTATAGGTACAGAAAAAGTTTGACAATTTTTACAAAGAAGAACACTTGACAAATTTTCATTGATTTTCGACACAACAATGGCAAAAAATGCACCATACATGAATAATACCCTGTAATGAACATAAAGTATCAGGCTTCTTCAATCATTTGTGTTTGGTTGCCTTCGTGAATACAATATCAAACGTTAGATTATATTCTGGGGGCGTATTTGCATTCTCAAGTTCGTCACTGATTTGGTGGGGGGCAACTAACATCGTCAAGAAAAAAGACACAGTAACGTGAGTCCTGAAGCCATATACAGATTGTCAAGTTTCCTAAATCAACACCATGACCAGGCCAAAAAGAAAAAGAAAAAGAAAAATTAAAAAATAGCAATCTTGTAAATAAATGTGGTAATGATACATATATAAGTAATAATACATAATAAATACTTATTGAAAGGATAAAGCATCCAATAAAAAGGATTTTAGGCAGAAAATTTTATACGATAATTACAAGATTAATCACTAGATATAGTTATACAACTAGTTAACTACACATAATAACAAACAATTACAAAGATCTAATTGAAATATAAATCACATATATAAAACATAGATACATGTAAGTCGTACACATAAAAATTGTGATACAGAGAATATCATTCAAAAAATGACTGTATAAAAACAACACGCTGATATACAATTTGACACACATTTTCATTTGTCAATTAAAGAATATATGTTGACAACCATAAACAAGTGTCGAATCTCAAAAGCAGCAGCATGAATGTGGTTAGAAGGACGAGCCATAGTCTTATTCCAGGATTTGGAGAATTTTGGTAATGCTCAGAAGACTCTTGCGTGGTTGTTAGTAACTAGTTTACATGATGTTGTCACAACTGTGGCAGTATCAAAAACGGATTCCCGGGAGTAACCCTATAAAAAAAATAGCTCAAATTAATTCATCGTCTAAATTATAAATGAAACTTCAGCTAAGTGAAGATTACCTTAGGTCCAATCCGGGTTTTCCAGAAATGTTGCTTGGTACTTGGCCGGTCAGATTATTGTTATATACGAAGCTGATAATGATGACCACAAATTAGTATGTTAATATTTTCATCGAATAGCAAACAATCTCCCTTCTTAAACACGGAATTGATTTCATGTCAGAGCAAATAGCCAGCAAACGAACAAGAATACTATATCCACATCTATGCTCATATCCAAATTTGTAAACTAAAACAAAATAAAGATAACAGAAAATAAGCCAGTAAAATTTTCTCTGGTTGGAGTTTTCAGGCTGTCGGCTGATGCAACATTTTCAATCATGAAAAATCATATACAAGTATTGACATAAAATACAATTGAACAAGAACGAGATTGAGAAAGAAAGAGGGAGGCAAGAGAAAGAGTACAAGAGGGAGAGAATAGAGAGAAAATACCATAAAATCTATTAAATAAAATGCTGATTATGATTCTTAAAATAAGTATCATATTTTGAAAGTAAACAACTTATAAAATACTAGAAAATCGATTAAATAAAATCGTCATTAAGTTTCCTAAATAAGTATCTAATTTGGACAGTAAATTAAATAATATCACTACTAGGATTCCCATCAAGTATTCTGCGAGTGTCTGAATGGGATGTAGCTACTTCCACTTTCACACATTTGTGGAATAAACCAGCCGATGACTTAGAATTTGGTTGAATTTTTATTAGTTCGATCATTGCTGAATTATGGACTATCATAATTCATATAATCAGGATTGATTAGCCACTGAAAATTGTGGTTTTAGACCTATATCCCAATATGCAGGAAAAGGTATAAAAAGTTAAGGTTGCTGTATCTGGTATATTGGAGAAGACCTGACAAAACCACCAATTTCTATCAATCAAGAATGCTGCCAAGCAGCATGGGATTAAACTTAAATTTATGGTGAGAAAACCGATGAGAAAGTATTGTGGATTGCATACATAATGCACATGATGGATGAATTGAACACGAGAATTTTCATAGTGCGATAATCTGTACGAAACATAAATTTCAACTTGATAAAATGCTGGGAATAGAACTTACAGCTCACGCAAGTTTTTCAAGTTTCCCAGCAATGGGGGAATCTGTCCACCAAGCCGGTTGTCTTCCAAATGCCTGAAGTGAAAGACAATGTGTATTAGGTGAAGAAATTATGTTCGTAAATTGTCCAGAGAATACATGAATGCCAAAATAGTCAACAGCTCGACGCATTCAAGTCACTTTGTCATGCAAAAACATCTGGCTATTTACTGTCTGGTAAGAAATCATTCTCTATCCAATAAAGTAAATGAAGGCAATGGCAAAAAATAAAAAACAAAAATGGTTCATGACTCACAAAATTTTCAATCCCTTTAATGAACTGAGGTCGGGTATAGTTCCTGACAGACTATTGTTCCCAAGCAAGCTGTCAATGACAAGTAATAATTAATGAAAGAATCACGCGTGTAAATAATTTATATATATGCAAATTAATATTTATATACATGGTTGTTAATGCCGTCATCTTGGAAATACTTGGTGAGATGAATCCTGAAAGACCCATGCCCGTCAGGTTTCTGCAGACGAGAGGAAAAAGATGAGAATACTGAAATTTCACCTTCTTATGATGATGGAAATAGATGTTCAGGATGATATTATAATTTTTAAGGTATAACAAGTTCCAACTCACAAGGTTACTATACGAATTCGGGGTCCTTCTGAGCAAGTAACTCCAGTCCATGAGTATTGACGGGGTAAACATGGATCACCATTCCAATCAACCGGTGGGTTGTGGAAACTTTTTTTCAATCTTTCCATAGCAACAACTGCAATTAAAAAGAACCTAGATTTGTATTCTCATACTTTTAAATAAGTAAAAAGTTCATGAAAAGAGAAGGAAAGAGACATTATAAGTACCAAGTGAAGATAACCGACGAGGAACCTATTTCAAATGAGGAGAAATATCACCATACAAGCAATAACGGACGCAGAGATTTCGTATTAGTGGTCACACTCAAACATTTCAAAAAGCCGACAAAAAATTTGGTGACACGGTATCCTCTCTCTGTGTCAAATGGAAACGGTGTAGTGTGGGTGTGTCTAGGTCACAAATTTGGTCCAAAATTCTACCGTATTTTAAATTAAAAAAAAACTGGTTGGTCAAAGGACCCACCAGGTCCAAGTGTAGGTCCGCCTCTGCATACAAGAGGTTGAATGTATGATATAAAAAATATTTTTCCTTCACTATTAAGAGAACTGGTTTCAAAGAAGTGATTCAAGCAAGCCAACGCCAGCGACTTCATTTCCGAATTATGATTCCAAAAAAGTTGGCTATGTCACTGGATTATTAGTTTTAGATCAAGAGAACTTATCTAAAGCAGGGTATACAATCGAAAATGATATCATGCTATGTAAAAGAAGATTAGGAGCTGAACCATACCATCACGTGCGAGAGTTTTTCCTCCAACTGTCAGCACTTGAAAAACCTCTCCTGCATTGATTAGAGGACCAATACTTGATCCAGTAGAAGGAGTTAATGTTAAATTTGTCAAACCAGAAAGAGGCCACTGGTTTGCAAAGACAACAACACCAGCTGGAGTCACACTGAGGTTATTATAATAAGTTATCCCATTTATGGTTATGTCCAATATTCTTGAGCTCGTTGAAACACGATCATTTGCAAAATAAAGAGCGATGTAATATGTTGAGTTAGGGAGAGATGCTGGAGGCCACATTAACACCAGGGGTTCTGGCTGCTCTTTTGTCAATCGTGTCTGAAACACTCTCACCGGAGGTAGATTCCAGATACCGGAAACGGAAACATTTTCAGAACTCAACGAGGGAGAATTACTCTCTCCAAATGGCGCCCAATAACGATCAAATTGATCATCAGGATATCTGTTGATTTGGCATTTTTAGAGTTAGCCAAATGACAGAAAGAAAAATACTTATAAACAAATCTTGTGATGATAAAAAAAACAATCTTTTTAGTTTTTACAAGCAGTAGAAGGGGCCATTATGCAAGATTCCAGAATGTTTACATTTTCAAGTTTATGCTTTCTCGAAACAAAACAACTTCTATCATTATCGAGAAGTGAGGCGAAATTTATCCTTGCGCCTAAGTATGAAAAATGGCTACCAGCTACAACTTTTAACCAAAATTTGTTGGGATAGACATTAGACAATCCAGGAATGCCAAAATTATGATACGAATCAATACAAGAGAAGCAATACACACACATTTAAGCAAAACTTAAAGGGAAAGACAATCCAAGAATTCCTAATTTGACAAGTACTAATGTCCACAAAAAAAGATTTGCCCCAAAATTAATTTACTCGGAAAAAATTACCAAATTTTTTCTACTTTCAAGCACTCGCATTGAGAAATTATGCAAATTCCATATAAGCAAGAAGTTCATAAATCAACAAAAATAATTACATTAAAAACTCACTTTATTATCGATCCACTGCCGAAACTGTGCCTTGCAACTAAAGTCAAGGCATAAGTATGAAAGTCTGTGGAATTGTACAACTGATCCCACAAAGGCACAACCTCCAGAGAAGAAATAAAAGGATCTGAATCTGTATATGTATTAGCAGCCAAACACAAACTCAAATTCTTCCCAGTAGGCTTAAAAATTCCTTCATAATATGTAAAATTTCCATTCATATAATCCTCTGTTGTATTCACCACAGCCCATAATGTCCCATCAACTATCTGATCGAATACCGGAGGCCGTGGGTTGCTATAACCACCAATTCCACCATAGAAATAAGCAGTCCTCACCATGTATTTTGTCGTACGATCTGGTACTACCGGAATTTCGTAGCAGAATTTCTTGAAAAGGTTGTTTTTGAATGGAAACGTGCGGACAGTGGCAAGAGTTTGTAGAAAATCCTTTGTTGTAACGTTCTTCGGAGTCCCCGAGGATATGTAACCGGTATCCGGCAGCCATTCTATGCCATCGATCGTGAACTTTTCGGTGGCGCCACAATTAATTCTTACATCTGAAAGAAAAATTGAATTGTATAAACAAGATGTTCATAAATTCAACAAATGTCAAAGTTTTATATGGGCTGTTTTCATTTTAACCAAAACAAGAAAACAGAAAGAGATATATAGGAAAAAGGGGGTTATGGGTTTTACCTCTGGGACGTTGAGAAAGGGAGGGGGAGAGGGCGGAGAATGAAGCAAGGATGAAGAGGAAGGCAGCGATCATGGCTGACGGTCTCAATTGAGGAGAGAGAGAGAGAGAGAAGTCTAGAAGAAGGTTTGATTGTAGAAGAAGGTTTGATTGAGTCGATGGTATAGTGGAGTTGAATGGGTCAGTTGGAGTTGGGGGAGTTCGATAAGAAACGAATATTTTTTACACAGAGAGATGAAGTCGGTGAAGAGGAAAGAACATAGAATCATATATGGGGCCGGCGGGAAAGAACCAGGTCAGAAGGGAAGATTGTTTGAGTGATTCAACCTGCAAGCCTTTATTGAAGTATTGCACATTCAACCATGCTACAAGTACAATATTGATTGATAATCATTCACATGAGAGAGAGGTCCACGATAAATAAAAAATTCGTGAACCCCCTTCATGTGAGATGATTATCAATTAATATTATCAATGAATATTGTACAAGTAGTAAAATTCTTGCATATTAGGACCAGACAAATAAATTGTAGAATGTAATTACGTGCTGAAAAAATTATTGTTTGGCAGAACTACGAATGACTCCATTGCATGCCCACGTGTCTTTAAATATTGCACCTCATTCGTCGATGCGTAGTTGAAGGGAACATACCTCGATAGTCGAAGTACCATTTAGCAGTGAAACGAGTAGAATGCAAACATTTGGATAAAAAAACATGATTTAAAATATATAATATTTCTTTTTTGAAGTCAACAGTTTGATGCATTATGTGAGAAAGCTTATCAAAACCACGAGAAACTCAAACATGAGGAATATGAAAAGGTCAAGAAGTATGAGTGGAAGCGGATCAAACAGTGATAAGAACTATCGAAGAAGGTGAAATTGGAGAAAGGAATACTTGAAGAAGGTGAAATTCGGAGAAAGATGAGAATGAACATCCAGTTATCATAGCAGAAAGGAATGCTCGAAGAAGGTATAATCGGAGATCATAAGAAGAATGGTCCAATGAACTCAAACGACGGCCAATATGACTAACAAACTGTTGATGATGAGAACGTCGCCATGAGGTGGTTCTTAATATACTAGAGTTGTGCATTTTCACCTCCATGGGAGGTAGGAAGTGGCAGTAGAGCCAAAGACTTGTCGTGAAACCAACACACGCTGTGTTATTAGCCCAAGTGGCTAACAGGCCTTACCGGCCTACAACTAAGGGTAAACTAGCTATCCCATCATAAGTAAGAGCAGATACACCCCAGGTATTCAACAATTATATTTCACCATTTTCAAATCTAACTTAAGCATCAAAGCACGGTCCGCCACCTTCTAACTGTCCAACAAACTCTCGGCAAACTTCTAAATGATTGATGAATATATACACATTTAGGAATGATACTGGATAAATAATGTTATACAGAACTATTAGTGTTATAACATCTTACTAAGTGACTTGCAAGCTATCTAGGATGGTGTTTAGCACCAAAGATTCTAAATAGCATTACTCTATTGGATTGGCTAGTAGTGAACTTTTTCAAACATGGCTTTTAACATTCAAATGTTCGAGAAATGACGCAAAAGATAAAAATAATAACAATAATAGAGTCCCCGAGGACAAGACATGCACTATTGACAAATCAACTATGTGACAAGCATAGCATTTTGTAATAATGTTACAAATTAGAGATTTCGTTTGATTCTCATTCTTTGTAGAATGAGAATGAAAAATATAGTCGTTGCAGGCTCATACAAGAAATGTAAAGTAAAAAATGGTGGTCAGATGTGATAGATAATGATTATATTTTTTATTTTTATGGATGAATAATGTGAACAAACGGGACCTAACTATGAGTTCAGAAATGAGCTCATAAATTGCTATTCCCATTGCAAAATGGAAAATTAATTAAAAAATTCCACTTTAAAAATTTAGAGACTGAAAGGACATTTGTTCTAAAAAAATGCTTTGCATTGAAAGAATATCCGGAGTTGGACTTCTAGGAAATTGAAAGAATATCTATGATCGAGAAATGATCTCGATTGAAAGAACATCGAAATATCAATCTCACATACATAAATTGATGTCAAAACACATAAAAAATCTCCAAAAAAGGAGAAAGTCCTGCCAACATTTAGGGAAAAAAATTTCTACAGTTGGCTTTAGAAAACATTATTATTATTATTATTTTTAGATCAGCAATTTGGGATATCAACTTTGTTAAAAGGAGTAACTCAAATCATTATATGTTACATATTTAATTCATTGTTATTTGATGTGTGTCGTTAATATGCCCAAGCAAGGCCGGCCCTAAGCCAAGGCCAACAAGGCAATGGCTTAGGGCCTCATATCTAATGGGGGCCTCCAAATGAAAATCATATGGTAAATGTCCAATTAAATTAGTATAAATTTAAAAGATGGATTAAATAAAAATTTATTTAACAATAATTTTTTGGTCTATTCTTAGTTTGATCTTATCCAAAATAATTTTTTATTGAGTTTAATATACATAATTAATTACAAGCTATAAAATGAGTTCAATATTATTACGATAATATGATTTAATTTGAAAATCAATATTAATGAGTTATAACTTGAATTTGATTTATCCAACATAACTTTTTCACGAGTCCATAATGTCCATAATTTGATTTAACGAAAATAACTTGAATTTGCTATTTTATCTTTTGAATTGTACCAAATCTTTGTTTAAAATGTTAATATATGATTTATTTAAACATTTAAGTATTTTTACGCTTGTAAATTTTTTTGTGCTTAAGGGTCTCATGATAATGAGTCGCCTAGGGTCTCAAAATTATCAAAACCGACCCTGACCCAAGTCCTTATGTACTATGCATTTATTTCATTTGTGATGATTTACCTTATTATGTTCCACAAGATGATGATTCATTTGACAATAAAAATATTGAAATCTTTGTGTTCATTTGAGTTTTGATCGTATTGAATTATTCTTTGAGCTTAATGAGCCCGAAGACTATATTAAAACTTGAGTGTTTGTCTTAAAATGTCAATATTGTTAGAGTATAGTCCAAGTATTTATATATTGTGTATTTATTTCATTTTTATTCGACTTGAATTTTCCTTTAAACAAAATTTGTAATTTCTCAACGCTTTTTTAGAAGTATACACCGTCTCGCCTATAATGGGGATAAGGAATCCCCCTTCTAGGTAGTTGGGATGGTGACATATCGTCTTGAATTTCTCAAACATGCACCAAATATCTGTAGAGGGGAATGAACTTCAAACAATCGGGATTGAATCTTTTATTTTATTTATATATTTTTAAATTTATATTGTATTTAAAAAATAATTAATTTATTAAACGAGTTAGTAAATGAAGATATTTTTAATTCTGACGAATTTCCTGGACATAGATATTACTAATCTTATGAAACTCATATGTATAGAAGAATTTTGAAAAAAAAAAATGCTTTGTTATGTCTTATTTGATATAGACTACGTTGAATTGTGCAATAATAATGAGAATTATGGTATGAGAGTTAGCAAGGACAATGACCCATAGATTATAGAGAAAAGATCAATGACTAGGTTACGAGCCAAGAAAGTCAAAGAAGTCATGAAATTACTTGTTCAAGTTGTGGTGGATGAAATATCGATCACAACAAGCAAAATGAGAAGTTTCATATTGGACATGGAAAAAGAAATAAGATGAATAAACTTGGTTCAAGCAATAGAGGGATGAACTAAGAGGTCAACTACGCGATCGCATAGTGTACCACGGCATTCCACATGCCTCTATACCGAGAGACGAGAGTAAAAGGGCGATTTTTGAAGAACTATGAGACCACATGTTCCAACACTATGCGACCGCATAGCACAAGTCCAGCAGAGAATTTTTCAATTTGGAAAGAATCCTAGTTTAGTTAAAACTCTAGTTTTTTTGGTAATTATTGATATTTAGACTATTGATTCCGTTTTTAATTAGATTTTTATGAGTTCCCTATAAATAAGATCCATTCTCTTCATTATAAAACACCTAATTTGATAGATATTATTTGTGACGCATATCGCTTTTCAATTCGTTCTTTATCGAATTAAATTTTGAACTTATCAAGATTTAAGTTTTTGTGGCGTTCAACAATTAAAGTAAGGCTCGTAAGTTTTGTGATCACGGGATCAAGATATTATTTGCGATATTCTTAATTTTGTTTGGTTCAATAATTTATTGGGTCAGATTTTTCAAAAACGTTGATTCTTGATTTTCTTGGGTTTAATCTATTCTGTTGTGAATTTCGTAACTACAATTGTTACATGAGTTTGCATTAGTTGATATTAGAGCTTGGCTACAAAAATAAAGATTATACCCTTTAATTCTTTTGTTGTTTTGTTTGAATCTTCATCTCCGTTCTTCGTGTTCTTCACATTTGAGCCATTCAATCCAATTAAATTATCAAAAAATAAAAATAATAAAAAAAAAAATTATAAGTTTTGGGGTGTGTGTGTGTGTGTGTGTGTGTGTGAGCACGCTACATTAATGCTTTAATCAATTTTTTTTGGGATTTTTTGGGCTCTTTGTTGAATTTCCGAGCGTTTAGTTAAAAATTTCGAAAATTGCAAAAAATATATAGCAATTACAAATAAAATAGAATAAAAATTTCAAGTCCAAAGTCTAAAGTGTCCAATTCAAATTCAAGAAACATCTTCTTGAATTTATTCTTAGTGTTCCATTCAAAGTGCCAATTCCTATTTTTTTTGACTCATTCTAGAGTTAAATTTTCTTATTCAATTCTTTGTTTGAACTCCACATGGATTGAATTTTGATTGAGATCGAATTATTTCTTTGAAGTGTTTGCAAGGAAGCATTGAGTGGAAAAAGATAGAGTGATGAAACCAATAGAGGGAAAAAGCTAGATTGAGTGATATACGAGTGTACACAAGAGAGGAAAATATTATTCTAGATTTAGGATGTCTGATATAGATGATTTTACTTCAAGCCGGAATAATAGTCACGTCATCATGACAAAGGAGATGATACAACGATTTGAAATGTTGTTTGAGGACATGTGAGATAGGATGGATAGGAAATAGGCGTCGATGGAGAGACAAGACACATTACTTGCTAATTTATGTAGGGAACAACCTAGAGAAGTTTATAACGCAAGGAGACATGATGGCTGATGCCTAGAACGGATATTGGTGGTGAAATTGAAAGGAGTAGTGAAATTGATAATGATGCATTAGTGGAGGCTAAAATATGAATGATGAAGAATAGAAGAGATAGGTATGATAGGAGGGCTAGAGATTACGTTGGAAATGGAGTTGATAGATATACGAGTAATATTAAAATAACAATTCCTTCATTCAAAGGAAGGAGCGATCCAGAGGCATATTTAGAGTGAGAAGAAGATAGAGCTTATATTTGATTGCCATAACTACTGAAAGAAGAAAAAAGATAAAACTTGTTATTGTTGAGTTTACTGATTATGCTATCATTCGGTGGGATCAAATAACAATATCTAAGAGGAGAAATCATGAGAAGCCTATTGAAATATGGAGAGAATTGAAGGCTATCACGAAGAAGATGTTCGTTCCTAGTCATTACTTTATGGATCTTTATCGAAAATTACAAAAGCCTTTATCAAGGATCTATGAGTGTAGAGGATTATTACAAGGACATGAAAATTGCAATGATTAGATCGAATGTTGATGAGGATAAGGAGGCCACCACAGCCCGATTTTTGAATGAGTTGAATAGGGAGATAACTAATGTGTAAAACTACAACATTATGCAGAGTTTGAGGACATGCCATAAATAGCTATGAAGGTACAGACACAGTTGAAGAGGAAGGTGGCAGCTAGATATCCATCGCGTTCTAATCAGTCTTGGAAATCGAAGTGGGATAATAGTAGAGGTTATGAGACTGTTTCAAAGAGTAGATCTGAGCTACTGAAGGGATGAGAGAAAGTTGCGAGCAAAGTTACACCTAAGGCAAATTCCCCACCCTTTTGAATCGAGATATCAAATGCTTTAGGTGCTTGTGATCATGACACATTGCTTCTCAATGTCCAAATAAAATGGTGATGATTTTGTTAAACAATGAAGAAGTGGTGAGTGATAGTGAGAGTGATTATGATGGCATGTTGGAATTGGAGGATGCTAGAGATGGTGAAAAAATGGAGTATGCAGTGGGTGAGCTATTGGTTACAAGACAAGCCCTTAGTGTACAAATCAAAGTGGATGACTTGGAGCAACAAATAGAGGACATATTTAATACGAGGTGTCATGTCAATAACAAGGTATCTAGTATGATTATTGATGGAGATAATGTGGCTAGCACTACACTTGTTGAGAAATTGAGGCAAATCATGTTTAAACATCCTAGATAAGGCTGGACATGGTCTAGTTCAATTCGGAACTGAACCCGAATTTTCGGGTATTTAGTAATTGGAATAGTTGAGTCCAAATTTAATTATGAAACCGTTCGGGTTCGGTTCCATTCGGTTCAGTTCGGTTCGACTTGATTTCATTCGATTCTCGGATTCCGTACTATAATTAAATTTTTTAATATTTACAAAATTATATTATTTCAACTAATGACATGTTCCATCTTAATTCTTACAAAATAATGTAGTCTAATCTTATGTGTCTTTTGTAACTCTTTTTATTGAGTTCTTCATAAATTTGATTGTTAAAATCACAGGAAAATGAAGATAGCGAGCTTACAATAATAAAGAAAGGCGTAGCCGAGATTCAATTCGATTACTCCAGAATGGTAAAAAGCACTACGATAGAATAACAGATTTGGGTAAAACTCGGGTTAATTTGATTAAGTTAGACTTTAATTGAAAATTAGAAATAGAAAAATCATACTTTTCTGTCTGGGCTAAGTTAATTAGTTAGCAAATTTATTTTTTAAAAAAATACAATAATTTGTCTTATTTAAGATAAATAAGTGTAAAAAACCAGGAATATTCGGTTTTTATTCGATTATTCGATTTTTTTGATAAAAAATCGAGAATTGAACCAAACCCGTTAGTTCTTAGTTCTCAATTTAGACACTCGTTTGGGTATTTAACTTAAAAAGAACCATTCGTTTAGTTAAGTTCAAGTCGGGTTTGGTTCGATCGGTTTGGTTAGGGAGTTTTGTCTGGTGTTAGTGGAGAGGTTAGAGTGAATAGTCGAATATTGGTGAATTTCTCGATTGGGAGGTATCACGATGAAATCATGAGTGATGTAGTTTCTATGCATGCCAAACATATTTTGTTGGGGATGCCATGCCAAAATGATAGGAATGTGATATATGATGATACAAAAATATGTACGATTTTACTAAAGATGAGAAATCTATTACTCTTGTGGCGTTGACACTATAATAAGTTTGTGAAGATCAAAATAAATTGAAAAGTGAGAAAAACAAAAGAATGAGAGAAAAAGATAGTGAGGTTGATCTTTCCCAACAAGAGAGCAAAATAGTAAATAATGAGATGGCTAATTGTGAGAAAAAAGAGTAGAACCACAAGAGAGAAAAGAAAAAGAATATTCTAAGAGGAGAAAAAGGCTGAGAGTGAATTTCTTTGCAAAAGGGTTAAGTTGAAGAGGGCAGTAGCTGAGAATCGACCTATGTTCTTGTTGGTTTATATAGAACCACTCCTCAATCTTGAGGAATCTAAAACACCCATCCCTAGTTTGACTTTTTTTTGTTGCAGGAATTTGAAGACTTGTTTACGGAGGACATGCTTAGTAGGTTACCACACATTCGAGGAATTGAACATAAAATTGATTTCGTACTTGGGAGCTGTCATCCGAAACAGGCTAGCTTATTGTAGTAATCTCGAGGAGACAATAAACTTTGAAGGCAAGTGGAAGAATTGATGAGCAAATGGTATATGAGGAAAAGTACGAGTCCATGTGCCGTGTCATTGCTACTTGTGCCGAAGAAATATGAAACTTGGAGGATGTGAATACACTGTCGGGCAATGAACAACATAACAGTAAAATATCGTCACCCTATACCTAGGTTAGATAAATTACATGGATCATACATGTTTAGTAAAATAGATAGATATTATCAAATTAGGATGAGAGAGAGATGGTGAAAAACAGTTTTTAAGACTAAGTATGATTTATATGAGTAGTTAGTCATGCCATTTGGACTTACTAATACACCTAGCATGCTTATGAGATTAATGAATCATATATTGCGTACATTTATATGTAAATTCGTAGTAGTATACTTTGATGATATTTTGGTATATAGTAAGGACTTAAATGAACATATATGATATTTAAAATGTGTGCTTGTAGTCTTAAGACGAGCAACTTTATGCTAACTTTAAAAAGTACATTTTGCATGGAAAAAACTATTTTCCATGGTCATGTTGTTAGTGCAAAGGGTATTGAAGTGGATGAGGAGAAAATCAAGGTTATTGAGGAGTGACCAACATCTAAAAGCATAACTGAGGTAAGAAACTTTCACGGTTTAGCTAGCTTCTACAGGCATTTTATTAAAGACTTTAGCATTTAAAGGGGCAAGGTAAACTAAATAAGAGGCATGCAAGGTGGATGGAGTTCATCTAGATATTTCCATATGTTATTTGGTACAAACAAGGTAAATAAAATATGGTAGTGGATGCATTGTCAATGAGGTATGTACTTCTTACTTTTTTAGGTGCCAAATTCCTAGGATTTGAGTATGCTAAGGACATGTATACTAATGACCCGAACTTTTCTAGTATAAATGAGTTATGTGACAAAGGTGCTATAGATAGATTCTTTAAGTATGATGTTTATTTATTTCGGGAGAATAAGTTATGTGTACCTAGGTGTTCAATAAAAGAATTATTAGTATGTGAAGAATATAGTGGAGTAGGGCTATAAGCAAAAATCACCAAATTGAAAAATCGAATTGAAATCGTATTTTAGAAACTGTCAGCTTGGTGTCATGTGGATCTGTTAACGAAATGATTTTGAACCAAACAAAATTGATCAAAAATGGTTTGTTTTAAGTTTGAGAATTTTAATTGTGGTTTAAAACAAAATTGGACCGGCAAAAAAATATATATATAAAAATATAAAAATTATTTTTTTTGAAAATTCAACCAAAATTCTAAATTATTATTATTACTTAATAATCCTAATTTATATTTTATAAATAAATTCTAATAATCTCAAATTTATGTTTTTCAGCCCAATAGCAATAAATAATTTTGTAGCCCAATTGTCCAACGCCAAAGTGAACGGCCCCAACCCCAAGGCCCCCAACGGCCCAACCTATAACGCCAGAAGTAGAAACCCAAAGGTCATAACCCATACATTTCTCATTTCAATTGAAAATCAAAGTATCATTTTCTTAAACCCCAAACCTAACCATTCTCTTCCTGGCCGTCATTCTGTTCCAGTTTCACCTCGCCTTCGCCGTCCTCGCTCTCCTTCGCCCACCCAGTCCGCGGTCAACTATTCTTCAGCAGTAGGTAGGTGAAGCTCCTTATTTAGTTTGTTTTCTTTATTTTTGGTTATTTTGATTTGTGTAATTTTAATTAGGGGACAGAGGTCTCAACTCCCATTTGCAACAGAATTTGAATGGATATATTTAGTTTTTGAAATGAGTCACCTAGAAGGTATGATGGTAGAGAATTTATCGTACGTTATTAGCCTAAAAAGACCAAAAAATTATATTTTAATTTATTGTGATTTCACTTTGATTTAGTTGGTATTTAAATTTATAATATATATATTTAGTTTGTTTTAGATTTATTGCTAGTAAGATATAAATATATATTGAATTTAATGAATTAACGACATAAAAGTAGCTAGGCAAAAAAATATACAACGAAATCGACGGTTTAAAATCGAACCAAACCGTTATGTTTGTGTTGGAGTTTTTCTCAAACCGGTTTAAATAGTTTGGTTTGAAAATCTTTCAAAAATCGGTAAAATGGGACCGCTTACACCCCTATAGTGGAGGTTTTATGAGTCACTTTGGAATTAAGAAAACCTTGGAGGTGTTAAATGAACACTTCTATTGGCCTAAGATGAGAGTTGATGTTGATCGGATTTGTAATAGATGCATCACTTTTAAAAAGACTAAGCCTAAGATTTTACCTCAAGATTTCTATACGTCATTATTCCTTCCTAGTGAGCTTTGGGTTACCTAGGACTAAAAAATAAAGAGATTTAATATTTGTGGTGGTAGATAGATCTAGTAAGATGTCACATTTCATTCCATGTCAAAAAACTGATGATGTCGCTAATATTTCGGATTTATTCTTTAAGAAAGTAGTACACTTACATGGAATACCTAGAACTATTGTATTGGATAGAGATGTTAAGTTTTTTAGTCATTTTTGAAAGATTTTGTACTGCAAGTTAGGGACTAAACTATTATTCTCTACTACTTGTTACCCATAAATGGATGGGCAAACTAAGGTTGTTAATAGGACTCGATACAATTATTGCACACTATAATCAATAAGAACTTAAAGAGTTGGGGGCAAGAGTTTCGATCGTTAAGTTTTCTTTTCTCAATTTTTATTGTTCTGTAAAGTTACTGTAACTAATTTTTTTTTCTAAAATCTAAAGTGATTCTATACTTAATTGCCATCTTAACAATGGATTCATATATTCCTAAGTATTCTAAAAAACATGAATTATTTGATAGGAAAAACATTAAGAGATGACAAATAAAGTTGCAATTTTATTTGACAACTCTTAAAGTGGTTAATGTTACTGAATCTTATAAACATGAGAAAACAGAAGACTTAGCTATTTGGCAACATAAGGACTATATGTATAGAAATTACATTCTGAATTGCTTGTCGTTATATTTAATGATGTTTACTGTTCGTGTAGATTTGCTGAGAAATTATGAAATTTTTAAAAAAACTAGTAATCTATCGAAAATGTTGGAACTAACAAATTTGTTGTGGAAAAATTCCTTAATTTTAAAAAGGATGATATTCGAAAGGTAGTTAGTCAAGTTGAAGAGTTACATTTTATAATTCATGAAATAATTGTTGAGGGATATAAAGTCTGCAAGAGTTTTCAAGTGTTTGTTATTATTGAAAAACTACCACTGGGATGGAAAGAATAAAAATCTAAGGGAAGCATAAGAGAAAACAAATATCTTTAGAGGATCTGAATCTGATCATCATGATTAGAATTGAGAAAGATAATAGGATAATAGACTGCGAGGAGTGATCAGATTTGGGTACCAAGGCTAATCCTATTGAAGGAAATTTTGGTGGTAAGAATTTTGTAGAGAATTTTACCAAGGGTCAAAATTTTAAGGAATAATCAGTCTAAAATTCATTCTAAAAACAACACTGCTGGTGATTGTTTTGTTTGTGGTAAATCATGTCACTTTGCAAAGGATTGTAGAAATATGAAAGGAAAGCTATAAATAATCAAGCACATATAGTAAAGGATAAGAACTTCTTCACTATGGTGACAAAAGTTAATTTAACAAGCAACATGACACACCGTTGGGTAGATTTTTGGAGCTACCAAACATATTTGCTTCACGAGAGGTGCAATTTCTTCATTCACTCCTATTAGTGATAGAGAATGTTTATTTGTGGGGAATGGGAAATGAACTATAACACTTAGGTTTACTTCTCCTTAGTTTGAATGATGTTCTATTTGTACCTGATATTAGGAAAAATCCAATATAGGGTTTAATATTAGTCAAAAAGAGGTTTGAGAGTGATAAAATTGTACTATCAAAATGTAGTTTTTTTTTTGGTATGCAAATGAGAGTCTATTTAAACTTAATGTTTCTGTAATTAATTATAAAACATCTACTTCTTCTGTTTATGTGCTGAATTCTTAGGCTATGTGGCATACTAGACTTAGACATATTAATATAGCTTATATTAAAAAATTAATGAGTTTGAGAAACATTCCTAAGACTGATAATTTTTCAAATTTAATACGTGAAACATATATTGAACCTAAGTGTGCTAGAAAACTATTCCCCAATGTTGATAGAAATACATTCCGATTTATGTGATTTAAAATGATATGTTATTCGTGAAGAAAATAAGTATTTTATTATTTTCAGTGATGATTTTTTTCTAGATATTGTTACATTTATCTTTTTAACAGTAAGGATGGAAGTTATTCAAAATTTATTTCATATAAAACTAAAATTGAAAATCAGCCAGACAAAACTATTGAAGTTATAAAATTTGATAGGGGATTAGAACATATTGGTAATTTTGACAAATTTTGTGTTGATAATGAGATTATTCATGAGGTTACTAGTACTCCCCTTATTTTCCCTATTCAAATGGTGTAGTTGAACAAAAAATATAACTCTTAAGGATATGTTCACTACTGAATTCTTTTTGGATTTCCTTTTAACATGTGGGTGAAGCTTTTCTTATTGTCCGTTATACTCTTAATAGAATTTCCAGTATAAAAATGATAAGTCCCCTTATGAAATAGGGTAGAACGCCTTAATATAAAAATTTCTTGTTCGACCGTTGAGTTTTACTTATTTAATACAAAAATACAACAATTTAGAGTATATTTCACCATAAGAGCAACTAAATATCACTATTTAAGACTCTGAATAAGTGTATAAAATACACTTATCAACATGGAAAAAAAAAAATAAAGACCCACCTTAACTAATATGTGGGCAGGACGAGGAGACAAAAATATCCAAACGTACAAGGGATGGGAATTTTTGCCCTGGCCTCGACCCACTCCGTTGCCATCATGAGATTCTGCCACTTCTTTGTGGTTTCACAACAATTGTGTGTATATCTACTTATACATTATAAGATTCAGAGAGTCTATAGCAACCAATTGTTTATGTTGATTTACATTTGGCGGTCTGTCTTATAACTCATGAGTCTACAAGTGGGTATCATATTTTCCTTTGGACTAGGCTTTTCATATGAAAGACCGAGAAATTTATTATATCAATGGCCCAAGATACACGTGAGTTACAGTGACCGAAGTATCTCTTAAATATTGAAAGTGTGATACCACCAAAATTATTTTGTGATAATCAAGTTGCTCTTCATATAGTTGTAAATCAAAATTTTCATGAAGGGACCAAGCATATCGAGTTGGATTGCTACGTTCAATAGAAAAATCACCAAGGTCCGTTTGCTCAAAAGAGTTATGTCCCCACGATGAAGCAGCTAGCTAACGTCTTCACTAAACATTTTGCTGCAAACCACTTTCACAATCTTGATTGCAAGTTGGACATTAATTATTGACATTTACAGGCTACAACTCGATTGAGCTGCGAATCACTTTCACAGTTAGTTATTATTGACATATACATGCTCAAACCATCTGGAAGACTATCAACAAAAATCTTATAATTTTTGGAATTGATAAATACGGAATTATCATTGTTGCATGTTTTACAAAAATTCCTCCGCTTTTGATTCAAATCAAAATCTTTCATGTATTAACGACACGTAAGTGGCACAGGCGTGACATGTCCCCATTTAATTATTTAATACTCCTAGAATTATTTATAAACCAAACAATTATAATTTATTTCGATTATTATTTTGAAATCATTGTAAGGACCAAATGGGAAATAATAAAACTAATCTCAATAAATTAATCTTGACTGGTCAACCTTTGATCTGTCGTAATAATTTATTAATCCCATTTTATTCCACTGAAAAAAAAAATGTAATTTCACTCCTAGTACAATTGAAATTACTAAAAACTATGTATGAACAATAATTATATCATCCAACTTATTGTTTTAACGTATTATCCCCATAGATCATGATAATATTCGAAACAAGGTAAAATGACCAAAATGTCATTTTCCAAATATAAATAGATCTTCACATTCCATTTTCTATATGTTAGTCCAATGTGATCATATTAAAATATTAATTTAATAGTCAATATCAAATTACTGAAGTCAGATTTAACTATCATCTTAAAAATTCATTAAGATCATGATTGTGCCTATTATAAGTTAAGGATTCCATACGTCGAATATATATAGGGATGACAATGGGGTGGGGATCGAGACCGAGGCAATCATTCCCATCTCCCACACTATTTGGGCTTTTCCCATTGCCTGCATGGCGAGGTGGGGACGGCCTGTCCCAGTTTTATATTTATATTTATATTTTTTTCATGTCTTTAACGGTGAAAATGATTACTTCTTACTTTTTTTTTTTTTTTTTTAAATTTCAATTTGTAGAACAGTCCATGTTCTCTCAGAAGGTTGATGCTTCTTTTATATAAATACTAGTGAAGGCACGTACGTTGCACATGTGGTGACTGATGTAGTGTAAGTAATAATGTTATTATTTGGTTATAATGTTATTATTTGGTTATGTAGTATTTGAATCAAGAATGAAACTTGTTTTGAATGATGATTATATAAAATATTTGTTCACATATATTTACATTGACAGTAGTAATATGAAACAAAACATCATAAGTATTATAAGCCATACTTGGATACATGAGTTTTAACATGTTAATATGTACAATGAACAAAATGTAATATGGCAAGTAGAGATGTTGGGAGTGAGGTCCAGTAGAGTCTGGACATAAAGATACAAAAGAGATTTAAAATACATAATTTAAACTCGTCGACTATTACTCCTGCTTTTGCTTTTTGTTTGTATGTTTGTCAAGTTCATGCACAAACATTCCTTGGATTGTTGAGTTGTCCGTCTATGTAGTGTTTTCACGTATGAATTGACGAGATGTCTCGGGAATGTTTTGTTGTGTCATGTTGGTAGGGAGATGGTCTTCATTTTGGTTTTGTGAGTCAAGGATGAAGATGACTTTATATGGAGGCTTGTTGGTGGTTGCTTCTATATTTACAGTTTTGATGTACAAGATATGCTCATGTGCAATTGCTGTCTAAATTGTAGAGTTGTTTTGCATGTGTTCCTGTTATGATATTTATGAGTAGATAAAAGGAATTACATTTATTGGAAAAAAAAAAGTAAGCAAGAAATTGTAATTTTGAGATAGGTACCTCCAGAGTTTGTTTCATCAGTTCTTTTGCTGGGTATTTCAAGAATGTTTCAGCTGGATTTCCTATAATTGATGCTATGATTGAGCCTGTGGAGTCGTGTAATTCAACGGTTGCTCTTGCTCTATGAGAATGGAAGTGGAATTATTGTTAAAGTTTGAAGGTTTGTGTTGGAGAATATTTGATGATTATTAGGCCCCTGTTTGTTTCCCATTGGGGCCCCCCCCCCCCCCCCCCCAAATTAATTTTTTGACCGTTTACGCCTACTCTTCTGACAGCCATGTGGGGGAATAAATGTGTAAAAAATGAACATTTCCACCATTTTCCCTTATTCTGTCTATTTCGTATGCCAGTACACGGTTGAAAAGTCAAGCAAAAAAAGAGCACTTTTGGTGGGGCCGGGGCTAATTCTCAACGTACTATACCATTTTGTATTGGTCAACAATTGTGGCTAGTGAGATTATTGAAGGTTTTTGCCAAATTGTAATTGGGTCTCGTGTAGGATGAAGACAAGGGCAAAGATGGAATTGCATGCAAGTTGAATTCAAAGTGAAATATATAAAAAATGTTGGGGTCCCACTTTGATTGGATGGAAAGAATGAATTTTTGCAATAAATGGGAAACAAACAGGGGCTAGATAACAAATGATGCACTCATTCAGAGAGATGATGTATTGGTCACATGGTTATAATCATACCTTGGAGTTGGTGTAACATAATTGTGCTTGCAAAATTTGCATAAATAAGTTTCGTTCACATTTGCACTTGCAGTTTTGTTGCAATTGTCACATGATAGGTACCATAGAGGTTGGTTTAATGTGACCAATTTCACATTTGTCTTTGTCCATAAGGTTTTTTGCTGCAATGTTTCAAATATATGTAAAAAAGAATTGTATTAGGGTTATTGGAAGGGCTGAAATGTTATATAAGTGAAAAGGTGTAATGATTTGGTGTACCATGTTGGAGTTGCTGTACTTGTTTGATGTTGACTAACTTTTCCTTCGGTTCACAACAAATGGTGGTGGAGATGGGGAAGATATAAGTTTTTCTTGTGACGATGTCATTCACTGTGTTGATGTTGTTTTCCAGCCTAATGTGTATGCAAGGTATCAGTTGTTAGAAATAATAAGGAAGTTTTGAGTAATAATTACAATTGATATAACTATGCATGTGAATGAGTAAGAGAAAGAATATACCAATGCTTTAGTTCATGAATTTGCTCAAATGGGGGATTAATGAGTATTGACGAGTTGATTTTGTAGAGACAGATATACCTAAATAGATATTGAATTTAGTTTTTCTGTGTAAGGTTTAAATCAATATGTGTTGGTGGATGAGTGAATTTATCATTGAAATAAGTTACTCTTAATCTGCTACTCACAAGAATTGGTCTTTTGGTGATCATGTTGCAAATGGTATTGCATTCATTTGTAACAAAGTTGTCCCACATCTGAAGCATACGTGTTTCTAACCTATAAGGTTTTTAGTTGTATTTAATAACTAACTAAAAGAGATAATTTAGTGTTGGCAACAATGTCTAACCTTTCGTTCATCAGAATGATGTCTTGTACTGTTGATTGGTTGTCACAAATTTGAATTACTCTTTTGGGGAAGATGTCGATTACAATTCCAATTATGCCTAGGAGGAGTAATATGTGTACTAATTAGTATGGGATATAATTTATGTTTAAGATAGATGTAATGAAGTGTAGAATGTTAAAGTGATTGCAAGTACTTACTAATTTCTGCATTTGTATCCATGTACGGCTGAAGACTTTCAAACAATATAAAGTTGTAGGATGATGAGAGGAGAGAGTTAAATTATTCATCAACTTCAACAACGCTGATTTTTGCATTGATTGTCCATCGGATGTTACCAAGTTGGGCTCTATAGTTGTTATCTGTTTCTTTAAATTGTGCATTTGAGATGAGATATGTTTTCTGTGGTAGTAAGGTGTCATCGAAAGTTGTGGAGGCGTTCTCAAATAATGTGGCCTGAACTTTGTTTCCCTATAAAAAATGTTTAAGTTGAAACATGTAACGGTTAGATTTTATAAGAGAAGACAGAAGAATTTTAATGCAAGGGAATTTTTTTTTTAGCATTTTGAAATGAGTATTGAAGTGGAATGTTCATCTTAAATGAAGTAGTGAAGCTTGATTTATGTTATAATGTAAGAATGGGCTGAGATACATTGTATTTGATGTTACAGTTATGTTTTATAAGGGAGGACATAAAATAATTTTAATGCAAGGGAATTATTTTTAGCAATCGTAAATGAGTATTGAAGTGGAATGTTAATCTTAAATGAAGTAGCGAAGTGTGATTTATGTTATAATGTAGGAATGAGCCAAGATACAATGTATTTGATGTTATTTTTTTGGCAATCAACTGTGTGTAGATGAAGAGTATGCTTATATGCAAGAAGTTGGAAATAAAGCATAACAAAGTGATTAGGTTGAACTGATTTTTTTTTTTTAACTATTTGAACGTGTAAAAAGAAACTCTAGGGGTTGTACTAATCTGTTGTGAAGAAAAAGGAGATAAAAGGAAGTTATTAGATTAAATTATGTTATGTTATGCTATGCTATGCTTAGAAAAAAATCAAATGCATTAACTATAAATGAATTAAGGCTGAAACCTTAATAGTTGTTTGATGGAACATACTCTTGTTGCTTATTTGTAAATCTAGATTGAACTTATTAGAGTCATTTTTTTTATCATATGTAGGGATTAAGCATATGTTTTAAGTACAGAAAGTGAAAGAAAGTGGAAACAAAGTAAGCTAAATTATATGAGAAAAATTATCTTAGGATCCATTACCCAAATGTGTTGGTACTTCAATGGACTATTCCGAGCTTTATTGGGACAACATTTTTCTGAAACTACTGCTTTTACAGTCCAGCCAGATTCTCCAGGTTTGATGTCAGGTATGCGCTTGTATTCTATGGCCATTTGTATATGCAATGAGTTGTATTTGATTAGAAAAAATAGAGTTGAAATGAATCATAAGTATTGAAAGATATACAAGACAATGTTTTTAAAAATGTTTGCGGTTAACGTTGTTGTTGAGTGAAAGAAAGGAAATTACCAGGTTGATGTTAGAAATGAAGAAATGAAGCTGGAAAAGATTAAGTGGGTAAATGGTTTATTTGGTGTCATATATATTAAGAGAATAAGATAGTGGTGGATAGAAATGATGAGAGTTTAGAATTAGTGTCGTAAAAGTTAGATTTCTATTTTCAATATTGACTTGAAAATGATTAGTGGGATGCAAGAATTTTGTTTACTGTTAGAAGCAAAGGTTTTTAAGGAATTGTTGGGAGTAAGTGGGTTGCCAGGTGTTTCTCATGTGGTTTTTTGCAGGGACAGATGTTGATTTAGTAGAATTAGTGGGTCGTAATGAATAAAGGAAAATGGAAAGAAATGATTTTGCAGATTATATCTAGTAGATATCCTCATCCCTCTAATTGAACGGTGTCTGCTCTTATATGTACCTATCCAATGGATAGAAACTAAAATCACACAAAAATGTGATTCTTGAAATTTTGAGAAACTAAAAGAAAGAATATAAAGATGACTGTACCGACAAACTATTGGAAGAAACTATTAAAGATAGAAGATCAAGACATGTAAATATCACCAAAAGTTCACTCAAAGCAAAGTTTAACTCATTGGGCAAAATTTGAATAAGATGTCTATACTTGCAAAAGCTTATGCATAATTTTTATGCTACTTAAATGAAAGGTCTGGTACTTTGAATATTCGATAAGATGTTTGTAGGATTGTTCTTTAACCATAAACAGTTGGTGTAAATTAATGGAAGGCTAAACCTCTTATTGCATTTGACACGTAATTCGAGTGACTCAAGCCACGGGTTTGAGAGCAGTATTGTTGCTTCTAAAATGGGAAGCATTTGATACAATGCCAATTTTTCATGCCTACTTAATATGGTCTTTGACTGACTCTCACAAAATAGAGAAAAAGAAAAAGCAAACTATTTATCCCTATAAACACAACTAAGCGGCCTCATAATATGGAGAATACTATGATGTGCAATCCAATCAACGCAGTTACACTAAAAGTAAAATCAAAATTCTCAATCTATGATTTAACTACTTGTAATTAGAAAAAACACCATACAATTACACAATTATAGAAAACTTAAAATTCAAATAAAAGATATACACAACTTAACCTCGAAAGGAAGCAATGCTCGAGAATAGCCACGCCCATATCGAAATTCATATTTTTCCAACAAGTTCTAGAATCCTTCTCGAACTGATCTTGTATTTTCAACTCCAAGTAACAAGCTTCGTCAGTAGTCCTTACTTCGTTGATTGAGATTAGTAAGTATCCTGCAAAAAAATGAAGATAAAAAGCCCTCATAAATGCAGCCTAAAAAAAATTCATTGATTGATTTTTGATTTTTGATTGGTGATTAGTGCTTAATAAACAAATTAGTTCAATGAATATCGTAAACAATGACTTCAACTTTAACAATGGAAAGCTTTTGATGCAATGTCATTTTTTCAGACATACTTAATATGGTATTTGACTAACTCCCACATAATAGAGAAAAGGAAAAAGTAAACTATTTATCTAATTGTAACTAAAATGCAATGCCATAATAATAGCACTCATGCAATACTGAACATCTATGTCACATTATTGTCTATAAAGTGAATGCCAAAATCAAGCAAGAAAACAAATAGATATCATGCTATCTTCAAGAATTGAAAATTTACTGCCATTGACCAAAGACAAAATTCGAATAATTAAATGTACAATTACTTTAAGTTTCTCTAGTTATGGCCCAGTAATCTACTAAACATCAAAGTAAATCTAAATCAACTATCACAGGTGTAGGAATTTTGCTAAGATAATACCTTATCATAATAATCTTTCCAAACTCGGCATGCAATCGATGGCCTCCCAAATCAAAAGCCTTGAACTTGCTTTTCCCGATACTCATCTCCTTTGATGTCAGATACTGGGTTGGCTGGTATTGTACATCTCTGCTCATTACCAACACCATAAGTATCTCAATTTCAATTTTAAACCTTCAATACTTCGATTACTAACCAATATTCATAGAAACACAGTTATTTTCTGATAACTTCAAACCTCTACAAAAGAGAACAAAAACAAAAGGTATAAAAAAAATGTGTGTAATCTTTTCTAAAAAATCCAAATGTCTACAATAGGAACTAAATAAAAAATCACTAACCATATTCCTAAGCAGTTCCAGTGATAAAAAGGAAGAGTAAGAAGAATCCATTCTATTTTTTCCCCATCATCCACTTAAATTGCTAAAGTTATGCATTGTTCAAGAATTGAATGCTAAATTTCATCTTTTAAGATAAATGAACTTCGATAGAGATAAAGTGTGATAAAGGAGGTCAAGGTAGATGTTGGAGATACCAAGCCTATCTAAAGCCTATTAAAAACTTACATCTCAGCAGCATCACTGGTCTTGCAAACAAATGTTTATCCAAATATATTTGTTAAGACTCCACTTAGAATAAAAGAACAGAATGATTAATAGACCTTTGATTGAGAAAAGTTGATGCTGGAAATTACAGGGAAAAAAAGATATACTCGGGTCACTCTTACTCACTCAATATTTGCCTGCCTTCTTATTCCTTTCTACCCTTATTTATAACCCTCATTCTAACAGATTTTTCCCTATCACATGCTCTCCAACAGAATGCTGTTATGCTCCCCCTTCTAGTGGCTTCTTATTCCTTCTGGCATAGGTGACACGGATTGGGGGCTTAACAATATATTTCATTGCAGTCTACACTACTTCATCTTTCTTAGGAAATGTGCAGTTAAATTGACAATAGCCATTCCATAAAGCTTCCAGCCAACGAGAAGAGTTGTTAAATTGTATTCACTCAGAAGTAGAAAGTAGTAACCAGTACTTCCTCCAAGAAAGCACAGATAATTGAAACTCTTGTCTAACAAAGGGCTATTGTTTTACCTATAATTTTATGCTTCAAGAAAAATAAAAGAATTTCAACTTGTAGACTTTCGGCAAAACTCAAAGAAGATATAATATTTGAAAATTTAGTCAATTCCCAAGAAAATGTCTTGTACTCACGAATTGCTGTTTACGTCCTAGCCATAAGAACCATCTTAGAATTCTCCTTGTCAAATACTTTGAGCATTATTCCCATCCAAACACTCGTCGGTAACTCCATCCATAGTTCACCATCACTTTTAAAAAAAGCCTAGAAAAACCCAACAAAAATGTGAATGAAAAATATGGGTGTTCCTCTTTAGACCTCTGTTTTCCATAGCAGTGAAGCACAATAAAGAAAGCAAAAATTGATGGAAGCTAAGTCCAAAATATTTGATTCATTAAAAAATTATTTAGGATTATATAGTTACCATTTTTAACACTAAATTTTGCAACATGTAATTTAATGTAGTTATTTCATGGTAGATTTCAGTTAACTCCAATTTTGCAAGCCATTGAACTAATATACAGTGCGTAGAATTTGCAATTTAACAGATGAAGATAAAACTATAATTCAATTTCAACATATAGTTGAGCTTAAGTTGTTTCAATCATTTTCAGCGAGACCATCTTCCAGCTGAGACAGACCCAAGGATAAACAAATGTAACCATATAAATATTCAACCAAAGCAAAGGAAAAATGTACATCATATGAGAACCCATGTAAAGCTTAGCAGGTAGATCGAGGTAAACAAAGAAGAACCCATGTAAATTTTTGTGAATATACACCCAAAAAAAACATAGATCAAGATAAACGAAGAGAGACTCATCTAAATTTTCGTGCATATACACAAAAAAACACACCTTAGATCAACACAAATGAGATTTCAGCTTCTTGCAGGCGTTCAGAATAACGGTGAATAAACCCATCGTCTTCGAAATCTGGTGGCAGTAAATAGTATAGAGACATTGTGGTAGCGGCGGGTTGAGGAAGAAGAGAACCGAGTTCTTAAGGAATGGAGTAGATGCGACGATAGGAAGAAAAACCCTTATTTTTTTCTCTCTACCACAATCGCTCTCAATTAAACAGGACGATTCTAGAAACCAAGAGAAAAAAATAATATTACCAAATACCAATGGCTACCCACCCAATACACCAGTGGTTGAGCCAACCAAAAATAGAGTCGATAGTGGGAAAAAACTGGCTTCTGAGCCAACCAATTAAAAGTGGCTTCTGGTCCCTCTTTTAGATTGTTGTGGCTTCATAGTTGGGAAAACCTGGCTTCTAAGCCAACCTATAAAATGTGGCTTGTGAACAGTAATTTAGAAAGTGCCTCTTATATATTTAGTTAGATAGATGATCACACAAAAATGAAAAGCAATTAATGAACTTTTTATTTAGGTGGTACCAAAGAAAAATATGATCATCCCTTCAGTCACATTTATAAATGGTAGCCCGGTGTTCCAATTTTTTCGGGAGTGAAACAAAAAGATGCTATTTAACATCAGCTACAACATCAATTTAGATGATGCTATTTAATTAGCTCTATGAAAAGTATAATTAAGTGACTCATTTGATTGTACTCTTATTTAATATTACGCATAAGTTGAGATTTGCTGTCCAAAATTAACTGTCCTACTTGTTCATCCAATGATTCATTGACATATCACTTCAAAATGTCTAACTTTTTTTTCACTGTCACTTATGCTTAAAAATAGATGTAAAATAATATGTCAATAAATTATTGATAGACAACAAGTTAGACAGTCAATTTTAAACGGCAGATCTCAACTCATTACACCATGCCACCTAAACTAGCTCCAATAATAAGTAACATTGCTCGTGAAACAATATTGAAATACTATTAACCTTTGTAAATGGACGGTCAAGGTAACACATCACCAAAGTAAACCAATGCGTGATTTTTTGTTCAAGTTCTACCATATAATTGAAAGAATTCAACACCACCAATCAAACTCTATCTGATATTACAACAAAATCAACAACACTGTCATGGCTTCCAACCCCACCAAAGAAGTGCTCCACGACCTTTCTCCACTCACCAAAGTGTACAAAGATGGCTCCGTTGAGCGGCTCATGGACGCATCCAATGTCCCACCGTCGCCAGAGGAACAAACCATCGGCGTAGCCTCAGTGTCGGTTCTGTGATTTTCGAGGCCTGAGGTGAATATCATAAATCAGGCCCCAAAACTTTAGTATGCATGCAAAATCTATAAGTGTATTAAGAAGTCAATAGTTAAAACTTAACAATAAAACAATAAATAAAATGTATAATGTAAATGATTTATATTGTAATTAAATAATAAAGTTGACAATGTTTCAAACGATCAGTTAAATATTGTTCGTCTTGCTATTTTAGATGCTAAAACATTATTGAAATTTGAATGATATACATGTTCAATCATTTCTTTCTCAATTGATGACATAATTAATCAATTCAATCTTTCTTGTGATATAATTTATCAGAGATAAGATATGGTTAACAAAATTTTGTAAGTAATATAAGTATTTGAAATGTTTTTAAATATTGTAGCACTTCAATTGCTTTCGTTACTTCTTTTAGTATATAACACCTCAAGACATATAGCTCAGAACATAAATCATCTCCATAAATATCCGAACATCCATTATGTTCTCGATACTTCTCAAAATTCATTTAAGGCTTCAACAAATTGAAAAAATTTCATGCCTTAACATTTCCAAATTTAATAAAAATTCAAATATCTCTTCATATCGTTTAAATTGTTCAAATCTAATATTAGAGAAGATAGAGCTTGATTAATTCTAAAAAAAATGAAGTATTCAACTCTAAAAGATTCTTCAACCGATTGATTTATCTAATCACTACTACTTTTGTCAAATTGCCTTTTTATTCAAATTATACATTTTTATCAGGATGCATCTTTAATACCCATTTTACTTGCCCTTTTTGTCAGTTTATCCATGACAATAGCAAATTCGTTTTTCTATAATTTTTGAGAAATGAAACAATTTTTAGTAAGAGGTCGATAGCACCTTCAATATCCATGTTTTCAATTTGAAGAAATTTACTCATAATATTGACAACATGCAACAACCTGAACCAGATTACCATACTAAGAACTCAAAATTTTTAAGTCCATATGTTGCTAAAGACTCAACTTTACTCTTTGTTTAAGGATCTTCGTTAATTTTTGCCAAGTTTAGTAAAATGTCTAAACAAATAAATAGAATACTACCTATGTGATGAGTAAGTTGAGTAGAATTAAGAAATCACTACAACATGAGTTTGAGAAATCCTATGCCACTTGTCCTCTTCTACTGTATTTGAAATGGACCTAATTAAGAAATGAAACTCCCACAATGAAAAACTTTATTGGGCCTTATTTATAAATGGAATGGAATGGACCTAATTTATCAAAGTTTTAATAAAAAAATCGTAGTGAACCTAATTACCCAAAAAAAATGAAATAGACTAAAATCTAAGGGCCGTCTAATGTTGGGCTTAGGCTTGGGCACAGTCCGATTTTGAAGAGAATCGAATCGAACCGAAATTTTCGTGTAGTGAGTAAACGGAACCGTCGGGTCCAAATATAATTTTGGAACCGTTTGAGTTTGGTTCCATTCGGTTCAGTTCAGTTCGGTTCGGGTCTATCAGGTTCCATACTATAATTAATTTTTTTAACATTTATAACAACACTACAGTCTGACATGTTTAATCTTAATTTTTACAAATTAACGTATTCCAATTTAATAACATATAAATAACAAGTTGTCCAATAAAATTAATTTAACAATGTATACAAATAACAAAAAGTAGATAGTAAATTAGTAATACTAAAATATCGGTGATCTATATAAATTAGAAGTCATAGACTCGTAGAGATAAAATATTTTAAAATATTGCTAATACAGTAGTACTTACCAGTTATTTGATTTAACCATCAAATGTTTGACTTATCATACTAGATATTAAGAAACTTTAAAAGAAAAATTGAAAAATCATAATTAACTAACATAAATAAACTAAAAATTGTTCAACTAATAAGATTTAATAAGAAAAAATATAATATATATTTTATTACATGTCTCTATGCCATCATAGAACTCAGTATCTTCAATGTAAACTCTATCTTTGCTAATTTATTTTTGAAAAGTTAAAATAATTTAATCTTTCTCATATATAAAAATTTAAAAAAATTCGGTTCTTATTCGGTTCTGGGTCTAGAACTAAGAATCGAACCGAATCCGTCGGTTCTCGATTCAGATACCCGTTCGGGTATTTCAGTTACGAAGAACCGTTCGATTCAATTCGGTTCAGTTCAGTTCGATTCAGGAGATATACCCAGTCCTAGTAGGGCTTAAGGCGCGAGCCTACTCACCTCTATACAAAACAGGCGATGCGTAGCCTCCAAAAACAGTCATTTCGCCAGAGTTAAAGCCAGACTATACCTTCCAAAGCTGACAGACCAAAACCAGAAACTCCCCATTTTAGTCTACTATCATGGCAGTGGATTTATCCTTGATTCCCCCTACTGTTTGGTCTACCACCGTTTCACTGAAAATTTAGTCGCCGAAGCAAAAGCTTTAATCATTTCCGTTCAATACAGGCTTGCTCCTCAACACCTTCTACCTATAGCCTATGAAGATTCCTGGACTGCCCTTCAATGGGTGGCATCTTCTGTTATTGCAAATACTAGTATTGAAAAGGATCCATGGGTTACTAAACATGGCGATTTTGGTAAATTGTATGTTGGCGGTGATAGTGTCGGAGGCAATATAGCGCACAATATTGTTCCCCGAGCTGGGGTGGAACCTTTGCCTCGGGAGAGGAAATTGTAGTAAATGACCTATTGAAAAGTGGGAATTTCCACTATGACCTTTGACCAGATTTAATTAATAAAAAAAAAAATTGAATTTGACGTTAAAAGTTCAAAAATACCTTCCCTGTCACTTTCATTTACCCCACACGTGAAAAGAGAGGAAAAAAACGAAAAAAAAAAAAAAAAAACCGACTACACCAACTGCAAACGACTGATCGACGCCGACGAGGTCGTGAAACATTGGTCAAAGAACAAAACCCTAAATCATTTACTGAAATCGAACAAGGTTAGTTTAAGAATAACCGGCTTCCTTTTGATTTTCTGAAAATGGCATGATATTTCAACGTTTTTGTGGATTATTGTTAATTATTTGGTTAGATGAATGAGTATATAGGATTAGATTAGGTGGATTTGACATTTTTTGAGCTTGGAATCGCCGGAAATGACGTTTTTCCGGCGATCCAGCGCCAGGAGACGAAGCGGACAGTCGGGTTAACAGCGGGGTCTCCAATCGACTGTTTCGGGTCGACATTTTTTTAATTTTGTTGGGCCGTCTGTTTTGGGGTTGGGCCGACTGTTTTGGCCTCTTTTTTTTTATAAAAAAAAAACAGTTGGTCAAACTGTTTCAAACAGTTGGGCCGACTGTTTCGGTCCATTTTAAAAAAAAAAAATGTTTAATTAAAAACAAATTTTAATTTTAATTTTAAAAAATTCGATAATTGATAATTTTACCAAAATTAATTTTTTTTTAAAAGAAATTATTAATGTTAAAAATTTACTAACTATAATTAAATAATAAATATTTTCTTTATTTAATTATAATATTTAGTTAATGTTAAAAATAAAATATTAAATAATATTTGTAATTAAATATTAAAAAATATTATTTTTAAATTTAAAAATTTGTAATTAAATATTAATTAAATAATATTTATACTGGTTAATTAATTAATTTATTAATTCAATAATATTAATATTCTCTTTATTTAATTATAATATTTACTTATTCTTTAAAATTTTTAATTATGTAGTACTAAATTGATAATTAACAAATAATAAATTAGTAATTATTTATAATTTGTTTGTAATTTCCTTATGAGTTTATTTTTTTAAAAAAATTAAAAATAAAAGATGAAATAATATTTGTAATTAAATATAAATATATTGTTTTTAAATGTAAAAAAATTGTAATTAAATATTAATTCAATAATATTTATACTGGTTAATTAATTAATTTATTAATTCAATAAAAAAAATATTTTCTTTATTTAATTATAATATTTACTTATTCTTTAAAATTTTTAATTATGTAATTAAATAAGTAGTACTAAATTGATAATTAACAAATAATAAATTAGTAATTATTTATAATTTGTTCGTAATTTCCTTATGAGTTTTTTTTTTTTTAAAAATTAAAAATAAAAGATTAAATAATATTTGTAATTAAATATAAAAATATTGTTTTTAAATGTAAATATTTGTAATTAAATATTAATTAAATAATATTTATACTGGTTAATTAATTCATTTATTAATTCAAAAAAAAAAATATTTTCTTTATTTAATTATAATATTTACTTATTCTTTAAAATTTTTAATTATGTAATTAAATAAGTAGTACTAAATTGATAATTAACAAACAATAAATTAGTAATTATTTATAATTTGTTTGTAATTTCTTTATGAGTTTATTTTTTAAAATTAATTAAAAATAAAAGATTAAATAATATTTGTAATTAAATTTAAAAAAATATTATTTTTAAATTTAAAAATTTGTAATTAAATATTAATTAATAAATAATATTTATACTAGTTAATTAATTAATTTATTAATTCAATAATATTAATATTCTCTTTATTTAATTATAATATTTACTTATTCTTTAAAATTTTTAATTATGTAATTAAATAAGTAGTACTAAATTGATAATTAACAAATAATAAATTAGTAATTATTTATAATTTGTTTGTAATTTCTTTATGAGTTTATTTTTTTAAATTAATTAAAAATAAAAGATTAAATAATATTTTTAATTAAATATATAAATATTCTTTTGAAATTTAAAATTGTATTTTATTGCAAGTAGGTGTAGAGATTCCTGCAAATCTTTCTTTGTTTGAAACAGTTGTCCGACAGTCAAATCATCTTCATGGGGAACCACGTGCGAAGAGTTAGAGGACGGTCCACTCATTCCAACCGTTGAAGTCCCACCCTGCTCATGTCTCTGACGAGAAGCAAACAAATCCTCATTTGTAAATTCATTTTGATTTTCGTTGTCCTCAACTACAGATGGAATTCTGTACGTAACAACGATATCACGTTGAGGAGCATCTGTCTCTGGAATAACCACATTATCATTACGAGCTATCTCCACAGTTGCCCAAAAATCATTACCATTGTGATCCCCTCCATTCAAATTACCTTCGACGACATCCTTCATCACTAAAGTCACGCAAAGAGGAGTCGTCTCCTTTTGGTTCAGAATGAATAAATAATTTACTTCAACATCAGAATAAATCCTTATAGGTGTCATGACAATTGCTTCGTGTTGGATGAATATAAATTTCAATTCCATATCGTACTGAGAGGTATCAACATTCAGTTTGTTCTGTAAATCACTATACAATTCTTCATATGATGTACTTGATGATAAGGCAATCGCGATAGTACGTATTTTGCTCGTATATTTCCATATCCATCGATTTCTTTCATCTCGTTCGAAATCACCAAAGTAACAGACCGGGACTACATATATATCTGTATGAAGAAATAGATTTACATTTAATCATAGGAAAAAAAACAGTGGAATTAAAAAAAAAAAAAATTTAAAACAGCCGGACAAAACAGCCTGCTTCTTTGGAAAGAAGCCGGCTGTTTAAAGAGCTGGCCAAAACAGTCGGCTTTCTATCTCGTCTATCCCAATTTCTATCAGATCCATTTCGTCAGATGAATTTTTTTTCTTCATGCTTAAAAAAATTATAGATCTATTAACAATTTAATCTACTAACACATTATACATCATAATAAATTTTATCGAAAAAAATGTATACTAATTTGATGAAAACGAAATTAAATATGCGTAAAATGTACTTACTGAAATTATAGTGATTGATATAAAAAAATTTCGGCCTTCAGCGTTCATCGATTTCCCAGATTTTATTGTTGAGGCTGATGAAAGTTGAGAGAATTTTTTATCTGTGTTGGAATGGACAGATAAGAAAAAGCAAACAAGTTTAAAAATTTACGTAATGCTTGGTTTTTATTTGTGAAATAAAGGGCATTATTGTCTTTAAACAAATCAATATTTAGTAATTGTTTTATATATTTAAGGTCTTTTTTATCTTTTTACGTCCTGGAGGTCATTGTGGAAAATTTCATGTTTTTAAAGTCAAAGTGGAATTTGAATGGTTTGACTGGGTCAAACTTAAAAGAACCCCGCCTGGGGATGTGAAAATCTTGGGTTTATTTCTATCCCATCCTTATTTCTGGGATTCAAAACAAATTGGGTCGGAATCAAAAGAAGATTTAAATGGTTTTGCATTTAAAGTTTGGTAGTATCCAATTAGTCGTCGTCGAGACTTTTATACGCTACCCCAATGGTCATTTTTGTGCTGAGTACTTATCTCATGTCTTACTAGGGACAACGATGGCTGAAACCCTTGTTACATTGAGGTGATCGTTCATCAGCATTGAACTTTTCTGAAATGGAATCTATACACGGCCAATGGGAAATGGGGGAATTCCTTGCAGATGAGACTACCTTAGTTTTGTAATTAACATTTTTTTTTTTAGAATGAGTGTAGGAATTGAACACAAGAAAATGATAATAATGAAATAAACAAAAACAAAATAAAAACATCAAAATTTATGAGGAAACCCAAAAATGGTAAAAAACCGCAGGCAGAGGATGAGAAATTGACTATAATCAATATTAATTATATTTACAACAAGTTCTCAATATTCTCAATTAAAATGTAAAACTCTCGAAATGATGTATGAATGTTATGAGAATAATACAAGCGTGACTTATATATATAAAACCCTAAAAATCAAGAGATGTAAATCAAGTTGAGTGTACTCAACAATTTTTAGATTGTGTTTGGACTACCTAAAAGATGGGCTAGCCTATTTGTTGCTGCTAATTGAATCATCTCATTGGGTTGCCTGTTTACTTAACTTGTATAGAAGAAGTCCCAATGCTTCACTCTTTATCTTTATACATCATCATTTATAAAAGTGTCAAAGAAAGGCTTAATCTTAATTTGACTTTTTTTTTTTTTTTTTTTGAATTATGAAATACTTATTTCAGAAAATGGTTTGATCTAACATAAGTAATATCATGACTAATGAGTTCAAACTGAACAATATGGGATTTGCTATGTGTCAACCACCTCGGTGTACAGGTACCCTCAGAATATGGGGGCCTGCAAATTTTTTTTTTATTGGGTGCAAGCCTCCCATATTGTGAGAGGGCAATGCACTGAATGTCAACCTTGATGTATAATAGCAAAATTCAAAAAATAATGTCTTCTTCAATCATTCTCATCTTTAATCATTGTTTAATATAAAGAGAAGAATTGATTAACAGTGTTTAACAATTGCTTATGTCTCCTTTAATGATTCTTCTCTTTATTAATTCACAAACATGATTGTTTAGATTGAACTCATGAGTATAATATTATTTAGTTGTGGTGTCACATCAAACTATTTTCTTAAGTTCCTATTTGGCTTCATTTCTTCCAAATTTTAATGTTTGGAATAATATTTTTCTGAAAAATATGTGGTTCAAAAAAAGGAAATTTTTTTTATTTACGTGTAATATTATTTTATGGAAGATTGTGTAATTGAAAATAAGAGCGAGAAGAAAAAATTGAAAGAGAATGAGTGTCAAATATGGGGATGGCAATGAGCGAGCCGGCTCAGCTTGTCAAAGTGACGAGCCAGCTTGAGCTCAGCTCGTGCTCAAGGGGTAAACTCGGCTCGGCCCACAAGCTCGTGAAATCACGAGCCGAGTCGAGCCCAAGAGCATAGTTTTTGAATATTTTTCAGGTTTTTGGTCAAAATTTAACCAAATTTTGACGAGCTCGCGAGCACGGTCCATGAGCCGCTCGCGAGCTCGACGAGCCAAGCCGAACTCGAGTCGTTGGGCAAAACTCGAGCTCGGCTCGAACTCGAACTTGTCATTTGACAAGCCCGAGCGACCCACGAGCCGAATTTTGACAAGTTGAGCCGACGAGCCATGAGCCAGCTCTGCCCAATTGCCACCACTGGTCAAATAGAGGCTAATATTTCATGATTTGAGAAAAGTAAAATGTCAAAAAAGTCAAATTAAGGTTAAGCCGTTGTTTGTTAAATTTCTAAATGGTTTATAAAGATAAATAGCAGTGGATTATATGAAATAGTTTATAAAGGGGCGGGGAAGAAGATAAACTCTTCTGTTTTTTTTTTTAAATTACTTAATTGTTTAATATGAAAAATATAAAATTACTATTTTATCCTTTTTAAAATATTAAAAATTTGGTCAAAATACGTTTTCTTGGTCAATTGATCATCAAATGGAGGAAATTCATCTATCTGACCTCCATAATATTGTTCTCCAAGGCCCGAGCTGGGGTGGAATCTTTGCATGGGGAAAATTTTGGGTTTATTTCTATCTTGTCCTTATTTCTGGGGATCAAAACCAGTTGGGTCGGAATCAAAAGAAGATTTAAATGGTTTTGCATTTAAAGTTTGGATGTGTATTTATCCATCAGATCCTGGTAGGATTGACAATCCGATGATCAATCCATTTGCAGATGATGCTCCGAGCTTATCGGGGCAGGCGTGTTTAAGGCTGCTGGTTTGTTTAGTGGAAAAAGGATGCATTCATACCTAGAGGGATTCTTTATACTGAGACTCTAAAGAAAAGTTGGTGGAATGGTGAAGTGCAACTGGTGGTGGTTGATTTGCTTTCATATATATGATCCTCGTACTGGGAAAACGGAGGATTTGATTAAGCAATTGGCTTATTTTATTTCACAGTAAGATTATAAACATCTTTTGTATTAAACATCCATGTTTCAGCTTGTGCATGGGTGAGCCATTAATTTATGCTGCTGGAAGCAATTTTTTTAAAAAAGTTGCTGTACGAACAAAATTCATATTTAATAAAAAAGTCATCTATCATAGTATCTACATCTAACTTCTAGCTACAATCAGTAAGAAAACTATGTTGCTTTTTATACGATCAGTTGTCAAAGTAATTCTTCTCTATCCTTTTCATTAGAAAAAAGTGTGACTAATAACTTCTATAGGGTTCGTATCTTCAGTGCCCACTTGTGCTTAACTCTTCAGAATCTAAAAAATCGGAGATTCGACCCAACTACACCTAGAGGGGGGTGATTAGTTGTAAATGCAGAATTAAAAATTAATTAACATGCAACAAGTCACAAGTTAATTATGTTTAGGTGATTAATCAATCAATTCAGTTTATCTTAGCTTGAATACCACAACAATGAAAGCAATAACTAAAGCAGCAAACAACACAAGAATTGTTCACGGAGAAACCCAACGTGGAAAAAACTCCGGGCGCTTTGCTAGTCAAAGATCCACTATAAACTGTATTATAAACTTACAAACCACCAGCAAAGTTGACGACACAAGCTTTCTAATCTCCTATTTGAAGTTTGAAGCAACTCTCCTGTAATGTGCACACGAACACCAATCCTAGCTCTTCTCGCAGTTTATCTCCTGTAGATCCACCAAGAACTCCTCGTTCTTGAGTTTCTTCCTTGATCTTCGCAGCTAGCCAAGTTCACGACACAATTTTCCTGATAGATCCAATGAAAGAATTTGCACCAGTGTATTTGATTGAAGGTTTTGATATTTTCAATCCAAATGGCGCATATAATGAAGTGATTGAACTGGATGAAGGTTTAGCTCTTGAGAGAATAAGTGTTTTCTCTTGAATGTATAATGTTCAATCTATCTTTCCCGAATGCGCAACGCCTCCTTTTATATGTTGGACGAATATGGAAACATGGGACAACTAAAATCTCGCAAAATCGTTAATTAGGTCTGGCCGTAAAACTTTCGCTTGAGTGAGGAGCATTGTCGCTCGAGCAAAGGGCCTGTTGCACGAGCGACAGGGGGGCGAAGGTTGAGCGAGGAATGTTCTGCTTCACATGCTTGAGCATGACTCCCGCGAACGTCTAGCGATAATGTGGCGAGAAACCTTCGTATTCCAAACTTGGACCCCGAACCCTAAGCTAACCTACCAACTATGAAACTTTGCAAATAAGTCCCTAAACTTCTAAAATGTTCAAGTTGATCCTTTTGTTCACAGAATCGCCAATTACAATAATCTAACACTAACAAATTCCCCCTTTGACATTCTGTGACAAAACTAATTACAAGGTAAAATAAATCTATCAAAGAAAAAACAAGTCCAACTATCATCTGAATGCAGTTTTCACTTTGTCAATCATGTATCCTGAAATCAAAACTCACATACCCAGTGTAAAAGCACGTAATACAGGAATTAAGCAATAAGGTAATTAAAAGCTTACAAACATAATCAATCAAATAAGCATGTTTGTTTGAGACGCAATATTAATGTTAATCAAAACACCATAAGCACATTAATATCACAAAACATCAAAACTCAAACAACTATGCATAAAGTGCAACACAAATGCAATGATAACATGCTCCATATCAGTGCATGATATGTAATGCACAAGTAATGCACAAGCTTCCCCTTACTGAAAACTCACTCGAAGTTAAAACAGTAAATACTATATCTCTCCCCAATGACCTCAAACGATATAAGACAGAAGTATAAATGTAATATCAATGTAAATCAAGTCAAATGTCAAACAGTACCTAAGTCTCTCCCCAACGACCCCAAAAGACATATATCAAAAGCATACATATGTATAAGTAACAATTATCTATGTCTCACCCCAACGACCTCAAAAGACATACATGCAAATGACAATGTAGCTGCTCAAATTACAAGTCAAACTCAAATAAATTTCCCCCTCACTATAAAATCTCTCCCCCTTTTTGTCACAAATGTTGAAGGGAAAAGATAAATAAATCAACGCAAAGGGAGATAAACAGCAAAGCATATAGCGTAAAGAACAACACAAGTGAAATGAAGCAAAATCACTACATAAATAACTAGAGTTTGGTACAAAATGAGTGAATACATTAAGAACCTACCACAACTCTAGCAAAGCCAAAAAAAATCAGATCCTTACTACCAAATATCTAGCCCTAAACTACGAAGCTGGATCGTCGTCCTCATCAGTAGCATCTAAATAATCGTTTTCTGCATCCCAATGATCATGCATCCATCTCACATGGCGCTGAAAATATGCCACAGCTCCTCGTAAGTCAGTGACATCAGCCTGAGTCTGAGTCACCTCGGCTAGCAACCGAGCCTGCTGGCTAACCAAAGTAGACATCTGGCCCATCGAAGACGAAGCAGGAGGGGCAGGAGTAGAAGAAGTGAATGGAATATCGGGAGGGACAGTCGAAGGACCACTAAGAAGATCACATAAAGGATCAACTGGCGTTGCAGGATCAGCAGGCTCAGCTAGTGCAGAAGCAGAAGATGCATGTGATCGACTCTGTGACATGGTCGTATGACCAATAGGATGACCTATCCAACGAGAAGGACTCTCAGGAAAGGTAACACCAAGGGCCATGACTAACCTATGAATAAGGCACGCATAGGGAAAACCTAACCTATGATCGGGAGTGCGAAAGGTGCGCAGTATGTCCTGACATAGAAAAGTAGGCAGGACAATAGAGTCACCATGAATAAGGGCGTAAAGAAATAGAGCTTTGTCAGATGGTAAGGAAGATGTATGCCCAACTGGCCACAGGTTTGCGTACACAATGCGCAACAAAACCTGACGGTTAGTAGAAAGCGATCCAGTGCAGACCGCGGTGGAACCTCCTACCAATGGGATACCAAACAAGGTATCATTTACTACCGTATCGGAAGGGCCTGTCTCGACAGAAATATAAGGTAAATAGGATGAAGAACCCTAGGAATATGAAGAGACTCGACCACGACGACATGTGAAAGCCTAAGAGTACGATCCCTAAGAAAGACCCAAAAAGAGGTATCATTCACCTCATGGATGTTCGCGTAGAACTCGCGAACTAAGAGGTCAGGTGGTGGAACTAAACCAGCCCAAAGAGAATCCCAACCCCATGACGTGAATATGGTAGCGATATCGGGGAAATGTCAGAAAGAATCACCTCATGCTCTACGAGAACCGGACGGAGGGAAAACTGGGAAGTGAAAACCTTAGAGGCAATAGAGGATATAAAACGGGCTCAGCTGAAGGAAGATGAGCCACTGGGCTGCTACGCTACGGTCCTAGATCTCTTTGGTGGCATCTGTGACATGGTTGTAGAACAAACACGTCAAGAGATGCGACAAAAAAGGGTATAGACCACAAGATACAACAATACAACCAAATGCATGAAAATGCGTGAAATGATGCACGATGGAGGTATGCACGCAAAACGATGCAAAAATAAGCCGAAACAAGCAAAATAATACAAAAAGACGGCAATCACACGCAAAATTATGTCAAAAATATACAAGACACGCAAAATAATGCACAAATGCACATGTCACGCAAAACGTTGCACAAATACGTCCAAGCACGAAAAACGATGTACGATCGAAATAATGCACTCAAATCAATGTAAAAGTGTCAAATATATCATGAAAGGACAAGAATGAGCAGGGCGTGACGTAGTGCAGTGGAGTCAAGGTATGTTGCAGCGACGTTAAGGCACGGTGCAACGATGTCAAGACACCGCGACGCGGTGTGTGTTTCTTGTCACGGTGTAAAAAATCAAGGCAAATCAACTCCAAACCGAGACATAAGAGAACAGATATGTTCACAGCATGAAATAGAACTCATGGGTGAGAAAGTGTAGCCAAATTTACACGAGGGAGCCTAAGAGGCATTATGTCGAACATGTGTGGGCACTCTACAACGTGGCATTTAAGGCACAATGCAAGGCAACCTAAGCCAAACCAAAATCACACAATGCAAGAACACTATCCCAAGCATCTAATCCTATATCAAACTTCTCAAAAATTGATCGAGAATAGCACCAAAATCGAGCACAAAGGCCACAACTCGAAAATTCAAGAAACATGCAAAATTCGAACCCAAATATGTTAAGAACGATGCAAACACAATCAAGGCATGTTAAGAATCCCACAATACATGAATTCATGTGAAGAAAGCAACCAAAATCAATTAAAATTCGAAAAACCCCAAAATTTTCGAAAAGAAGGATTTTGGGATTTACCTTTGAAATTCGTCGAAATTGATGATGTTTTTGATGTTAATGCACTTCAAAATGGATTCACAACCTTCGAAATATATGATAATGCAACAATTTTGATAATGGTGGGATCGAATGGAGAGAAAAGGTCGCGAAAAATGGCAAAAATAAGCTGAAATCGCGTAATAAAGAAGACCGTTGCTCGAGCGAAAACAATTTGTTAGTGCAGCTCGAGCGACATTCAAGCGAGAATCGAGCGAACGCTCAAATGTCAAAAATAGCACCAGATTTTTGAAAATTTCATTTTAAGCACAGTTTTCAATTATTGACAAATATAGCACATTTTCCAAGACTTTCAAAACTAACACACTCGATTTTTTTATTTTTTAAAATATGGCATACACTTCAACATGATGGTCAACAAGAAAATACAGTTGATCACAGATATAACAAATTTAAGAACACAAGTGCTGCCCTACATATAGTGGTGACAATTGAGCCAAGCCGCTCGTGGGCTCGTGAACTCGGCTCGTCTAAAACGAGCCACGAGCCGCTCGGGCTCGTAAAAAACGAGCCCGAACAACAAGTCGATCAAAAAAAATTTGGACGAGCCGAGCCGCTCCGTGGCTCGTTCAAATATTAAAAAAAAAAAAAAAAAAATTAAAATTTCAAATTTCATTTTCTTCCTATAAATACCCATCAATTACAATATTTTTTTCTCACCAAACTTACTATCAATCTCTTATTCTCTACTATACTCTCTACAAATCAATTATAATCAATATTATTCATTCATTCTTATTTCTATACTCTTCTACATTTTATATTCATATCATTAAATTATAATCTTGATTTTACAATATATTTTCTACACTACTACATAATATTCATTCATTCACTTCTGAATTCTACTTCACTTCTTCTTCTTCAATATTCAATTTCAATTATTCACAAATGGATCCACGCTCATTTATTGAAAACTTGTTCGATGTCGGAGTCGGGAATGTAGCACATGTGCCTCATAATCAATTTGGGAATGAGTTCGTCGGTCTAGATGAAGTACCCATTCCAGAAAATATTGAAGATTACAATGTTCATGAAAGTAGTCACCCAATTGATTTGGATGACGTTAATGTCGATGTTCCAATTGATTTGGAACAGGATGATGAATCTGTTATTGAAATTCCCGATGTAAAAGGGAAGAGAAAGGGGAAGAAGCAGGCAAAATATTGGGACCATTTTAAATTGGTTCAAACTGGTCGTGTGATCGCTGGAATTCCAGAAACCAAAGCAGTATGTAAATACTGTCAACAACGATTGACCCATCAAAAAGGCATTGGAACCACCCACCTCAACCGTCACTACAAAACATGTGCGGCCAAACATGGTCTTCTTCCTGCTGGTCAAACGCAACTACAATTTGGTAGTTCAGGCAGCGGTGCTACTACTACGCTACTTAATACGTGGATGTATTCGGAGGAAAGAACTCGAACAGGAATGGTGAAATACATTGCCGGATCTGAGTTGCCACTAGCACAAACGGACAACCAACATTTCGTTACCTTTGTGCAAGAATGTCTTCAACCGAGGTACGTTGGGGTAAGTCGAAATACTGTTCGTTCTGATACAATAGAATATTTTGAAACTGCAAAGAAAACATTGATTGCCGATTTAGAAAAATATGGGGGTGTGATATCTTTAACTTCGGATTTATGGGAAGGGATTAATAAAAGAGGTTATATTGCCGCAACTGTACATTATATAGACCCACTTTTGATCATGCATAAAAGAATAATTGTTTTTAAAATTATTGAGTACCCGCACAATGCTCCCAATATATTTAGTACTATTATGAACATTATCAGAGAATATAAATGCGAGAGTAAAATTCGCTTTTTTACGTTCGACAACCCTAATGTAAATAAGGCTGTAATCGAGAAATTGCAAAGAGTATTTCAACCCGAATTCGGTGGTTATTTATTTCATATTCGATGTGTATGCCATATTTTAAATTTAATAGTACAAGATGGTTTAAAATATGTTAAGGATGAAATTCAACGAATTAGGAATGCACTAACTTATATCACAATTACACCTAGTAGAAAACAAGCGTTTGAGGATTTTTGTGCCGAAAATGGGGTGTCGCATTCAAAAACTTTTATTAGTGACGTAGCGCATAGATGAAACTCCACATATTTATTATTAAAATCATGTGAAGGTTTCGAACATTTAATTACTGAATTTTATAACAATAGGCATATGAGGGACGACGACGAAAATATTTTGAATGAATCCGATTGGGCTTTAGTTATTAAAATTAAAGCTTTTTTGAAATGTTTTTATGATTCTACAAATATTTTATCTTGTGTTTATTATCCTACTAGTTGTATGGTCCTTCAACGTCTTTATCTAATTTCTAGGGCTTTTGATAGATATAAAGATGACCCCTATTTTAGTTCAGTTATAATTGCCATGGAATTAAAGTTTAGAAAATATTGGGAAGACTTGCCCATGTTATTTCCATTAGTATGCGTCATTGACCCCAATATAATTTATCGGGTACTAAATTTATAATTGAACGAATGTCAAAATCTTTAAATTTTAACGTACCTATTACCTATAGGAATTTGGAAGCAACTTTATCTGAAATGTATGTAAAATATGCTTCACGAATGGGTACACATGTTACTCGTGTACCCTTCGACTCTACAAGTACTCCTCCCACTAATTTAGGAGATGACGACGCTGAAATTTTAAATTTATTTGAAGGTATGAACTCATATAGATATGGTCAAACTGGATATGCATATGGTTCATCCAGTAATAGTAGTTTGTCTTCCACTGCATGTACTCAAACATCGAGTAATAGTCCAAATGCATTGCCTGCTGAATTACTTGATTACTTTAATCATAATTGACCTAGTAACAATGCACTAAGGAAAAATTCAGAAGAAGTAGTTGAATTCTGGCGAAAGTATGAACGTCGATGGCCAATAGTTTCTGCAATGGCAAAAGATCTACTAACACCTCCGATAAGCACTGTAGCTTCAGAATCTGCTTTTAGTGCAGGGTCTAGGGTTCTCTCTGAAGTTAGGAATTGACTAAAAGAAGATATTTTAGAAGCATTAATGTGCGTGAAGGACTGACAAGACGCACATTTTCGACTGCAAGATAAATATGCCGAAATTACACGTAGTCAAGTAAGTGATATTTAGTTTAATCATATTTATGACGAATTTTTATTTTAATACCTTTATAATTTTTTTTAAAAAATTGTATACGTAACAAGTTGTTCGTGTACAATTTTTAATTCCGTCTACTCGAAATTGAACTATTGAAGTAGCCGGTCCCAAATCCGGATAAAGGAGGAGGGTTTATATTTTAATATTTTATTATTCTTAAAATGAAAAATATTTTGAAAAATCATTTGACAATTTCTAATATTTTTATTTTATTTTATTATTTATAAAATAATTATTTTCAATTAATATATTTTCTTCAAAACAAACTTGAAAATAAAAATATATTAATTAAAAATTATTTATAAGTAAAAAAATTAAATTTTGATTACAAAAAACTTATAAGTATTATTTATAAGATAAATTCATAAAAAAATATATTTTAAAATATATTTTATCAAAGTCTAAATAAATTGTTTACAAAATAAAAATACTTATAAGATAAAATTTTATCGAAAATCTATTTTTTTTTTTTTTTAAATTTAGAAAAAAAACGTGTATAAAAAAAAAAAGGAGGCGAGCTCGCGTGCCAAGTTGGTGAGCCCGGCTCGCTTCGGCCCACGAGCCGAGCTCGTGAGCTCGACTAGTCAAAGCCCACGAACCACGAGCTCGTGGGCCAAGCCGAGCGCCCCTGATTTTTTGACGAGTCGAGCCCGGCTCAGCTCGTTGTCCACGAGCTCGTTGAGCAACGATCCCGAGCACGAGCCGAGCTTGTAGGGTAACAAGCCGAGCCGACTCGGCCCATTGCCACCACTACCTACATACATAAAACAAATTTAAATGGAGTAAAGTGTATATGTGATTTAAGTGTGTAATGTGTCACTATTTCCAAGTAAAGCAGATTCCAAACCTTAAATTTGTGAGAAGAGACGAGCAAAATCACTATCAATAGGTCTATTTCCCTACTTATGAAAGTCACATTTTAATCACATTAGAACCTATACATGAAGTTCGTTTGCTAATATGTCAATTCTTACTCCCCCTATCTTTGAGCATATATATATATTTTTTTATATTTCAATATTGAACAAGCTCAAAATTTATTTCTTTTCAATAACTCATAGTTTTTCATCTTAAGTGCAGGTTCTTATTCATTGAGCAACTAAGATGACTTATGTAGTGAGCTTTAGGTCGGTTATCTCAAGTCAAATGACCATAAGCACCAGGTATAGAAACACCATTCAGACTTAATTACTCGAGTCAAATAATCTCGAAGAAGAACATTAAGATATGAGTTTTACAATCTTACAACTAGGGGGCATGAATATGAACTCAAGTCTAACCAAATAGTCAATTCATGTTCAGAGTCACCTTATCAACAAGTGACACCCATCTCAAATCTCACACATGCGGTCTAGACCTATTTACATGGTCATAGTGAGTGTAGTGCAGGATGTACATGATGAAACATATACTGAATACTCCACAAAAATTCAAGTCATGTGATGAGAATTAGATTGTTCATCTAATCAATGCATGTTCGATCACAACGTGCATTATCAAGTATAACACACATGATGCAGTAGTCCACACAAACAAATATATATATTTCAATTTTTCAATTTTTTGAATTTTTCATCTATCAAAAAGCATTAAAAACACATAGAACAGAAAAAAATACAAGCACACAAAAAAAAAAAAAAAAAACCAAAACAACACACACAAAAGCAAGTAAAACACGCATGATGTAAAATGAATGCAACAATGCATATATGATATGCTCAATACGTGCAGATTCTCAAGAATTGGATCAGTGGGGTGCATAAGCACCAGTAACGTATCCTTGATCGAGAATAGATTTCTTAACCCACGCCTTCCTAGTATTCGAGGTAGAATTAGTCAATTTAGAGATCATCTCAGTCAACTGAACAACCTGACTAGAAAGATGGTTGACCTGACTTGGAATATCCTGATTTCTCTTCCTACGCACTAACTGAGGACACCTCGGCCTAATGTGACCTAAAGCTCCACTGTGATGACATGTGGGTACAAACCTAGGCCCAAACATATGAGGTGGCTGATAATGATTTTGAGGACCAAAATTTCTGCGAGACCTACGAGTCTTCTGTCCTATAGTATGCTTACCTATAAGATCGGGATTTTTAGCAAAGTGTGGCTGAGTGGAAGTCGGAATGAAAGAAGTCCTAGAGGTACTAACAACATGAAATTTGTTCTTATCATAACCTAGACCTCGTCTATCACCAAAGGCTTGTTCATACCTAAGATGCTATCTAGCTTCTTAGTTCCACTAGAGAAAGCCTCAAGCTGTGAGTTGGATTTTTCTATATCAATCGTGAGGGTCTTAACAGTCTCTTATAACCTCTCATTCTTACACATCAACTCATTCAAGTTTTTGGCAGAGTCTTGAAGTTCACTAGCTAACTTCTCTTTCTCTCGCTCTAACAAATCAAGCTTCTTAAGAAGGGCAATGCTTGACTTCTTAATTTTAAGACTGTCCTCATATAACTCCTGATACACTGCTCGAATGTCACTCTCCACATCTGAGTCATCAGTACAGCTCTCACTAGAGTCATCAGACACAACCTGCTTATTAGACTTATCAGATCCACTCTCTACTTGAGGCACGAAGGCCATGTACTTTCCTACTTTCTCACCATCTAACTGCACACTAGGATCACTATCACTAGAATCATCATCAGACAGTGCAGCAACTAAAGCTTTACCTTTATCTCTTGTGGAGCTCCTCTTAAGATCAGAACATTCATTCCTATAGTGCTCAATCCCCTGGCACTCATGGCATTTAACTGACTAGAGCTCACTACTAGACACTTTACCACCACTTCTATCATGTCTCTCTCTCTATGAAACTTCCTAGGTGGACTTCTCTTCCTAGGCTGTGGTTTCTGTCTGTTTCTAAAAGCTTGATTAAACTTCTTAACAAAGTAGGCTATTTTCTCACATTTAAGGGGTTCACCCTCACTCGACTATGACTCTTCTTCCCTACGGGTGTTTAAGGCAATAGACTTTTGTTTATTAGGCTGTGCTAAGGTCAATTCATAGGTTTGAAGGGATCCTATGAGTTCTTCTATCTTAATGTTATCAATGTCCTTGCTTTCTTCAATAGCAGTTACATTGGGCCTAAACCTTTCAGATAGGGATCTAAGAACTTTACGAATGATTTTAACCTCGGAGATCCTTTCGCTTAGATTAAAGCTAGAGTTCACTATATCGTTCAACGTAGCATAGAACTTATCAAACCTCTCATCATCATTCATCTTAAGTTCCTCAAACCTAGATGTCAACATTTGTAATTTGGAGTTTTTCACAGTTTTAGTACCCTCATGGGTTGTCTCCAAAATCTCCCAAACTTCCTTAGCAGTCTCACTCATAGACACTATCCTAAACTTCTCAGGAGACACAGTCATAAACAAAGCATGCAGACCCTTACTATTCCAATCACACTCAGACAATTCCTCTTTGGTCCAAAGGGAAATATCAGTAGGAGTAACAACTCCTGAAACAGTAGTAGAGGGTGCAGACCAGCCATTTTGAGAACAAAGCCAAACGCGCTCATCTAAAGACTTAAGAAAGGCTCTCATCCTAACTTTCCAATAAGCATAATTAGACCCATCAAAGTAAGATGGTATAGAAAGTGATTGATTTATCTAGACTAACAAATGTGGGTCAGGAATCGAATTTTAGCTCTGATACCACTTGAAAAACTGGAGATTCGACCCAACTACACTTAAAGGGGGGTGATTAGGTGTAAATGCGGAATTAAAAATTAATTAACATGCAACAAGTCACAAGTTAATTATGTCTAGGTGATTAATCAATCAATTCAGTTTATCTTAGCTTGAACTACCACAACAATGAAAGCAATAACTAAAGCAGCAAACAACACAAGAATTGTTCACGGAGAAACCCAACGTGGGAAAAACTCCGGGTGCTTTGCTAGTCAAAGATCCACTATAAACTGTATTATAAACTTACAAACCACCAGCAAAGTTGACGACACAAGCTTTCTAATCTCCTGTTTAAAGTTTGAAGCAGCTCTCCTGTAATGTGCACACGAACACCAATCCTAGTTTTTCTCGCAGTTTATCTCCTGTAGATCCACCAAAAACTCCTCGTTCTTGAGTTTCTTTCTTGATCTTCGCAACCAGCCAAGTTGACGACACAATCTTCCTGACAGATCCAATGAAAGAATTTGCACCAGTGTATTTAATTGAAGGTTTTGATGTTTTCAATCCAAATGACGCATATAATGAAGTGATTGAACTGGATGAAGGTTTAGCTCTTGAGAGAATAAGTGTTTTCTCTTGAATGTATAATGTTCAATCTATCTTTTTCGAATGCGCAACGCCTCCTTTTATATGTTGGACAAATATGGAAACATGGGACAACTAAAATCTCGCAAAATCGTTAATTAGGTCTGGTCGTAAAAATGTCGCTTGAGCGAGGAGCATTGTCGCTCGAGCAAAGGGCCTGTCGCACGAGCGACAGGGGGGCGAAGGTTGAGCGAGGAATGTTATGCTTCACACGCTCGAGCATGACTCCGCGAACGTCTAGCAAAAATGCGGCGAGAAACCTTTGTGTTCCAAACTTGGACCCCCGAACCCTAAGCTAACCTACCAACTATGAAACTTTGCAAATAAGTCCCTAAACTTCTAAAATGTTCAAGTTGGTCCTTTTGTTCACAGAATCACCAATTACAATAATCTAATACTAACAGAATCCATTGTAAAGTTCAGCCTATCTTTAGACATTCTGCACTTTCCATCAACATTGTTGCAGATAATTAATTTGAGACGGCTGAAATTACCTTTAGCTTCATCTACTTTTTTTTTAATTGAACAAAGAAACTCTCTAGATTAAAGATGATTTATGTGGTTAGAACATATGTGCATCAATCTATACAGTCTTCTGGTCATAAGAGTGACGAACTCTTGTAGTAAGCTCTAAACTGTTGCTGCCCTCAGAGTGAAAAACTATAAAACTATCAATTTTTATCTTTAGTGAAACATTTCATCAAAGACTAGTGAGTTTAGTTGTCTGCGGATATTTTAGTTTCTTTTACAAATGGATGATGTATATCTTTTCCTCTATTTGTCTAGAAGAAACATACTTTCGATCCATGGTAATAATTTATTTGATAAATTACGGGAGATCAAAAAATTTATAAAAATCTCACATGTTGCCTATTGGTTAAATGCTTAAATCCAAAGGCTGTTACCATTTGCCAACTCGGGTTTGTGGTTCTGGACAAGTGGTCGCAGACTCCGATATGGCCAAGATTGTAGGATTCAACGAATTTGGAAATTTCGATTTCAATTTCTTGCAATATCGCTGCTACAAGTCGAGAGACGGGGAAGAGGAATGAACGATGATGAATGGATCAAATGCATCAGAGTTTGAGTTGGCTTAAAACCTAGAACCAAAAAAACAAAAAAAAAAAGGTTATTTTGAAATTGGGCTAGGGCAGGCTAAATGATGGGCGGCTAAGTGACTAATTTATTTTTTATTTTAAATGGGTTTGGGCAGTACTAAGCCACATCCTGGTGTTGTCTCTCAACATATTCGCCCCAGAGCTTGTGGTGTAGTTTTGGTCGAACACGTTAATATGCAAAATTACATATTGTATAAGTGCACTCACTTGTCACTACAAGACCTAACATTTGATGGTTATAAAATTATGCTGTTTTGTCTGAGGAATTAAAATCTTGGTTGATAGATGAAATTGTGGAAAAAAAAATGATTGAATGATAGCATTGATTTTTTTTTCTTAAACAGTCCAATAATGTAAAGCCATGTGACACTTTATTATTAGAAGTATTAATATATTTTTTTGCAATATAGCAAGATTTTTAATATTAAGGGTGAGTATTTTTATTTTGAACCACCCAAAAAGGACCGACTTCATTTTGATTCCAGCAAAAATTAACGTGGTTCAGAGACTTAAAATTTAGAACCAAGTAGTTTTGTTTTGCTATCGATTCTTACTATGGAATAGAATTTGGTTCCAAAAATTATTTTTTACAATAATTTGGCTTCCAAGAGGTTTAGCCGAGGTGCTTACAAAGGTACAATCAATGCTCTCAAGAGGTGTAGTCGAGGTGCTTACAAAGGTACAAATCGAGGCTCCCAAGAGGTCTAGTCGAAGTGCCTGCAACTGTGCCACCGAGGCTCCTCAAGATTGAGGTCCTACTTTGACCGAGCTCCTTTTGGCTGAAACTCTCACTAGCTCTTAAAAGATCAAAAGACAATTCTTAGGAATGATTGATGTGAAATATTAATGATGAATATGTCAAGTCTGTCAGCTTAGGTTGTAGGGTGGCTGATCAATTGTCAATGTATTAAATGTATAACAAGCTAGTGGTGTGATGCTTGAACCTAGGAGATGAAGCCACGTGCCCCCTCATCCAATGATATCAATCTCACTTGTAGTACTATGAATATTCCCCTCTAGGCTGGACAAAAGTCTCGAACCGAACCGAGCGGTTCTCCTGAAATTGAATGACAACAATGATTTTTTTTCTTAAACAGTTCAATAATGTAAAGCCATGTGACATTTTATTATTAGAAGTATTAAATTTTTTTTTGGCAATATAGCAAGATTTTTAATATTAAGGGTGAGTACGTTTATTTTGAACCACTCAAAAAGGACCGACTTCATTTTGATTCCAACAAAAATTAACGTGGTTCTGAGACTTAAAATTTAGAACCAAGTAGTTTTGTTTTGCTATCGATTCTTACTGTGGAATAGAATTTGGTTCCAAAAATTATTTTTCACAATAATTTGGCTTCCAAGAGGTTTAGCATAGGTGCCTACAAAGGTACAATCGAGACTCTCAAGAGGTCTAGCTGAGGTGCTTACAAAGGTACAAATCGAGGCTCCCAAGATGCCTAGTCAAAGTGCCTGCAACTGTGCCATCGAGTCTCCTCAAGAATGAGGTCCTACTTTGATCGAGCTCCTTTTGGTTGAAACTCTCACTAGCTCTTAAAAGATCAAAAGACAATCCTTAGGAATGATTGATGTGATGTTTGTAATGATGAATATGTCAAGTTTGTCAGCCTAGGTTGTAGGGTGACTGACCCATTGTCAATGTATTAAATGTATATCAAGCTAGTGATGTGATGCTTGAACCTGGGTGATGAAGCCACGTGCCTCCTCATCCAATGACATCAACGTCACTTGTAACACTATGAATATTCCCCTCCAGGCTGGACAAAAGTCTCGAACCGAACCGAGCGGTTCTTCTGAAATTAAATACCCGAACGGGTACCCGAATCTAGAACCGAAAGTTTCGGTTCTTTTTAAATTTTTTATATTATATAAATCAAATTATTTAACTTTTTCTAAATAAATTAACAAATAGTTAGTAAATATTAACAATACTTTAAAGTATTTTTTTTATCTCTATGACTTCTAATTTATATTTCTTTATTTTATGTAGATTTGAATGTTTGAAGCAAATGAATTATTAATATGGAATGGATCACCGATATTTTAGTATTAGTATCTGTTTTTTGGTATTTGTATACATTTGTAAATTAATTTTATTGTACAACTTGTTATTTATATGTTATTAAATTGAACTATGTCAATTTGTAAAATTAAGATTGAACGTGTCATTAGTTATTTTCATTATATATGTTAAAAATTTAATAATGATACGGAACCGAACCCGAATGGGTCCATAATTATATTTGGACCCGACGATTTCATTGACTAAATACCCGAAAAATTTTGGTTAGGTTCGGTTCTCTTCAGAACCGGACCATATCCAACCCTTATTCTCCTCTATGTATCATTGAAAAAGAGAGGATGCCACTATATATACTGAAAATGATACTTGGAGAAATGATATATTTATTTCTCCAAACATACATTCACTACGAATTTGATACACTTTGTTCTCAATCATTTACATTTGATCGGTTCTCATTTTCGATCGTCACCCATTCATTGTCATGACCCGAACCTCACCTTCTTGTGTCCAAAAGAGTTTCTTCCACGTCCCCCTTCTGGACCGGTTCTTTGTCCTAACGTGTTGAACTTAGCTTGCGTGGACACGAGTAAGTCCGACATCTGTTGTCTGCATGACCCTAACCGAAAACGAGGTCAACAATTATATTATTTGAATCAAGATCTATATCCCTGTTTGGTAGCCATTTTTTCCAAAATGCATTTTTCTCTCTCTTCTTTTTAACCACACATTTTTCAATAAAATAATATTACATGCAAACCTAAAATTTTTCCTTAATTTTTAACCACACATTCTCCATCAATCAACTATTCAAAAATACATTTTCTCCCCAAAAATGGCTACCAAACAGGGGTTAATATGCATTCAAAATAATCAAGTTTTGTTACATTACAAAGAAAACATGTATAATGAAATGAAAAATTTGGACGAGCTCTAATTTTATAATTTAATTTTTAAAGATAAAAGAACTGAATTGGAAGGCCACAACCAATCTCGAATAGACATGAATTGGAGTTGCAGCAGCTCGAACAACTTTCCTTCCATGCAAAAACATTCTCTCCCAAAAACCTAAAATTAACCGACCATAAATGGCACAGCCTTGGGCGCCTACACAAGCAGGCGGCAGCCCGGCACCACCATGGGCGGCCAACAAGCCTTCCTTTGTTGATATTGTGGTGGACAGACCACAATCATTGTCGGAAGTGAGCATCTCGATGAAAGATCCGAGATTGGTACAGGGACAAGTCTGTTTCATCTTCACAGAAGAAGAAATCGAGAAAACAGCGGCACCATTCAGATTCTCTGTGGTTTTAAAGTTCTTACGCAGGAGACCTTCACTGGATATCATTCGAGGTTTTATCAAAAATTGGTAGGGTCTAAAAGCCATGCCTGTACTGGGACAATTGAGAAAAGCAAGAAACGTTTTGATTCCACTCACCAGCAAGGAGGATTTCATCACAACCATGGTTAGGGAAAATAAGGAAATCAACGGTGTTCCCTATAACATCTTCCACTGGACTCCAGAATTCAGTGAGGAGGAGGACTCGTCGAGAGTCCCGATATGGGTAAGATTACCAGGCCTACCACCGAATTTCTACCAAGCCTCTACTCTACAAAGCTTCGCCTCGATCATGGGCACTTTTTTAAAGAGAGACAATGTCACAACTTGTGTTACCAGACCGGAGGGAGCCAGGTTCTGCGTGGAGATGGATGTATCGAAACAACCTGCCCATTCCTTTTGGACTGGCCATCCGGCAGGGGAGAAAAGTCACTACCAGGAAATTGTCTATGAGAATTTTCCTTTATTTTGTAGCACTTGCCGTCGACAAGGACATATGATATCCAATTGCAGATCGGGTGGAACACAGAAACAGGTGATGGAGAAACCTAACAAGATTTTGGACAGGAATGCACAAATCTGGCGCAAAGTTGAGGCAAAGAAAATACCGGAACGTCAGCAAGACATGGAACGGATTAGAGCCAGAAGGCTCGAGATAATGGAAGGGAAGAAGAAAAGCACATCTTACTAGGACAAAACATTGGTGTGGTACAACAACATGGAAGGCGATTTAATGACTAAAGAGCAGTTTGATTTGGAGTAGCCTGGAACCAGTTCTCATGCACCGAAAAAATCTGACATTATACTACAACCAACAGAAAACAACAAGCCAGAGGGGCCACCTGATCAAAAGGGATGTAAATCCTCTCTTGTGAGTCGGCTATCAATGGAGGAACACCTGGAGAAGGAAAATTCGCCCCCACTAGAAAATATAAACATCAACAATACTGACTTTGAAAGGGAAATATGTCACCCCAACATTGATGTGGAGGAGGGGCAGATAAGTAGTTCTCCCCCATGAGGCAAATATGCAATTTGTATCGGAAGGAGAAGATGGCGATGAACTAGAGGAATTGGCGCCTAAAGAGTACCAAACCGACTTTGAAGCCAATGACTCACACTTGAAGCGCATGAGGATCAAAACAAAATCATTGAAGGTAATCTATCCTAAGATTACTCGGTCAAAAAAACTTTATTAATTATGAATGTATTAATTTGGAATACTAGAGGTGTGGTGTCGTCGAAAAGTCGCCTGATGCAGATTATTAAAAAATTCAAACCAGAAATTGTAGCTATTATGGAACCTTTTGTACAAGTTGACCGAATACAAAATTGGAAGCGTAAATTAAAGATGGAGGATTGTTGTTCAAATGTCAAGGAAGGTGGGAAAGTGTGGTTATTCTGGAAAAAAGGGGTTGAAATTTGATATGCTAGAGACATCTGATCAGGCAATTTCAGGAGCTTTTCTAAAGGAAGGTAAAAGATTGTTTGTCACATATGTGTATGCTAGCTGCTTCTGGAACAAATGCCAGGAACTTTGGGAACATATGCGGAACATGTCAGCCGATACCGACCCATGGATTGTTGGTGGTGACTTTAATGTGGTCCGTGGGAATGAGGATAAAAGTAGGAGGGTTGTATTCTGATAGACGCCCAAAGCAGGAGTTCAACCAATGTATTGAAGATTGCGGTCTCGCGGACTTACCTTTCGAAGATAGTCGACTAACCTGGTGTAATGGAAGAACAGGTAGAAGAAGGATATGGGCTAGGCTGGATAGAGTATTGGCGAACCCCATTTTATTGGAACGGTTTAGCTCGCCTAATCTGGTCAATATGACTTGCTCATCATCTGACCACTGCCCAATGGTGATCAAGCTAAATTCTAGAGCACATGAGTATGTTCTAAGACCTTTTAAATTTTAGCATATGTGGTGCTCGCACGAGGGGTTACTACCTCTGATTCAACAATGTTGGGACGAGCAGGTTATGGGTTGCGCAATAGTCCATGTGGGCGCAAGCTTAAAGCCCTAAAAAAGGTGCTGAAAAGATGGAATGTAGAGGCATTCAGTTGGGTGGATCAAGGACTATCCAAACTAGAGGACCAAATAATTATGCTAGAAAATACGGCCATACAGGAATATTCGGAGAAAATAGAAGCTGAGCTTATCAATTGTAGTAAACGCCATAACAAATGGGTACAGCGAGATGAAGTGCTATGGTGCCAAAAGGAGAAGATAAAATGGGCCCAAGAGGGTGATGCCAATACTAGATTTTTCCATGCATGCGTAAGGGGTAAAACATCCAAGAAAACTATCCGAAATATGATTTTAGATGACGGACGCATTCTTGCTTCAAAGGACACTATCCATACTGAGGCTATAAACTATTTCCAGAATTTACTTGGAGCCTCCCCTACCTCGAGAGAAACTGAAGCCCTTAACCTGGTTCAACCATGTATTGGGGTCACAGAGAATGAAATACTTTGTCGACCACCCACCTTGGAGGAAGTTCAAATAGCACTTTGGTCGATTCCTATTGACAGTTCTCCTAGCCCAGATGGGTACACAACAATTTTCTTCAGATTTGCATAGCATGTGGTGAAGATCGATCTATGGGATTTGGCATTAGAATTTTTCAGTGGACAAACGCTAACTACTTGGCTTGGTGCAACAAACCTGGTTTTGATCCCTAAAGTTGATGAACCTGACAGTTTTACAAAATTTCACCCCATCAGCCTATGCTCGGTCCCCTATAAAATCTTATCCAAAATGATGGTCATGTGGTTGACACCGCTAATTGGTTTGTTAATCTCCAATGAACAAAGAGTCTTTATACCTGGGAGAAGCATATTCGAAAATGTGGCCCTTGCCCAAGAATGGCGTCATCACTGAATAGGAGGACAAGAAGAGGGAACATAATACAAAAAACTTGAGATGTCAAAGGCATACGATGGAGTGAATTGGGGCTTCTTGCTAGAGGTGCTCAAGCGGTCCTGTTTCTCTGATCAATGGAGAAACCTAATTTTTAATTGTATCTCTTCGCCATGGTTCGCAGTTGTCCTAAATGGATCAGGTAAAGGTTTTTTTCAAGCATCTCGTGGTCTACGACAAGGGGATCCCCTATCCCCTTATTTGTTCATCCTAGCACAGAAGGTCTTCTCTCGTATGCTAAAGACCGCATACGAGTTAAAGAAGATAAAACCTTATGCCACGAGCAGTGGCCTGGTGATCTCTCACCTTCTATATGCGGATGATTTATTAATCTTCTCCAATGGCGATAAGAGGTCAGTGCGAAATCTATTACATGTAATTAATACCTATGAGAATATATCTGGACAGCTAGCGAACTCGACCAAATCATCGATTTTTTTCTCCAAGCACATCAACCTAGCAAGAAGGAACGTCATGCTTACCCTATCACTTTATGGTGAGGGATCATGGCCAGGCACGTATTTGGGCGTGCCTCTACACATTGGAAGATTGACGATGAATATGTTGGAATCAATGTTTGCAAAAATTCAGAAAAAACTTGTCGAATGGAAAGGAAAGCTATTATCGTTCGGAGGCAAAATTACTCTTATTAAGCATGTCCTTAATAGCATGCCGATACATATCCTGTCGGTATTGAGAATTCCTAAAGGAACATTCAAGGAACTCAACAAAATATTCTCTGATTTTCTATGGGGTTCATCACCCGGGTATCGCAAGAGAAAATGGGTTGCATGGAGTAATATTTGCTTAACGGTGGAAGAAGGTGGCCTGGGATTCCAAAAGTTAATAGATGTGCAATTATCTTTGTTAATGAAATTTGTCTGGAAACTACTCAAAGGAAATTGCTTATGGGCCGACTATTTCAAAAGGAAATATCTGATGAATAATCATCTGGCTGCTGTCCTTCATAGCAATCAGGGGTCTCGATTTTGGAGGTCCTTGTTACAAGTTGCGCCAATGGTTTTAAATCACACAAAAATGGTTATACGAAGTGGAGAAGCTAGCTTCTGGTTTGACAACTGGTTAGGATCAGGCCCTTTATTAGAAGAACACCAAGTTAATGATCAGAACATTCGAGTTAAGGACTTGCTTTTGGATACATGATGGGATATGGAAAGGCTTCGACAAGTGGTGGACAATGATTGTGTGAAAAAAATAATGGATGCCAACATTACTCTTAAACCTGGGCAAGATACTCTAATCTGGCAACCAACTAGTGATGGGCGCTTCACCTCAAAATCAGCTTGGGAACTCATTTGGGTGAGAGGCAACATTTGTGAATGGAAAAAATGGCTCTGGTCTCCTTCGGTCCCAAAGAAAATATCATTCGTTAGTTGGCGAGCCTTGCGAGCTAAACTACCCGTGGACAATAATATCCAAGCATTGGGGGTAGAGTTGGCATCTAAATGTAACTGTTGTACCGAACCTTCAGCCGAATCTGCCGACCATGTGCTGAGTACGGGTGACCTCGCAAAAGAGGTGTGGAGGTATTTTTCAGTTGCTTGCAATATCCCATTCTCGAAGAATAGATGTTGGCAAGGAAAAATGGTATCTTGGTGCACAAAAGCTCTCCAAAATACACAGGTGGGGGTGTTATGTGGAATCATCCCCATGATTATCACTTGGCACTTGTGGAGAGCCAGATGCGCAACCCGTATAGAGGAGGTAACTACCTCTTCGAGATGTATTATAAGACAGACTAAGACGATGTTGATCACATTATCGAGGTCCCAAAAAAAATTCTATCGAATAAAAGTGACTGATAGAAAAATTCTATGACAGATTAAATGTTCCGGGAGAGCCTATATCAATGGCGATACCTCAGCTGGTAAACTGGACTAGACCAAAAATTGGCACAGTAAAACTGAATGTAGACGAAGGTTCTACTGGAAACCCAGGCGAATCAAGTGGAGGCGGGCTGATTCGCAATAGCAAAGGTAAGATGATATGTGGTTTTGCTCAATACTATGGCGTGGCGACTAACACCTATGCCCGAGTCCCGTGCGCTAAGGGATGGTTTAGCTATGTGCAAGGAACGGGGAATGACGGATATTGTAGTGGAATCTGATTCCACGCTGATGGTTAAGTGGGCAGAAGAAGGAAGTTGCACCTTATGGTACTTGTGGAATTTATGGGATGACATCTACGAATTGCTCGAAACCACCCGAGCAAAAATAAAACATATCCACAAGGAAGGAAATATGGCAGCAGATTACTTGGCAAAAAAATGGAGCCGCTGATAACTCTTTCACCATCCAATAAGGGGAAAATGCACCTTTGCGCCTTAGGGTAATTTTAAGGATCGACGCTTGGCATATCCCAAATATTAGATGCTAAATGAGTGATATTTCCGGTTGCGAAAATAAAATGAAGAGTAGAACAAGCATTCACTTTTATTGTAAGGGAAGTAGTCTTCCTCATTTACTGCTTTATTTTTCACATATATAACCACGGTATTCGTCCGCCACACGTGAGGGCAAATTAATAAACTCTCGGAGGTACCGCCCTCCTTCAACTAAAAAAAAAGAAGACATGAATTGACTGATTTTGATTTGACCGTCCTTTATATATATATATATATATTTTTTTTTTTTTTTATTTTTTTTATTACGCTCCATTACTGGCGCCCCCACCTGCCCTGCCCTGGGTCTTGGTGAAGGAGGTAAATTGCAGGTTATGCCTCCAAGGGTATAAGATGGAAGACTGCTTGTACACTTGCACTTACTCAAGAGCCAAATCCATATTTCAGGATTCGAACTCTTGACGCGACAGCTTGAAGCAAAGTTGAATTTCTCCACCTTCCTCTTTTACCACTTGGAGATGTACCCTGGGGACTAACCGTCCTCTATATTTGCCAACACAAATGGTAGTTATACGAATCTCAATGAGAATGAATTTGCTCTGAATCTCTTGAGATTCAGATCGTATCAATGGATGTTCATCCCTAGTTAATACAACAACAAATAACATAATGCATACAATTTTAAAGCCTTAAATTCTTATATCTTAATTGTAGTCTTCAATTGGACCATAATTATTTAAATATATGAATAAAAAATATCTCGTAAAGCTGGTAGAACATCATTTATGCGTCGCATGCTTACATTAATACAATTAAAGTTGTACATCCCTGGCCGGCCTCTTAAGTAATTTGAATAGAATAGTTATTGAACCACCCTTGAACCGTAAGAGCCGGCAAGATTCTCGGCTTAGCATAGTTAAACTAAACAGCCCTCGATCCGGGTTAATCAACCACGTCGAAATGAAAGAATCTCTATATAAGAGCTTGAGGCTCTTTTGGACCATAGCCACAACAATCATACAAGCCAAGGCCGGGAAGAAAGCTAGTTTATAGACAAGAACTAAGCTTGGTTAATATAGTGATCCGTTCACTTCGACAAGAACAAAATCATGAACACTGCCATGCCTTCCAACATCACCAAAGATGTGCTCATCGATCTCTCTCCCGTTATCAAAGTCTACAAAGATGGAACAGTGGAAAGGCTCATGGGCACACCCTATGTCCCCCCGTCGCTGGACCCAACCACCGGTGTAGCCTCCAAAGACATACTCATTTCACCGGAGGTTAAAGCCAGACTATACCTCCCCAAGCTCACAGACCCTAACCATAAACTCCCCATTTTAATCTACTACCATGGCGGTGGATTTGTAATTGAATCCCCCTATTGTTTGTTCTTCCACCGTTTAACTAACATTTTAGCCGCCGATGCAAAAGCTCTAATCATTTCTTTCGAATACAGGCTTGCCCCTGAACACCTTCTACCTGTAGCCTATGAAGATTCATGGACTGCCCTTCAATGGGTGGCGTCTCACGTTATTGCAAATGCTAGTATCGAAAAGGATCCATGGGTTACTAAACATGGAGATTTTGGTAAATTGTATATCGGCGGGGATAGTGCAGGTGCCAATATAGCGCATAATATTGTTCTCCGAGCTGGGGTGGAACCTTTGCCTGGGGATGTGAAAATCTTGGGTTTATTTCTATCTTGTCCTTATTTCTGGGGATCAAAACCAGTTGGGTCGCAAGCAAAAGAAGATTTGACTGGTTTTGCATATAAAGTTTGGATGTATATTTATCCTTCAGCCCCTGGTGGGATTGACAATCCGATGATTAATCCATTGTCGGAGGATGCTCCAAGCTTATCAGGGCTGGCGTGTTCAAGGCTGCTGGTTTGTTTACCGGAGAAGGATGCATTTACGCCTAGAGGGATTCGTTATGCTGAGACCGTGAAGAAAAGTGGGTGGAATGGTGAAGTGCAGCTGGTGATGGTTGATGGAGAAGATCATTGCTTTCATGTATTTGATCCTCATACTGAGAAAGCAAAGGATTTGATTAAGCAGTTGGCTTCTTTTATTTCATGGTGAGATTTTTTCAGCTTTCAGAATAAATATCCATATTTAGCTGGTGGTTTAGTTTTTGTTGAACATGTTGTGGCCTATTTTACAATAATGAGATTTACTACAAGTACACAAGGATTGAAAGTCAAATGTATAACTTTTTTACAATAGAGAGGTTGCGATTTTTTATTAACCCTCTTATTGTGAGGAGATAGTATATCGAGCTATTAATTTTTGATGTACAAGTAGCAAAACCTTACAATGATATTTACTTTTGCAAGATTACATTTTTATGTGCATCTTCATTTATATGTAATAAGTGCATCTTTTGTTAAAAATGAGTTGACTTTTGACTTTTTTCTTCTTTTAGCACTACGCCCCCTTTCCAAAGCAAAAAAATATACACTTTTTCTTTCTTTTAATATTTGATATTAGGCCCTGTTTGATAGGGTGAAAAATAGGATGGAAATAAAAAATATTTTTTATTTTCATTCTTTTGTGGTGTGTGATTGATATTTTTTGTCATGAAAAATAGTTGCTATCAACTTTTAGATATAACCTCTTGAAGCACAAAAATAGGAATTTATTTTCTTATGATTTTAGTGAAAATTTGTTTTTCAGCTTGTTGGGTGTGTATTTTTTTTTTTTTTTTTTGGCAATGGAAACATATTATAAATCCAATGATAAAAAAATTTATCCATTTAATTGACAATTTACATGAAAAACGAATATCAAAAATTTTTAAAAAAATTTTTAAATTTTTTATTTTTTATTTTTTGACAATCCAAACAAATTTTAATACATATTCTAAAAAAATTTATCTCAAAAAGTAACAATTTGCATGAAAAACAAAGTCAAATGGATTAGGTGGAAAATTATACCAATCAAACACAATTAATTACAATTCTCAGATAAATAAATTCTAGGTAAATCAATTCTCCATTTTTTATCTTTACAATCAAACGGACCCTTAGGTTCCCACTAACTCTTCAATTTAACTGTAATGATGACATTTTATTTACATTTCAAGAGCCAAACACACCCTCCATTTGTACTTTATAATGATTGACATTCTATAAATGACAAGTCTCCACTTGTATTATTGAGATCATATTCAAATATTTTAGACATGGGAAATAAAAGAAATATTTCTTAGAACAAAATGAAGAATTAAAATAAAGAGTTTGGTGGAAACGTGTCAAAAATTTCAAAATTTGTAAAGACATAATTAGGTTTGGACAAAAAAAAAGAAAAGAAAAATCGATAAAACAGAATGAACGCTGGTTGGTTTGGGTCGATTTAACACATAATTAGTTTGGTTTGATTATGGATCAATTTAGTCATGATTTGAAATCTTAAATTGTTGATTAACTGAACCAACCCAACTCACTTAAATGTTTACCTTTTTTTTTTTTTTTTTTTTTAAAATTTAAGAAAAATAAAAATTAAAAGATAAGTCATAATCTCATAACTATATCTCGATTCCTTCTAGTCTATAATGTTACCGGTAAATAATAGCACTGAGAATTTCATTTTACAATCTCATTATGTTATACTTAGCATTTTTTCCTACCCAGGCAGTGAAACTACATAATACATTAAAAAAAAAAAACAATTTTTTTTACATAATTTTATTTGTTAGTCAATAGTTCTTGTAAGATAAAATTATTTAGTCATTTTAGTTCTTGTAAGATAAAATTATTTAGTCATTTTAGTTCTTGTAATTTAAGTTAACCCAAAACTCGGACAATTTGTTTTTTTTTTTTTAAATTTCAATTTGAACTAAAAGTCTGAACCTAAATATTTGGTTTGGTTTGGTTTGATTCGATTTAAGAGTTAGAGTGAATTGATTTGGATTGAAATTCTTCCAAACCGATTAATTTAATTTTGATTTCGGGCTGAGTCGAAACCCAAATAAAATAGCACTCATGCCTAGACATAATTGTCCCTATGTAATTCAAACTCAGGGGTGGTCATTTGGTAGTCTGATCCAAGTATTTCAAGAATCAAAATCATCCATTTAAACTTCGACTATTTTGTAAATGAAACCATTCTTTCATTATAATTTTAGGAATCAAAATCGGAACTGTTGATTTCGGTTCGAAAGGGTTGATTCTAGTTAAAATATCCACTAGTACTTAAATTGCAAGAAAAGATAATAAAAATAATTTTACGAAAACAATTATGTAAATTAATAAAAGTCTCTTAGTTGAAGAAGATTGCCATCAAACCTTGTATGGTATCTCTAGCCGAAGTCTTATAATGGCAGCAATGGAGGCATAGACTAGCCAGTTAGCACCATCATACATGATACAACCACCTCGATTCCAACAGCAAATCTCTGTGGACCTTCGCCTTGCCTTCTCTAATAGTTGACGAAAGAAGCCGCACAATTCTAGCTCCATCAACACGCATTTAAACCGATTCCGTAGCTTCTGCGCCCATTCTCTTCATTTGTTCTACATTGACTTTACCATAACCTATATAAATTAATGACCCAGTACCTATATGAATTATTATTGAATTATGGCCATGATTCATGTCAATACCTATAACAGTTATATAGCAGTTCCCTATTTGAAAACTATTATTGGGGTAAAATGTAATTATGAATAGTCATTTTTTGGAGATCGTGTGGTAAAAAAATAAAAGTAATAAAGTAGCCAAACGAATTGGAATTGTCAATTCCACAAGAAATAATTACTCAATTACACAATAGTTAAATTTAATTTTAATATATTTTATAGATTTTTAAGCTATTTTCACCATTTGACAAAAAAAATCAAATTTGTTGTGTGTTTCGTTGTTAAAATTAAATTAATATTTGAATTTTGCAACGAAACATAATAACTTTAATTAAATGGATTTTATAACAAAACACTCAATAAATTTAATAAATTTTTGATTTCCGTAACGAAACACAATCCAATTCTCGGAGGGACCAAAAATGAATGAAATTCATTTAATTAAATTTGTTGTGTGTTTTGTTGCAAAATCTAAATATTAATATAATTGTAACAACGAAACATACAATAAATTTGAATTTTTCAAATGATGAAAATAGTTTAAAATTTTACAAAAAAAATGTTAAAATTAAATTTAACTATTGTGTAATTGAGTAATTATTTTTCGTGAGATTGATAATCTAGACTCGTTTGTCCATTTTATTACTTTTACACGATCTATGCGAGTGCACTATATATTGTTTAACAAACAATAAGTCAGCATCATTTTCATAAGTTTTTGTGATCAAAATTCGACCATCTCAAAGTTCAGTGAGCAATCAAAAATGTTTTTCAAAGTTTGGTGAATAATCGAAGATGTAACAATTTGTTCAAAGTATTATGGTGCTCCACATGTATATTCCGTTAGCCACATCACTAATTCCGTTAAAGAATTTGAACGGATATTAAGGTAGCAACGTTCAACGTTTTGATAAGTTTGATGGTTAAACTAGACATTTTAAATTTCAGTGAATAATCAAAGATATAAACATAAGTTCACTGACCATCGGTAGAGTTAACTCTCATATTTCAGCTTGTGGTTTAGTTTTTGTTGAACATGTTATGGCCAAGTTTACAATAATATTTTTTACTATTTTATGTGTATCATCATTTATTAGTAAATAAGAACTTATTTATTTGAAAATGAATTAACTTTTGACTTTTCTTCTTCTTTTTTAGACCTACTCTCTCTCCAATAAATAAATAAATAAATAAATACACACTTTTATAAAATGAAGAATGAATTTGATTCTCTACATTTTAAGAGCCAAATACTCTCTCCATTTGAACTGTATAGTGATGACATTTTACAACTGAAAAATCTCAATGATCCAATTCTTTTATTACTCAAATCATATTTGAATATTTTAGTCATTGGCATTTAAAAACAAATTTTAATTAAAAAATGAGGAAAAAGAAAAAAAAAATAGTTTTTGCAAATAGTAAAGCGAAAAGTTAAAAGAAAGAGTTTGTTGGAACATTTATAAAATTATAATCTTCAGAATTTTAAATATGCTCTTTAAAAATATAGAAGTTATTTAAAATGAAGCATTAAAGCCGTTTTTTTATTCTCATTCTTTGGAAAAAAATTCATTCTTAAACAGTAATTTGACATCATTTCAACTACTTATTATTCAATAAAATAATATTACACGCAAATTCAAAAAAAAAAATTTATTTTTTAACCACACATTCCATCAAGACACTATTCAAAAATTCATTCATATGAAAAAAATGAGAATTAAACGGGGACTAAGTTAACTATTAGAATTTATATATGAAGACTAACAATACTAATTTGTATGGATGAATAATTACGAAGATAGAAGCGAGTAAGAATAAACAATGATGCTTGATGGCTAAGGAAATAGAAGCAGAAGTTATTTTGCATCGGAAGCTTTCCAAATTCTTAACCAAAATAATTGTTAATAAGAAGTTTGCGTTTGGAATTTAGCTTTATCCATTCTTGCGAGGTCCGGACAAGTTACAATGAAAGGAATAGGCAACAATATTGGTGACTCCCATTTAAGCACTCTTACAAAGGTACAACATAGAATTGGATGGATATAAATATGGTAGGTCATGTGATTAAGGTTTCTTGCTTTGACACCCCACTTACGAAAATAACTCCATGAGGGGGGTATTGCTGTATATAACTGTTACTGCCGTTGACATGAATCTTGGCTACGATTCAATAATAAATCATATTGGTACTGGGGCTTTAATTAGTGGGGACCTCGGCTAGTATCTGAGAAATTAATAACTAGCGCAAAGTTCGGGATGGACTTAGGGAATTAGTGTTATGCTAGTAGTTTATTGTAACTTTATTATTATTACTAGCGCGCGCACACACATATTATATATATACATATATATATATATATATATATATATATGGTTTGTTGTAAAAGAAAAATTTATTAGGGTTTGTAGTGAATTATAATTATACCCATATAGTCATAGAAATTATTACTATTGTATCCCTGATTCTTACCTATAAATATAGAGTTTTGGTCATTAAGAAAAGATACACAAATCTATTGACTTAACTCTCTCTTCTACTTTATCTCTCTTTTATAACACGTTATCAGCACGAACGCTTAATTTTCAAAATTTAGAGAAGGTAATAAATTTTTCTAAAGCATAATCATCTATCATGTATATCAAAATTAATTTGGTAACACGTGATTTTACATATTCATATGGCGAAAACGGAATCGTGACTTCAGTTTATTTCTTGATTCCGCCACTTAGTTGTTTTTTGATTGTCGCCATCTGTTATGTGAATTTTTATATACATCAATTCTGCAGTAGCAATATCATGCCTCATATTGAACTAAGAGTCGTGCTACAGGAATATCATGGGTGATCGCAGAAATGACCACACACTCACATGCGAGGAAATATTATTTTATTCACATCGATTCCGCACACTCACATACGATCATCCATGTGATCACTCATGCGGGTAAAATATCATTTTCCTTAAACTAATGCCTTTTGCGTATGTCACACGATATCAATTAGTTTACCACACTTTGGTAGGCCAATTACTTTTGTAGGCACTTCAATCACTTTTTCAATTCTTTGCGTCGCCTAATGTATTTTATATGTATTTTATACTTTCAATTCTCAATTTTCTCAGCCACCGCCTAATGTCAATTAGTTGCACTGTACTTTGTCAATCACTTTTTCAATATGTGTACAATTTAATGTATTTTATATGAATTTATAAAATCCTCGTTATCTGCGTCAATTTTGCCTACCAACTACTACAGTAAGATTGTTTTTTTGAGACATATTTTAATTGGTTGCTTATTAATCAGACAAATACGTGTGGTGAAATAATTTTTGCTCAATAATAAAGGTTTAAATCCAGCTTTAATTTGTTAGTTCGGCCACAATTAATCACGCCTTGAATTATGTACAAATTTTCGACTGTAGTTGTGATACTTAATTATGCTTTAAATCATGATTTTTTTTCATGTTTTCCGAATACTTTTTTTATTATTTACTTCATTAATATTTTTTTTGTATAAACTTTAAAGTGCATATTGTTGTTGCTCCTGAAGTAGCACAACATAACAATTAATATTCTTGAAGAATATTACTTGCTCCTGAAGAGCATAAACTATAATTTTTAATATTTTAGAATAATATTGATATATCGTTCTTGAAAAAGTAATATTAAAATACAATGTACTCCCGAAGTAGCACATATTTCGAAAAATATATTATTTTAAATTAGTATTTATTCCCTGAAGGAAAACACGTAACTTATGTTGATATTATTTAATTAACTATTATGCATTTTTCGAAACTAATTGTATTTTTACTTATTTTATTGTGTAGTTAATCAAATGGCAAATATCACAAAACTTGAGTTTGCTGTACTTGACATATCTGGCAAAAATAATCTATCATGTGTACTTGATGCTGATATCCATCTTGTCTCAAAAGGTTTGGAAAATACAATAAAAGAAGGAAACAAAGAATTTCCGCAGGATCGTGCAAAAACATTCATCTTTCTTCGTCACCATCTTCACGATAGATTGAAAATTGAATATCTCACTGAGAAAGATCCACATGCTGTTTGAAAAAAATTAACTGAAAGATTTGATCATCAGAGGACTATAGTCCTCCCTAATGCCCGCTATGAGTGGATGCACCTTCGTTTGCAAGACTTCAAAACTGTAAATGAGTACAATTCTGAACTCTTCAGAATATCTTCAAAATTGATCTTGTGTGGAGAAAAAATCACTAATGAAGATATGTTGGAGAAAATATTTTTTACCTTTTACTCCTCAAATGTGCTCCTGCAGCAGCAATATAGTGAGCGTGATTTCAAACAGTACTCAAAACTTATATCTTGCTTGCTTATTGCTGAACAAAATAATGAACTTCTAATGAAAAATCATGGGTTAAGTCCAACTGGTTCTGTACCATTATCTGAAGCAAATGGTACTGCATTTCCTGAAGCAAATGCAATATCAAGACAATGACGTTGACGTGGATGTGGACACGGATTTGGACGTGGACGCAGACGTGCACGTGGAATAAATCATGGACGAAATAATCAACAAGTTATCATCAGCAAGGCAACAATTTCAAAAGGCACAAACAAACGAAAGTAGTACATCCAAAAAGGTGCATGAAAAAAATTGAGTTAGATGTGGAATGAAAGAGCATTGGACACGTACCTGTCGTACGGTAAAACACATTGTGGATCTTTATCAAAAATCAATCAAGGGAAAAGGAAAAGTTGAGACAGATTTTGCTAATTATGATGGTCCGATTGAAGTGACTCATTTGGATGTCTCCGATTTCTTTGTCGATCCAAATGAAAATATTGACAACTTGACTGGGGGTGGTGTGATGGAAGATATAGATTAATTTATTTTCTATGCTTCTAGTATTTCACTTTATTTTAGAAATTTAGTTAGAAATATGTTTTTACTTTTCACAAAAAACAAAAACTTTATTATGTATCGTCAATTTTATATTATTGAATCATGTTTACTTCTTTAAATTTAAATTCAAGTTTTTATTAAAATATATGTATTTTGTTGTATTTATAGATTGATGATGGATTGCCAAGATACTTGTTTGATTGATAGTGCAACTACCTACACAATTCTTTAAAACAAAAAATATTTTTTGGACTTAACATTAGTAGAAAATAATGTTAATACGATATTTGGTGCATCGAATATTGTTGAAGGCTCCGGAAGGGCTTGTATTATTTTACCAAATAATACAAAATTATATATTAACGATGCACTTTACTCTAGCAAATCTAAAAGAAATTTGTTTAGTTTTAAAGATATCCGTTGCAATAAATATCACATTGAGACGAAGCAAGAAAATAGTGTCAAATATTTTTGCATAACTTCCTTTGTCTCTGGTAAGAAACAGATAAAAGAAAATTTTCATGTACTCCCACTTGGCATGTATTATACATTTATACAAATGATTAAATCAAATAATGTCACGAACCAAAAGTTCGTTGACTCAAAAAGTTTTATACTTTGGCATGATTGATTTGGACATCCAGGAGTTATAATAATGCGTTGAATAATAAACAACTCACACGGACATCCTTTAAAAAACCAGAAGATTCTTTTACCTAATGATTACCCATGTGTAGTTTGTTTGCAAGGCAAGTTAGTCATTAGACCATCGATGACAAGGGTCATTATTGAATCTCCAACTTTCTTGGAAAGAATTCATGGAGATATATGTGAGCCAATACACCCACTAGATGGTCACATGTTTGCCTACTTTTCACTAGGAATGTAGCATTTACTAGACTACTTGCTCAAATCATAAAATTACGAGCACAATTCCCCGATTACTCAATCAAGACTATTCGTCTTGACAATACTGGTGAATTCAGATTGCAAGCATTCGATGAGAATTGTATGTGAATTGGGATTACTATTGAACATTTGGTTGCGCATGTCCATACACAAAATGGTTTAATGAAGTCGTTTATTAAACGTCTACAACTTATAATTAGACCATTACTTATGAAAATAAATCTACCAACTTCTGTTTGGGGACATGTCATATTACATGCTGCATCATTGGTTCGTATTAGACCGATTGTCTATTATCAATATTCACCCTTGCAACTTACATTTGGTCATGAACCTGATATTTCTCATCTATGGATTTTTGGTTGTGCTATCCAAGTCCCTATTTCACCCGCACAACGTACTAAAATAGGTCCCCAACGAAGACTTGAGATTTAAGTGGGTTTTGATTCACCATTCATTATTAGGTGTCTGGAACCTTTAACGGGTGATTTATTTACTGCACGTTTTGCAGACTGTCATTTTGATGAAATGACTTTTCCAATTTTGGGAGGGGAAAAACTACTTTCTGAAAAACAAGGTAAAATTTCTTGGAATGAAATAACTTTATCTCACTTTGATCCCCGCAGTAATCAATATGAGCAAGAGATTGAAAAAATCATTCATTTGCAAATAGTTGCAAATCAATTACCTGAAATATTTGTTGACACGAAAAAAGTGACAAAATCATATATATCAGCAGAAAATATTCCAGCAAAAATTGACGTTCCTGCATGACAATTTACTGTAGCAAATGAATCTCACATGTGCCAGAAGCGTTGTCGAATGTGGTGGTTAGAAGATAAAATGAAGAGAGTATTTTTAGCTAAATATTCTATTTGTACCTTTTTTTTTTACCTAATTGTTGATCGAATTGACATGTGACGGCCCCCTATTGGGAGGCCTGTGGGCTTAGGAGCCTCCCCCCAAAATAGGGCGCTGTCACTTGTCAATTCGATAACCCTTTAAGTAAAAAATTAGGTACATGTAGCATAACTCATTATATAAATTTTTTTTTTAATTTTTTTTTTAATTTTTTTTTTAATTTTTTGGTTTAGGCTGATGCCTGAATTGACATAATCATTGGGCCTTTTTTTGGTTAAAAAATTAGGCCCAATTCCCCTTCCCCCAAATCAACAATTGTTAAATTCCAAACTCCAAACGACCAAAACGTGAAACCAATTCTCATTCCCAAAAGTTGAAAGCCTATTGCAAACGCAACAAACCCTTTTCCTCGTTTCCTAATTCCATTCTCATTTGGCATTCCATGATGAAGTTAAGACCGCGCCGCCAACGACATGTCTGCCGTCCGCCGTTTCAGCCCTTTCGAGGTTCCCATTCTAGTCACTAGTCTCAGAAATCAAAATCTTCGAGCTCGACTTACGATTAGCACTTAGCAGCCTACAACTTTCGTTCGTGACACCTGGTGATAGCCCACTGAGCCGTGACTGTGAGCGCATTTCTCTTACTCAATTTTTATTTGGGTTTTGTTTTTGTTCTATTTTGTTGATTATTTTTACTTGATTTGTTGAATAATGAATGATGTTGTCTGTAAATTGTGTAAATTGTTATTAGTCTTATAATTTATAAATAATGAGTTATGATTTATGTTTTGTGACTTGTGAGTTATCACGAAGAATTGTGATTGTGATTTACTGATTTATGATAAGTAATTTATGCTTTATGAGTTATGATTATTGATTTGAGAATTTATGTTTACGAAATTAAGATAAGTGAAAAAATTTAATTGAGAAGATGTTGGGCTCAATTACGATGGTTGACGGTCGACGGTTGACGATTGCCCTAGTTGAACTAAAACCCTGGATCCACCCCCTTTACATTGCTCTAACATATCTACATCTTCTTGTGGCTCAAATTCGTCACACTGCTCCTTGAGTATATCTTCATGGACCAAAAAAAATGAAAAAAAATAAAATAAAATTGATGGACCATTACAATATTCACCTAAATCAACATAAATCCAGTTACCAAGATTAAAAAGGACAAAGGGTAATAGTCGCCACTAAAGTTCTCCCCCAATATTATTTACTTTGCGTTGGTTGTTACACCAATTGCACGCACAACTCTGCCATGTCGATCCCTACAATCATCTCCCTCACATTTTTACTCTTAAGAACCTCCTTTGACTTCAATGATTTATGTATATTGAAGGTCTACTTTTCTAAACTAGAGTTGCACAATTTAGTTGTTAGCTGAAGTTTCATTTTCCGCACTGTTCGAGATGGGGAATCTGATACGTTTCGTGTCACTAAAATATTTTAATAAATAAACATATGTTATAAGTCAACAAAGCCTTATAAAATTACCATAAAAAGCTTTGATATGGTTAATGGTTGTAGAGCACGGTGATGAAAGATGTTCATGAATTCAGGTTTTCGGGACTTAATATGGATAATTAAAAAATTATCGATATTAATTGAACCTTTTTCAGTCAGGCAGCATATGAATATTTAAATGAATTAATATATTTTATAACTGGGTCATGGTTTTTGCCCAAATTATGATTTCGAACTTGGAATACAATTGGTTAATTTCTGATTTATGTTTAATTAAGTTATAAAATGAGGTGATCTTAAACATAGATTTTGTAATAGATATGTGGTTAAAAGATACAGAAAATTTTGGATTTACATGTAAAATTGTTTTTCTTGAGAAAATGTGTAATTGAAAATAAATTTATGAGTTTTTAAAGAATGAGGATCAAACATGGACTATATTTTCTTGAACCGTGCTTTAGAAACACGGCCCTGTCACCACCTCGGCCCTTGATCCGAAATTAAAAAAAAAAAAAAAAAAAATCAGGAGCCCACATTTTGAATCAAGGGCCAAGGTGGTGCCACCTCGGCCCCTATCAAAGGGCCCTGTTCGTGGAGCAAAATTCTATTTTCTTTTCAAGCTTTCAAATTAGGTTGTGACACAAACATCATAATATGCGTACTTTGTTAGCATTCTCCGATGGCTCATTGATCAATCTCATTTGATCCTTCTTCTTCAACCCAAGAAATAGGTGTACGAAAGTATCTATGCATTGTTTTGTAACAAAGCTTCTATGAAGCTTTGAAAGAATTATAAATTTGATTGTCAAAAGCTTCCTCTTTGGCTTTTCTTCTTTGCAAGAACTATGAATTTGTATTCTGAGAACCTCCATTGACTTGAATGATTTATGTATATTGAGTCCCCCAAAAGCCTTATTTGAATGTTGGATGAAGATATATATATATTTATAGGTCCCAAAATCAGTTAAAAATCTGTTCTAATTGTTTTTCAAATAGAAGATGAGTCAAAAAAGGAAACCAATTTTTTTGCCTGAACTAATGCCAAGTGATTGGGTTGCTGCATTGTAAGCCCTCCCGATTGCAAGGGCTTATGGCTTGAGTGGCATACGTCTTCTATTCACTTTGATCCCCGACTTTTCTCTTTTGTTTAGTTCGAGTCCTTTCTTATTTGCAATTTGGATCCTTTATATTTGAACCCTCATAATTTAATCCTTCATATTCCACAATTGCCTTAAATCAATCCTACGCAAGTTTTGAAAATTTGCAGTTAAGTCTCCTAACTTTTAAAATGTTGGATTGAAGTCCTAAAACTTTTGAATTTATTCTAAATACTCTATTAATTTTTTTAATTGATTATGTGCACTATAGTTAATCTTCAATTAATTTGCTCCGACAACCTCAGTTAAGCTCTGAAATGCTCTTTTCACTCCAATTGCGCCCAAGTTGGATTTACCTACAATTAGACATTAGGTAGGCAAACTATCAATATAGCATTATCTTGGCTGGAATGTACGAGGGTGCTCGTTTTTTTTTTCAGTAGAGAAAGAACTTATGATGCAGAGAGGAATTCTTTATACTGGGAGTGTGAAGAAAAGTGGGCGGAATGGTAAAGTGCAACTGGTTGTGGTTGATGGAGAAGATCACCACTTTCATGTAATGGATCCTCATACGGCGAAAGCAAAGGATTTGATCAAGCAATTGGCTTCTTTCGTTTCATAGTGAATCGATTACTGCCTGTGGTGTAATTTTTGTTTAACATAGATTTTAAAATAGTATGTTTGTTTGTTAGTCACTGTTGGAAAATAATAATACTTATTCGGAAGTAATTTCTGAACTAGTTAAATTCTTATATATTACTCATTAGTTCAAATTTAACTGATCCCGCACTGTAACATTAAGAGTCCTTCAGTCCGTCTCACCATTTACATTACACTGGTATACCATAGTCTAATAAAATCTGCTATCTCTAACTACTTCCAACATGCTGTTTCATTTCATAGATTGAGCCTCCAAATGTTTTACTCCTATCAGTAAAGTGATTTTTTCCATGACAACAACGTCACCAGATAGACTAATATTTCACAACATTTCTTCGTCGGGTCATATGACACTGAAGTCTAGGGACCATCGATAATATCAATACAAACATAAATATTATCGCCATTGCTAAAGTCCCTACCAAGGAGGAACATCATGCTGGAACAAATTGAGTTCACAAATTAAGGTCTTGGTAGTATCCAATTAGTTGTTGTCGAGACTTTTATATATACGCTACCCCAATGGTCATTTTTGTGCTAAGTAGTTATCTCATGTCTTACTAGAGACAACGATGGGCTGAAACCCTTAATAACTATCTACAATTAATGACATTGAGGTGATCGTTCATCAGTATTGGACTTTTCTGAAATGGAATCTATACACGGCCAATGGGAAATGGGGGAATTCCTTGCAGATGAGACTAACTTAGTTTTGTAATTATCAGTTTTCTTTTGAGTGTCTAGCAAGCATCAAAGAAGTGCTTCTATAAATTAGCAACTTTCAAAGTTTCTATTACTTCCTGATCATTACAGTTATATATTACGTCAAAAAATATATATCACAAAGCTACGAATTGAACGCAAGATAATGATAATAATGAAATAAACAAAAACAAAATAAGAACATCAAGATTTATGTGGAAACCCAAGATGGGAAAAAACCACAAGCAGGGGATAAGAAATTCACTATAATTAATAGGAATTGTATTTACAACAAGTTCTAAATATTCTCAATTAAGATCTAAAACTCTCAAGATATTATATGAATGTTATGGGAAAAATACAGGCTGTGATATATATAACCTCAAAATCAAGTTGTAGATGAATAAGAGTAAAAAAAACGAGTCAAAATGCAAAATTGGCGTGGGCTGGATAATCTTGTCGCTCACTCGAGCGATAAGTCTCTGTAGAAAATATGCAAGGATCGCTCGAGCGTCCAGCTAATGAAAATGTGACGACTTTTCTTCTTCGTTCATAATTTTGATCTTTTCAAGACCACTTCAACCAAAACTCTAATACCTACTAGAATTTGAGTCAAACTATAACAATGAAAAATCAATTCCTTAGAAATTGCATCAAGAGATGTAAATCAAGTCAAGCCTACTTACCATTTTTTAGATTGTGTTCGGACTACCTAAAAGACGAGCCAGCCTATTTCTCGCTGCTAATTGAATCATCTCATTGGGTTGCCAGTTTACTTAACTTGTATAAAAGAAGTCCCAATGCTTCACTCTTTATCTTTTACATCATTTATAAATTTGTCAAACAAAGGCTTAATCTTAATTTGACTTTTTTTGAATTATGAAATACTTATTTTAGAAAAATAGTTTGATGTAACATAAGTAATATCATGACTAATAAGTTCAAACTAAACAATAAGGGATTTGCTATGTGTCAACTAACACCTCGGCATACAGGCCCTCTCACAATATGGGGCCCGCGATTTTTTTATTGGGCACAAGTCCCCCATATTGTGAGAGGGTTATGCACCGAATGTCAACCCCGATATACAAATCGCAAAACTCAAACAACAATATCTTCTTTAATCATTCTTACCTTTAATCATTGTTTAACATATAGAGAAGAATTGATGACACCCTAGAGTGCAAATAGCAAAATTCAAACAATAATGTCTTCTTTAATCATTGTTTAACATAAAGAGAAGGATTGATTAACAGTGTTTAACATTTGCTTAAGTCTCCTTTAATGATTCTTCTCTTTATTAATTCACTGACGTTATTGTTTAGATTGAACTCATGAGTATAATATTATTCAGTTGTTGTAATAAACAAAGAGAATAGTTGTAGATACGGTCCCAAATCTTTTATTTTTTTCGTAGATTTTATCCAACCTTTGATTTGTGTCACCCATGGTCCCAAACCTTTCATTTCATTGCATTTGGAGGACAGATAGAAGAATTTCCTCCATTTCACCATCAGTTGACCAAGAAAACATATTTGACCAAATTTTAAATATTTTAAAAAAGATAAAATAGTAATTTTATATTTTTCATATTAAACAATTAAGTAATTAAATAAAAAAAAGAAAAGAAAAAAAATGGAAGAGAAGAGTATATCTTATTCCCCACCCCACCCCACCCCACCCCACCCAATCAATTTATAAATCATTTCGTATAATCCACTACTATTTATCTTTATAAATCATTTACAAATTTAACAAATAAAGGCTTAAACTTAATTTGACTTTTTTGACATTTTAATTTTCTCAAATCATGAAATACTTATTTAAGAAAATAGTTTGATCTGATTTCACTGTCAAACTTCTTTAGTATACGCAATAGTATTGAACCTCAACATTAACGTGTAAGCACATCAACGTCTAAGTATTATTTTAAATGGTTGATTGATGGAGTATGTGTGATTAAAAATTAAAAAAAAAATTAATTTTGCATATAATATTATTTTATTGAGAAATATATGATTGAAAAGAAGATAAAGAAAAATTAATTTTAAGAAACATGAGAATCAAACAGGGACATAATAATAATAATAATAATAACAAGAAAAGGAGGGGGAGGAGGAGGAGGATAAACATTTTACGCAACCATTAGTAATATCAGCATGTACGTCACATGAGATTGGTGAAAAGTGACCAATTTTCACAATCAAGCTCTCCAACTAGTTGAGAACAAGACTTTTTTGGGGGCAATGACAAGGATTGGAAGGAAGTTAGTTTATAGGCAAGAATTGAGCTTGGTTAGTAGAGTCGATCCATTTCATCTTGCTCACCTGCTGACCCATGAAATATTCTACCAAGCAAGCCAATTGACCAACGCATATGCAGTAGTGGATGCAGACATTTTTGAGTTAAGGGGTACAATCAAACTTGCAAAAAAGTTAATTAAGAATTTTACATTCGAAAATTTACATCCAAAAAAAATCACATCCATGTAAATTACACCAAATTTTACATCTGAAAATTTACATGAGATATGACTTTTCGGATGTAAAATTTCAAAAAAAAAAAAAAAAAAAAAATTTATGTCATACCCCGTATAAAATTTTCTAATATAATGACATAAATTACATTGAGAAATATGTTGCATAACATAAATGTTAATAAAATAATTGAAATATTTTAAAGAAAATACGAGTTAGACGTCTATTTTTAAAATGTACTTTCACGTACTTTAACTATTTTCAATATCTATTTGGACTATTAGATATATCTATGACGTAGTTCTCGAAACGAGCTCGTAAGCGATTTGTGAATTCGACTAGCGTAGATCGTCGGAAATTTTTTAAAGTTAGCATGTTATCGAAATTCTTGAAATAATAAATTGGAACAGCCTAATTTGACGAACCGTAACATTAGCTACGGTTAACCGTTTCATGCACCGTTCATAACATAAAAAAACTAGGTCATGAGCACTTCGAAATGATATCAAAAATGCAATATTTTGACTTCATTTGATATCCCATAATGACTTTGAAAATTAAAACAAAAACATAGAAAAATCAATGGTGGTAAACAAAAACAAAAAAGAAACAGATTTGTCCAAAATTTGGGGGTCACGTGACCCTCCATGCCACCCCTGCATCTGCCACTGCACATGCTAAGACCATTGAATAAGTAGCTCAAAGTCGGTTCAAATTCATTTTTTAGTATAATTATTTATAACACTATTCTTATATTCTACGGAAGAAAAGATTATAATTTTATTTCTTTATATTGTTAAGTATCGGTTTCTATCATGATTGAAAGAACGTTCCATCCATCAGCGATGTTGTTAAAAAAAAAAAAAAACCGTTGGTCATTTCAAGTTTCACATCCGCTATTTTCTTTATTTAGTCGAATAATGAAATAATAATCAACCTATCGAATCTTTATATAATTCGTATATATTTGTCCAATAGCATCTATCAATCAAAAAGTATATGCTATTTTCTCATTAATAAAACTTTTTGTACAGGAGAGGTTGACAGAAGAGATTGACATCCACTCACATGCGCGTGGGCCCCGCGTGAATAAAAAATTCCAAAAAAGAAAGTGGGGCTCCCCATTGTAAGTGGATGTCAACCTCTTCTGTCAAACTTTTTTGTACGAGTATCATGATTGTTTTCTCATTTACAATTCACAAGCGTCGAATCATGACCACTGTCATGTCTTCCAACACCACGAAAGAAGTGCTCAATGACCTCTCTCCTTATCTCATTGTCTACACAGATGGAACCATTGAGAGATTCTTGGTCACATCTAATGTATGTACCCGCTATCACCGGACGACCCAACAACTGGCGTAGCTACCAAAGACATAACAGTCATTTCACTAATGGTTAAAGCCAAACTATTCCTCCCAAAGCTGACAAACTCCAACCAAAAACTCCCCGTTTTAGTCTACTACCATGGCGGTGGATTTATCGTTGAACCCCCCTACTCTTTGCTCTTCCACCGTTACATGAACATTTTAGCCGCCGAAGCAAAACCTCTAATCATTTATGTTGAATACAGGCTCGCCCCAGCCTATGAAGATTCCTGGACTGCCCTTTAATGGGTGGCATCGTACGTTATTGCAAATGTTTTACTTTTACAAGTAGAATTATTCAAAATAAAATTATACATAAATATTTTATTGTGTGAATGTGTAGTTGAAAATGAGTATGTAGAAAAAGAAGTTTTAAAATAACAATTGTGATAAATTAAAGGGAGACAATAAAAAGCTCAACTTTATTATGTCCACAAGGTGGAAAATATATAGCAAACGTTACAGCCATACGGTATATATTGAAGATTACAATTGATATTGTAAAACTAAAATAGAAAATATAACAAAGGTGAAATATGGAAGGTAGAATATTGCTGAGATTTGCTGAGGTGTCTCAGCCCACGTATCTTCTAATAAGTTGTCAAACGGGGGCTTAATCACATAACCTACAAAATTTATATCTATCCAATTCTTGTTCTTTTGTAGTTAGTGCTTTAGTCACCTTTATACTCATTTTCAATTACATTTATACAATAAAATATTATACACATGAATCCAAAAAATTTCTTACTTTTTAACTACACATTTTCCAAAAAATACTAATCAAAATTATATTTTTTAAATTTTAAGGCGACCAAAATGGTAGTTACCATTATTGTTGCCTTCTAATTTGCCTATTCCTTTCATTGTAACTTGTCCTGATCTCACATGAATGGGTAAAACTCAATTCAAAATTTTGGTAAGCATGAGCTCATGAACCAAATGCAACTTCTTATTACCAATTATTTTGGAAGTCATGCTATAGTGTCCGTTTGTTTGACCGCTTGAATGATCACACCTATACACATTGAGAGAAAAAATATTATTTTATTTTCGCAGGACCCACACATTCATGTGAGGATGTGGTCAAGCAAGTGGTCATCCAAGTGGGTTGTTTAACATTTTTCTTATTTTGGTTAAGAATTCGGAAGGCTTCCAATGAAAAATAACTTATGCTCCCATCTCCTTAGCCATCCAAGCATCGTTGTTTTCTACTTTGATCATCGAAATAGCTATTAATCTATTAGTCTATGTCTGGTAGGGATTAAAATCAAATTTTTAGTAGATTTTAATAAAAGTTAACGAAATATGTGGTTAAAAAGTTGGGGATCACATAAAATATGTAATTAAAAATCATTGTTGACTTTGACGTTGATTTAAATACCTACCAAATAGGTGCTAGATTTGATCAAACCTAAGCATGGCACTAGCATATCTAGGGATTCAATTTGGCTCGTTGGCTCGGGCCGCCTGTGACTCGATCCGAAAAAAGCCTAAATCGGCCTGACTTGAGGCTCAAGCCGAGCCCCATTTGGGGGCATTAGTCCAAGCCGAGCCAGCCCTCAAGCCACACGGGCCGACTCGTGAAACGGTCTATATATTCTACATATATAAAAAGAGTGAAGATGTTTTTACTGTAGAAAGTATTCGTTTATAACGGTGTCGTTTATATACGTGTGGTTTGAGTTTTTTATTTTTATTTTACTATATATTACTTCAAAAAAAAATAAAAATTGTTATTTAATTTTTATTTTGCTCTATACACTCCAAAAAAAATAACTAGATATTTTTGTAAAAAAAAAAAAAAGAATGTGAGTGTTATAAAAAAAAAAAATCATGTCGCACTATGCGAGGCACTGCCTCGCCTTGTGCGAGACATGCCGGTGCATGTCTTGCACTGTGCGAGGTTAGGAATACTTTTTTTTTTCTCAAAAACTTATGTTTTCGCCTTCATTTGCGGGCTTAATTCGGGATATCAAACGAAATCGAAATATTACATTCTTAATATCATTTTGAAGAACTCACAGCCTAATATTTCACGACGTTGATGGTGTGTGAAACGGCCAATCATAGCGAAAGTTACGTTACGTCAAAGTACGCCGTTTACAACTAATATTTCAAAAATTTCGATAACAAACTAACTTTACAAATTGTTCGACGATTCTACGCTAGCCGAATCCATAAATCTTCTATATCCTCTCGAAACTCATTTCGAGAATTATATCGCAGATATATCGAATGATCTAAATGAATATCGAAAATAGTTAAACGGACGTCAAACGCGTGTGTTAAAAAAACGTATAACTCGTCTTTTTGAATATATTACTTATATTTTTGTCTTCATTGTCAGGCTCATTACGGAACATCAAACGAAGTCGAAATATTATATTTTTAATATTATTTTGAAGTACTCACGGTCTATTATTTCACGACGTTGATGGTGTGCGAAACGGTCAATCGTAGCAAATGTTACGGTGCGTCAAAGTAGAAGTAATATTTCAAGAATTTCGATAACAAGCGAACTTTAAAAATTCATAGACGATTGTACGCTGGTCGAATCGATAAATCTTCTATATCATCTCGAAACTCATTTTGAGATCTATAACATAGATATATCGAATGATCTAAATGAATATAAAAAATAGTTAAACGAAAGTCAAACGTGTGTGTTCAAAAAGCCGTATAACTTATCTTTTTAATAAAACTTATGTTTCTTCTTCATTTTCGGGCTCATTAGGGAATATCAAACGAAGTCGAAATATTACATTCTTAATATCATTTTGAAGTACTCATGGCTATCATTTCACGACGTTAATGTGTGCGAAATGGCCAATCGTGACAAATGTTACGGCCATCAAAGTAGATCGTTTGAATTTTTAAAGTTAGATTGTTATCAAAATTCTCGAAATATTCGTTTGAAACGACCTACTTTGAAGTGCCGTAACATTTGCTACGATTGGCCGTTTCGCACACCATCAACGTCGTGAAATAATAGGCCGTGAGTACTTGAAAATGATATTAAGAATGTAATATTTCGATTTCATTTGATATTCCGTAATGAGCCATAAACATTCATAATTTTTTCCCCTTTATCCTGTACTTTTAATCATTTTAATTTGAATATAGTTATAAAATAAAATGAAGCTCTACCCAGTTATAATGTTTCAAAACCATTGACTTCATATTCATTTTTTTTTTATTTTTTATATATTCGGTTCTACAACATAATTTGTCTATTGATTATACAGTTGTAATATGTAGTTGTTTTTCTTATTGTATACCCTACATAACATAAGGTACAAATATGTAGCTATTCACATTGAACAAGTTATTATCTTTTCAATCATTCTATAAATAACACATTATTTTCCCTCCTGCTTTAACAGAAATGAATCAAAAAATGTATTTATATGTTGAAAAAAAAAATTTCTATCTTATGTCACACCTCAAAACAAAATATAATTTCACGCATTTAACATGCTAACACTTCCTACAAAATAACCTAACCCGTACATCGTACGGGCAACAACGAGTATACTAAAAAAGTAGTTGCTGCCTATTTAAGGCGGCAATTTGCCCGAGCATGAAGCTCAGGTCGAGCCTAAATTTTTTGATCGAACAAAAACTCGGCTCGGGTCGAAAAAAGCCCGAAGTATTTTTACTTGAGCCGAGCCCAAACCTCAAGTTTAGGCTGGCGAGCCAACTCGACTCGACTCGTTTCGTTGATATCCCTAAACATATCTTGATCTTCTTGTCAATCTAATTCGTCAAAACTGCTCCTCGAGTATATCTTCATTGACGTTAAAAATTGATGGACCATTATAATATTCACCTAAATTAAAATACATCCATCGATCAAGACTGAAAGGGACAAAAGGATAATAGACTAATAGTCACCACTAAAGTCCTCCTCCATGATTGAATTTATACGTTGTCACACCAGTTGCACCCACAACTCTGCCATGTCAATCCCTACAATCATCTCCCTCACATTGACGCCTTCAGTGGCAACCAACAATATCCATTGTTGGTCTTTCAATGTATCCATCTGTTGTTCTAACAGATTGATTCATAAGTAAATTTGTATCATATCCTCTCAGTACGTGAATACATCCAAAAAGGCTTGATAAACACCATCGAATGGCCAGACTTATGGGCCAAGACCGATGAAGAAGTAGCTCATATAAATATTTATAACGCCGTCACCCTTATTCTTATATTCTACGGATGAAAAGATTATACTGTAATTATTTATAAAATACTATTTCAATTTCATAGAGATGTGATAGGGTTCTAAGAATAATTCATATATGGTCAATTCCAATAAGATTACATTTCTTAATAAAAAAATATTTTTAAGTTTACTTAAGCCCTGTTTAATAGAGATTAAAATCAATTTTTAGCAAATTTTGATATAAGTTAATGGAATGTGTGATTAAAAAGTTTAAGTTTTATAAAATGTGTGGTCAAAATTAATTGTTTAACTTGACTTAAATTTTAATCAATTTTTTTAGTGGTACCAAATAGGGGCTTAATCTATTCCATAATCGAAACATGTTTCATATCTGCTCTCTTCCTATTCGAAGATCAGCCTCTTGGCTTTGCATTTCACAATTATTTTGAGATGAAGATGTCAAATGAGATTCTTACGTTCCAAATAGATCCTTCTGCATCTATATAAAAATGCTGATTTACCAATACTAAATTTAGACTTATTGTTTGTCTTTGTACCTAGATAAGTCATTTTTCATACCAGGTCAAGAATTTTTTTTTTATTATTATTTTTTTTTTTAATGCTCTATCTTTCAGAGAAACTCAGTTAAAAGAACATCCCATCAAACCGCCCAAGTTGTTCAAAAAATATATATATATATATATATATATATATATCCTTTGTCATTTTCAAGTATCACATCTTTTTAATCGAATAATGAAATAAAAATCAACCGCAAACGAATTTTAGTGTAATCCATGTACTTTGTCCAATATCATCCATCAATCAAAAGAATCATGCTATATTTGGCGCCTCTAGTTTGACCCGGAACTTAATCCGTTTGGCACCCTTGATTTGACCCGGGATTTAATCCCGGGACAAGAAGTATTGTCCCAATCAAAAGGATAATTCTACATGTACTTAAACTCCAACCGAATTGTTTACAGCCTGCTGACTGCAAAATCTCGTGAGAAATTACTTTCCAAACCAAATATTCAATTTTTAATTCAAACCCAAGTAACTTTTCAATTCATTCAAACCCAAATAACTTTTCAATTCTCTCTCTCTCTTCAGCGACTCTAGCGACTCTCTCCATTGGCGACCGTGCAAGATAAACTCTCCAGCAAGATAACTCTCCGGCGACCGTGCCGGTTGGACACGTTTGGTGTTTGAAGATATGAAGAGTGAAGCAATATGCCTCATAAAAACTCTGATAAAGAGTCAGCAAGTCAACGAATAGTCCAATCTATGATCGAACAATATGAGGACCAGCAAAGTACTCTAAGAACAGATAGACAGAACCAAAGTCATTACGAGTCAATGACAGAATTGAGTCCTCGAACCATGCGTGCATTGCTTGGTAATTCACACAAGAAGTCGTTGAACAGGTAAACTTGCAAAATTTTCATAATATAGAAAAGTTTACTCAAAATGAAAATGTACATTATGACAACATGGCCAAGCAACTAAATACTTTGAATGAAATCATGAATAAATTAGTAGGCCAAATTTGTCAACCAATTATGCCAAATATAGGAAACCACTTTCAAGCCAGGACAATTGTGGGACATAATTCCCCAATCCCGAGTCCTAATCAAGGAATAGAGCCACCCTTTGGCCCATCCACTTCAAACCAAGGAGGGACTGGAATGGCAAACTTGAATAGTGGTAATGAAGTATCAAACTTGGGGGGTAACCCAAATACAAGGGACAATGGATAGAACACTCCGCGTTTTAATAATGGTGGAAATATTCAGTTTAACGGTAATAATGGTTTAAATAACGACGTTTTTGCCGCAAACCAATGACCAAACATTAGGCCTCAAGTCATTCCACTAGTAAATCAACCCATAGGAGTCCCATATAATCCCAACGTTGTGTTGAGAAATCAAATTATGGAAATAGTGCAGGACCAAATGGCTTTTGGGGTGAACCCTTTTATTAGGCCAATTTACACAAAGTCATATCCTAATTGGGTAGACCAAGCATATCCATGACCTAGAGGGTATAAAACGCCAGAATTTTCACTAAATATCTTCTTTATATACCTTTTGTACCTTTTATTTCGTCAATCCTAAATAAATTTAGTTTGATGAGGTAAATTTTCATATAGTTTCTTTCATTTTACTAATCTCATTTAACACACATATTCGTGGTCAATCCTTAATATTCAAGGCGCTAACATTACCTTCAAAATGACACAACTGTTTATTACACGGGCAAGAAACTATCATAGTTCAATCCCTTAGTTAATGTTTGTTGATTGGTTCAATACAGTTCACAAAATCTCTCTCCTATAAAATTGGTTTTTGTTCTCTCTCTCTCTCACTTCATGCATCCTCTGCTTTTGGATGAGCTCCTCTCCCATAATGAGAAACCAAGTCCTAAGAGGAAGAAGAAAGGTACAAACGCCCAGATCGATACCATTTTCTTCTTCTTCCTTTTTTTTTTTTTCCTGATTTTGAGTATTGTGCCCGCAAGTGGGGATTTTGCATTAGTTCAGTTGAAACAAGGGGATAAAGATATGGCGATTTTCAATCGAATTGGGGAGGACGTTCAATAGCCTTAGCGAAGTATGAGGCTGCGGTTTTCTTTTTTAACTGGGATATAAAAAATATTACTACTTATTATTATCTGATTCCAGCTTTACTTGTTGCACAATGCAAAGGGGCAAAGTTTTCTTCTGCTTTGAAGGTTAAGCATGTGATCTGTAATGACTGAGTTTTTTTTTTCTAGAAAAGCCTCTTAATGCATTCTTCTGCTCATCTTTTCTACTAGGTATGAGTTATTTAATCTCCATTTTTCATTAATCGTAGCAGCTATATCACTATTAGGTAAGTTTCTATTTTGTTTTGGTGTTGGACTTTTTACTTCGTTGAGGTTTTATTGGAATTCTTAGTGTGATTGTTATTGAATTTATGGGGTTGTAATTGGTTGTGTTTTCTTTCAGCTGCAATTGAGCTACTCCTAAGGGTAAATACTACTTTTTTCTTCGCTAATTACTGCTCTAAACCTATTTACTGAATTGAGGTTATTTACATATGCAGATTTTAGTAATGTAGAAAGAATCACATTCTTTGCGTTTCTGTTATTTTTCTTTATAGAAATAAATTTTAAATTCTGGTGGGAAGCAGTTTTGTCTGGAACTTTTACTAATTGTCTATTCATTTTGATTTGGGTTTTCATAATTTTTCATTCAACAAGTTTATCTTGCGTTTCACCCTGGATTCATGCCAATTTAACATAACTAATTTTGAATCTTGGTCTGGTTTCCTCCACCATGACAATTAGTTTCAATTTAATTACATAAAGAAAATTTTGTTATGTTTCTTTGGCAACATGTTCTTAATAGATTTAATCTTTGCATATTTGGGCCCTTCATTTCAGGTTGTGCCATTCATCTTCTAAAAGCATGGAGCAAACAGGACGAGAGTAATGCACAAGAGACACGGGAAGTTTGTTTGAATGGGGCTGAAAAGTCTAATGCCTTGTCTTCTAAACCTTCACTTGAAAAGGGATTTCTTCAAACACAGCAACCTGAAGCAGAATTTTCATCTCCAACACCAGTGAAAACAAAGAAGCCATCAGATTGAGTGCAAAGAAGAAGCATATGAACTTCCAGAGAAGTGGGACACTCAGTAGATGCATTGCCTAAAATCCCTTAAATTTAAAACCTAAAACTGACATGATATATAGTTTTCTCTTTATTTTCAAGATATACGACATTATCTGAGTTTTTTGATCGTTTGATTTGTTCATATAGATTGCTCGGCCTACAGAAAAAGTCAACCAACTTTCAAGAATATCAACAGTGAGGTGAAATCTTGACAGGTATATATTAGTTTCAGTAAACATAGCTGGAACACACGTAGTCTTGTGTTCATTTCGTTTCTGCAATTTTTCCTAAATATAGTGTGTATGAGCATCATCTTAAAAATTGCAAGTATCTTGTCATTGTACACAACATGTTGATATCCATGTTGATATTACACAACACAAGGTATTATTTTCGTACACAATGTTTTTTTTTTTTTTTTTTTTTTTTTAATTTGTGATCTTTAGGATTTCCCCAAAAAAAAAAAAAAATCCAGTGAATTTGAAATCCCTAGGATGCAATGAAGAATTTAGACAAACATCCACGGATTTTCTCTCTTAGATAATGGCTTTATTTTTGTGTTTTGTTCCAACTATTTTGTGTGAATGTGTAATGCAAATGAATGGTCAAATATCGAATGAATGATGAATTTGATGCTTGTTTAAATGTATTTTGCGGGCACGTTAACATTATCTTAAAAATAACGAAACTTTTGCATTGCACGGACAAAAACTAGTATAATTAAAAGCGATAGGTCCATCCCTTATGAAGCCCTTGCTTGAGCCCCATATTTTTTGGTTGGGTGGGTGGGTGGGTGGGTGGGTGGGGGGGGGAATATATGGAAATAGTGATTTTGTGGAGAATATATGTTTAAAAAATAAGTAAAAGTTTTGGATTTATATATAAAATTATTTTAAAGGAGGATGTGTGATTGAAAATAACTTTTAGAAAAATGAGGTTTTTTTTTTTTGGAAAAAAAATAAAATAGAGCCCAAACAGAAACAGAAGCTAAGATGTCTTAGAAAATGTCAAATCAAGTTGAAATTTGATTACCTAAAAGACAAACCGGCCAATATTTTATCTACCAAGAAAACTGACCAATTGTAAACGCTTAAAAAATAAATAAACTTCGCCAATCATGCACTAAACTTTGTTTTAAAACCTTCAATTAGTTTGTGAATATCATTATTAAGATTTGATGATTCATCTCAAAAGTTCAATTTTATTAAGATGAGTAATTCAAAATTTTATAAGTTGATCTAAATTTTTATTTTTATTCGCTTTGAGATTTTATTCTTTAACATGCCTCGTAATATGATGGCTTATTTGTGCTGATCAATCTTAAAATTCACGTGTTCATTGTTTTTAGTCTTGTTCGAATCGAATTATTCGTTAGAGTTTAAGAATTTTTATACCATATTGAGACTTGAAATTTCATCTTTAAAAGTCAACATGTTTAAGAGGAGTGACTCAAACTTTTATAAGTTGGTCTATATTTTTATTTTTTTTCGAGGTGAAATTTTATCCTTTAACAATTACTTATCCAAAATCCATTAATATCGTAGTTGCGTGTAGTAATAAAAATAATTGTACTATATGTACATTATTTTTTATATTACATCAATGACCATGATAAGTGCAGTCATTGTAGGTAAAGCAAAATTATTGACGATGTAAACGAGGGGTAAGAAATTAACCGGGTCTAATAATGCCTTTACAAAATACAGAACTTTCTGCTACATAGAGGATCCCTTTGCAATATATTAATTAAAAGTTCTAGATACGCTAAATTAGTTCGACTTTACGTGCAGAATTGACTAATTAAAGCAACAAGTTACTTTTAATTAGTTCTCTAGAAGATTATACATACAAGTCCAATTAACCTAAGTTTGAATGCCGCAATAATAATAATATGGAAAGTAGTAAAAATACAAGATTTGTTGAATGAGAAACTCAACGTGGGAAAAACTCCAGTCTGCCAATTTCCACTAGTTCTAGCTATTGTAATTTTGGTAATCTCTAATATCCGCTGTCAATCTTTCGATCTCACGATCTACTGTCTAACCACTCCATTAGACTTCCTGGTCCACCTCTTGCAGCCTCCAAGATCTGTTGTCTTCTTCCAGTCTCCTAATTTTGTACCAACTATCTCTTCCAAGTGGAATTTCAAGAACCTCATGTTTTTTGTGTTTTTCATGTGCTTGAAGTCCACCTCTCTCAATCCCAATGAAAGAGTCATTTCCTCAAAGAGTTCAGGAAGTCAGGTGTTTATGGATTACACAGATGTGATGTTTTCCCAGACAACACACTATTGGACAGTTTAAAAAATAAACAAATTTTCACTAATTAAATCATGTTAGCTTGAAGGATTTTACTATTTGTACATCTGGAATGACATCCTGGATGACATTCTCCCTCACAAAAAGGGAGGGTTCACGCTCCAATAAAATAATCATGACCCCCCTATTGTAAGGGGGAATGTCATCCAAAATGTCATCTCAAATGCACATATAGCAAGATCGTAACTTGAAGGATGTCAAAAGTAACGTACACTTTTGATTTACAGATGGACTAACTCTAATGAAAACCACATACTTTTTGTAAATGGGACACTTGGCCTTCCACTTGAACTAACAGTGAAAAGTTGAACTCATTTTGTCTTTAATGACTTGACTAGTAGATGAAGTATTCTTTTCTTAGACCCGTTTAATTCTCATTTTGGAGGAAAGAATATATTTTAAATAGTTGATTGATGAAGAATGTGTAATTAAAAATTAAAAAAATATTTTAAGTTTGCGTATAATATTATTTTATTGAAAAATATGTTATTGAAAAGAAAAGAGGAAAAAATGAATTTAAAAAAAAAATGGGAATCATATAGGGACTTGGTATGATTATTTTTATCACTACAAATAATATTTTTGTATTCTAGGATGAATAGGATTATACTTTTATCTCTTTCTATCGTTCCGTGTCAATTTCTATCACAATTTTAAGAACATTTCATCCATTTGTCAAGGTAAAAAAAAATAAAAAAAAAAAAAAATAATAATAAAAATAAAAATCTTCCAACCAACCATAAGCAATCCTCTTATCATCTAACCAATGCAATGGAACCCCTATATAATTGGGAGAATTGTTCAATCCAAAACCATAGGCTCTTTTTCTCATCTATATACAACTTATAACCATAAAATCAAGAAGACTGCCATGGCTTCCAACACCCCCAAAAAAGTGCTCCACGACCTCTCTCCTTATCTAGTAGAGTACACAGATGGAACCATCGAGAGATTCGTGTTCGCACCTAATGTCCCGCCGTCACCGGAGGACCCAACCACCGGCGTAGCCTCCAAAGACATTATAGTTATTTCACCGGAGGTTAAAGCCAGACTATTCCTCCCAAAGCTGACAGACACCAACCAAAAGCTCCCCGTTTTAGTCTACTACCATGGCGGTGGATTTATCGTCGATTCCCCCTACTGTTTGAGTTACCACCGTTACATGAATATTTTAGCCGCCGAAGCAAAAGCTCTAATCATTTCTGTTGAATACAGGCTCGCCCCTGAACACCTTCTACCCATAGCCTATGAAGATTCATGGACTGCCCTTCAATGGGTGGCATCTCACGTTATTGCAAATGCTAATATCGAAAAGGATCCATGGATTATTAAACATGGCGATATTAGTCATCTGTATATCGGCGGCGATAGTGCAGGTGGCAATATAGTACATAATATTGCTCTCCGAGCTGGGGTGGAACCTTTGCTCGGGGATGTGAAAATCTTAGGTTTATATCTATGTTTTCCTTATTTCTGGGGATCAAGACCAGTTGGGCCGCAATCAAAAGAAGATTTGACTGGTTTTGCATATAAAGCTTGGATGTGTGTTTATCCGTCAGCCCCTGGTGGGATTGACAATCCGATGATCAATCCATTTGTAGAGAACGCCCCGAGCTTATCCGGGCTGGCGTGTTCAAGGCTGCTGGTTTGTTTAGCAGGGAAGGATGCATTTACGCCTAGAGGGATTCTTTACGTTGATACTGTGAAGAAAAGTGGGTGGAAAGGTGAAGTACAACTGGCGGTGTATGATGGAGAAGATCATGAATTTCATATAAATAATCCTTATACTAAGCAAGCAAAGGATTTGTTTAAGAAATTAGCTTCTTTAATTTCCAAGTGAGATTTGTTTCAGCTTTTAGAATAAGTATGCATATTTCAGCTTGTGGTATAGCTTATATCGAACATGTTGTGGCCAAGTTTGCAATAATATTTACTTATGCAAGCTTACCATTTTTTTTGTGTAACTTAATTTATAAGTAAAGAAGTGTTTGTTTGGCTAAATTTAAAATGTTTGTAAATAATTTATTTCAAAATCAGTAATTAATTTTAATTTCGAATTTCATGCAACCCACAAATTTTATCAATCTTTATGTTCAATTAATTTTTATCAAAATTTATTTGGACTCTAATCAAAAGCTTTCTCAAACGACCCCACTTTTCTTTTTTATTTGAGCCCACAAAAAAGAACACTTCTTATAATAATATGTAAGTTCTACTCATACCTTATCAACAAGAGCTATGATATAGTGTCTGTTTGCTTGATCGTTTGGATTATCACATCTACACACATTGGGAGAAAAATATTATTTTATTTTCGCAGGATCCACACACCCATATGAGAGTATGGTCAAGCAAGTGATCATCCACTTGAATTGTTAAGCATTTTCTATCAACAATGCCTTTAAAAAGTTTTAATATATTAAATTGGATATTATAAAAATAAATGATTGGTATTACATCTCTCTCATGCACTCCCCTAGACAAATAAATATCACATTAGAATCCAGGGACCACCCATTATTATCAGCCAACCCACTATTATAATGTAACGAATAAGATCATTCCTAAATTTCCACTATGTTTGACGATGGACTATGGCCTATTATAAAAATTACTCCATAGATTAATTACCATAGGCTATGACAAAATGGTGAGGTTTAAAGACTTATATAACATACTATTAATTGTCATTTATAAAGGATCATTAAAAATATAGAATTCCGATTCTCAATAAAAACGCAAAAAATTATGGACTCTTACTAATTTCCGTTCTTATTCATTTTTCTAATTCTTGTCTTTCTCTATAGTTTTATAATATGTTATCAGCAGGAAAACTCTAATCAGTTGTGGTAGAAAAGCAATTATCTTCCATTAAAAGGAATTTAAATTGATTGAGTTCAGGAAAAAAAAAACTATTCTTCCCCGTTCAAAGAAAAGAAGAGTATATTATTCTCGATAAAGTATCAATATAATCAATATTTCGAAAGAATATTGTTGCATTTCCACGTATTAATATTTAAAAAGAATATTGTATTGTTATTCTTGAAAAAATAAAATATTTATACATATCATAGTCTAGACGAATATCATGTTAATTTTCTTAGTGAAGCATGACTCTTTTTAAACAATGTTCTAGAGGAATATTCTAGTAACTCTTGAAGAACTATAAATCTTATACATTTTATTGTTTAAAAGAATATTTTATTGATACTTCTTAAATAACACGACTTTATATAAAATAATATTTTAGAAAAATATTGTATTGATCCCAAAAATAACTTTGAAGAGATCGATATTATTGAAAAATAAAAATATTTTAGCACAATATTCATGAAGAATATGGTCACATTCATGAAGAAAACACGAGGTACGTATATTACAAAAACAAATATTTACATTTTCATCTTGCTCATTTTTTTTTATATGCAATGATGCAATCCATTTATCTTTCTTAGTAACTTGTGCAATTAAAGTAAAAACTGTGTTCCACAATTGACCCTGTTTGATTTTTATTTTTCCTCCACAAAAATGAAAAATATGATCGTTATCCATTATATTCAGTCATCATTTTTTATTTTACATCTCTTGTGTGGGGTCCATAACGATTATATTTTTTATTCTTATTTTACAAATAATGTGTATCAAATAGACATGTTTAATCTATGAAATAGTACTTATTAAGACTCATTCTTGAAATCTTGTGAATATGGAATTGTGAGGTTTGTTAGTATTTAATCTATAATATAATGAATTAAGTCTCTTGTACACCGAGTCATACAGTTCGATGTACAGTCCCCTCACATGAGAGGACGGGTCCCACGTCAATTAATGCGTCGGCTCCACCCTCCATATGAGGGAGCTGTACATCTAGCCATACAGTTCGGTGTACATGAAGCATGATTTTAATATAATATGTGTGGATTACTTGGAAACGTGTGAATATGGAATTCTGACTTTTGCTAGTATTTAATCTATAATATAATATGTGTGGATTACTTGGAAACGTGTCAATATGGAATTCTGACTTTTGCTACAAAATAATACATGAGCATACTAACGCTAATTAAGATAAGGACGCCAACTGCATAGATTAAGAAAATATTATAAGCATACTAACGCTGATTAAGATTTTAAAATATAAAATTTAATTAAAATTTATGGTCCCGTCAAATGTTGAATATTGTTATCTTTAACAAGATTGGACTTCACGAAGAAAAAAGATAATTTATTTTTATCTTCAAACATATGAGAGACATGATATTATTGATTGAATGTATGGATTGATTGTTTCTCATAATTAATTAGATTTAATTGGTTATTTGTATCTTTGATACATCTATGTAATGATTCCATGATGTTATAATATCTTCACAATTTGAAATTTTTGAGATTACTTGCTCGATTTTAAATTATGAGTGTAGTTTTCAGATTATACCATCAAGATATTGTTTCTTGTCAGTATTTTATTGTTGTGACGATGACAGATGTCAGTTGTGATGAGGATAAATGAACTAACACAATTGATTGTTAAGTGCCTCTAGCTAATTGCTAAATCATTGCCATTGAGAATAACACTTATATGCATCAAGTAAACATCAAAATTCTCTCCAATATACTTGGTTTATGGCCGGAGCCTAATATTTTCATCTAATGATTTTTTTTATATTGCAATTTATTACAATTACTTCATCATAGTGCATTGAGATGGCCATTAAAAAATGCTGCTTAAAGTACAAGTTTAGTTTGAATTCTTATAAAATATTTTAAGGATTGACGAGTGATATTTTATAAAATGTTTGCTCGTTTGTAATGGACAATTTTATCAGCATCAGAGGAGGAATTTAGAAGTCGAAAATACATAATGCATCATTTTATTTAAATTCTCGCACAAAATAATTTGAACTAGAAATTATAAATATATTTCATTCAGAAAATTTATCGATAAAAAGACAAGCATTATTTCATACACCAGTTTTACATGCTTCAACATGAATTGACGTCCTAGAAAGACATATATGATAAATCAATAACACACCTGAAGCGTGATGATATTTGATTCTAAGACAAAAATCTTCAAAAGATTATGGAGTAAATAGTAATGATGGTCACAATAAAGAGATCTATACTCTTTGCGAGTGTATAGACATAATAAATGTAAAACTCCAAAAGAGGTTAAGGTACATGAAATATTTAAAATTGATATATCTCAATAAATTATGTCGTTCTAGAGAGATTAAAAGGAATAAAAAGGGAAAAAAAAAATGCCAAAGACAAATTTGTATATGACGTGCCACTTCATATTATGAACGAGTAGGATATTGAAACAAATTCGTTGAAACATATCGACGTAGAAATGATTGGCAATATAAATGGATGCAATCTAAAAAAACATTAATTCAAACTTTTAGATCAAGTTGTTCAATATTAATTCTTTAAAAATTACATGTGTACAATATCGTCAAATTCGTAGTAAGTGGACGTAAGGAATCCGTATTATCATTTTAACGAATATTATTTATTCTTACTTTAATCCTATCATTTATTTGAATTAAATAAATAAATAAATAAAAACTAACTTGGAAGTTGTTTCTACTACTTTAATCCTATCCTTTTTTCTTTTTTCTTTTTTTGTGTGTATTCTTTCTTAAAAAGCTGAAAATAAACTTTAGAGAAATGCAATTACTCCAATTATTTAACTCCTATTTCATGATCATTATTGTGTAAAAAAAATGATATTTTGAATAGTATTTTTTCGGATGTGTGATAAAAAAGTACGCTTTTTTTTTTTTAAAATTTACGTGCAAAATATTTTATAATGTGATTGTGTTATTAAAGATGAATGTAAAAATAAATTATTTTATTTCAAAGAAAGTTAAACAGAGCCTTTTTGTATTATCTTTATGCTGGACAATATTGAAAATTTGAAATCTTGAACACCAATCCTACACTCCCATCTCATGTCATCTGATTACCGACTTTTTGCTTCAAGCACCTTAGAAATTAAGCCCCCGTTTGACTCTCATTTTTCCCAAAATTCATTTTTTTCTCTCTTATTTTTAATCACACATTCTTTAATAAAATAATATTACACACAAATTCAAAACTTTTCCTTAATTTTTAACCACACATTCTCCATCAATCAACTATTCAAAATGCATTTTTTTCTCCAAAATGGAAATCAAACATGCAATAAATTACTGATACAACGTGATGGCTTTGGAAAATTCAAAAGGTCCTTCTCATGATTTTTAGAAGGATTACTCTTCTTGAATAGGGTCACATCCGACAGGCACCCTGTCTATAGGGACATTACATCAATGCTCTGGATGGACAAATCAACGTGATCATGTACATCTAGCATAACTCTTTTAAAAGAATTATTCTTCTTGAAGAGGACCACGTCGATTCTGTCTACCCCTATAGGTGATCAACAAACTAGTTGACAATATCGACTTCTAAATTAAATGATGAGAAAAAAAAATGCTAAAATTCATGATTTCCCTAGTATATCATATAAAATCATGAAAATAATTACTTGCATATTCGGCCGAACTTCTCAAAGTTAGTTGAAAACCTCCTTTAAGCAAATTTAGTTCTACTTAATTTCACTTTTTTATGATCATTATTGTGTAAAAATGATGTTTTGAATAATGATTTTTTTTTTTGGATAATGAATGGTTAAAAAGTAGAATTTTTTTTTAAAATTTTTGTGTGAAATATTTTAGGATAATGCTACATGTACATCAGAGTGTCCATAACGGTATCCAACTCCTCACATAGATCGAAACCCACTTTGAATAAAATATAATTTATCCAAAGTGGGTCCCTTTCATGTGAGAGGGTAGATATCGTTATGGATACCGCATTATGTACAAGTAGCATATTCCAATATTTTATGCGTGAATATATGATTGAAAATGAATATGAAAAAAAAAATTATTTTCTTTTAAAGGGCGTCAAACATGGACTTAATTAAACTGCTTTATTACTATCAAATTAAATGCATTCTTCCACCCCCAAAATTTATTTAACTATAGCAATAATTATAAAATTATATCTCCATCCCTAATTATTGTTTTTACTATTTGATCTACAAAATATGGAAGAAAAAGTGCTTCCACAATTTTACCACCCAATTAATTTTATTCTACTCAATCTCCTTTCTCTATTATGGTCACATATCTTTCCGAGAAAGAAAAACAAATGACTCGTATTTTGACTCATCAACATTGACACGTCAATTAATTATTGATTACCACCTAATTAATTGCAATCATCACGATAATAAAAAATAATTTACAATATCATTAAATCGAGTATTTAGTATTAAAAAAAATTTAGTGTTGGAATTAAAGTCACATTGTTTCCCAAACTAATAAATTTAGCCACAAATCATCGTGCAAAAATGAAAATTAAAATGAATTACGTCACCGAATTAATTACAAAAAGTAGGGTCTTTCTAATTCTTAAAATTTTTCCAAAAATAAAAATAAGTCTACGGCAAAAAACATGTAAACAAATAAGTATTGGAAAATGATACTCTACTAGTATGGGTGACCACATATGAGTGTGCGGGACTCATGTGAATAAAATAATATTTTTTCGCATGTGAGTGTACGATCATTCCTGCGATCACCCATGATGTTCCTGTAGCATGACTCATAAGTATTGGCCTGTGTACCAGCTGGAAATATGACATTTGCAGTTTAGTAGAGCAGCCACACGCTTCCCATCGAGCTAGGAATTTCTTAATTTTGCAGCTCAAGTCTCCAATCTTTTAGATTTTATCTTTTTCATTTTTTTTTTAAGTTCGTATATTTTTTGTCACTGGACTAAATCTTCTCTTTTTCACGATTATATCTTTACATTTTTTTTCTACCTCTCGTCATTACCTCATTTCCCATCCAAATTTCTAGTAACATAAAAAAAAAAAAAAAAATGCACAATTAATAGAAATAGACTTCCAAACTTAGCAATTATGTCAATTCAAGGTCCAAATATAAGTGTAAAATATAAAATTATCAACTGAAAAAACTTAAGGGTGCGTTCTCTTCGTGTTTCTGTTTTGTGTTTTGAGTTTTGAAATTCGTTTTGTGTTTTGTGTTTTGGGTGTCTGTTTTGAAATTACTGAAAATGCGTTCTCTTTGTCATTTTGAAAAACAGTTTCTCAAAACAGAAAATGTGTTCTCTTAGCTTTATTTATAATATTTTATTCAAAAAATCTGATTATTCAATTAATTTCAATTGTTTAATGTTAATATATTATTAAATATATTATAAACCTGAAATTTCTTTGAATTTTGAAATATTTTGAATCATGAAATATATTTTCATATATTAAAATAACACATAAATTTGTGAAATTTTTTATTAAGATGATTTTATTCTAGATGAATAATGGGGTGTTAAAATATAAAAATGGGAGGAGTGAAAATTTTGAAGCTACAGTATTTGTTTTGGCGTTTTGGAAATTTTTCGTGTTTTTAACTGAAAACGCCCAAAACGGAAAAAACTCGTTTTGTGTTTTGTGTGAAATTTTTTTTTGTGTTTTGCAAAATTCGTTTTCGAAAACGGCAAAGAGAACGCGTTTTCGTCGTTTTGAAAAACAGAAAACAGAAAACGGCCCCAAAACGACAAAGAGAACGCACCCTAAACTTTTGTTAGGCCTGGAGCAAAATATAATTATAAAATAAAATCTCAAGATACACATGCAAAAGTAAAAAAGATAAGATTCAACTTTGGACAACTTGTCGTGTTCGACTCAGACATGCAACAAAGCATTTTGTTCAAAACAAACTTCTCAATATTGCTACTAAAATGATTTTAAGCCTATCATATACTCGATCGGTTTGTGCGAAGAGACAAGCAAAATTATTACTTATGAAATGCACACTCTCATCCATATTGATATCTTTCCATCGAACCACACTTGGCGTACAGAATTTTTTTTTACAGAAATTTTATAAATTTCTCACACAGGGTGGGATTCACATTTTTTTAAGTCATTTTTTTATTACATAGGGTATGCGTGGGACCGACCCCATGTGAATTATTTGTACAGGGCCTCTAACATCTGGTGTTTTCCCTTTCCATTAGTGCTATTCTTAAAGTTGCACTGAATTCAAACATTTGCTTTTACGTTTGAGTTTGGAAAAGATTAAACCGAAAGGAACAATTTTTTTTTATTTTAAGTGTCCCAATCAAAATTTACTTTACTTCTCCACTATGATCTCAGAAACAGTACAAACTTATACTTTTCTTCTCTTTTTTTATTCTTTCTTAGAAAGATGAAAATAAACGCAACTACTCCAATATTGACAACTTGAACACCTACGCTACCCGACCAACCATCTCATCACCCACTTTTTGCTTCAATGACCGAAAGGGTTTGGAAAATTACTGATACAACGTCATGGCGTTGGAAAATTCAAAAAGGTCACTTTTTTTTCATTTTGGTTCACATATTTCTTTATTCAATCAGTCAGTATTACGTCATTGACAATGTTGATTGTGACGAAAAAATATTAATGGTAAATATAAATTATTTTTTAAACTGTCCAACAACAATAATTCACGTGACATGTTGTCAACGATATTATCAAAATTATTGTACATCAACCACTACTCACGTTTTCATTTGTCCAAAATAAACAGGGGTAATACATGGGCCCTTATTAACCAGCCTTGTTGAATAAACAGTGTGCTTCCTTCGATGTCGGAGAATGGACAATTGGTAAGAGGGATCCTTCACGTACAGGCCCCACACAATAATTTTTTTTTTTTAAATTACATGTGGATTCCGCCCCTACAGTGAGGAGGGCCTTACGCAGGGCATTTACCAATTGGTATGGGTACGTTGTTTTATGCAGATGACAGAATCATGCTATACTGTGGCCCTGGCAGTGGGGTACCAGTTGGCCACCTGTGATACGTGGGGAAAGAAAGAGTTTCAACCTCCACCTATCACAGGGGGCCAGCTGGGCCCTGACAAAGTGGATAAACCCAATCTAGAATGGCGGATCATTTCAAACAATCCACGAACGAGACGTGCTATGAGTGCAGTGCTGTTCAAAACAATATCCAAATAGTGTAATTCATAATTAAAATAATCGTAGATCTCACCACTTGAGTGAGGACAGTAAATATTGTTATACAGTCAATATTGTACAAACAGACTTTCCCATCCACGAAGAGATAGGTTTTCTATCTCTAGAATCTACAGTGTACTGTGTGAAGGATTGCGTGTGTCGCCTGTGCTCCATTATTTGTGGAAAGGAAAATGACTAATTATCAGGGTCAATGATCAATCTTGGCCAAGGGGACGAGTGTCACCCAATTAAAAATTTCTTTTCAATTTTATTTCCAATCACAAATTTTCTCTATAAAATATTTTGCATGCACCAATTTTATTTTTTAACTACACATTCTCAACAATTAATTTTAACAACATATTTTATGAGTCTCACAATTTTTTAATCAAATATTTTAATATTTTTATCAAAATTTATTAAAAATCTAATTTTAATTCTCATCAAATAGGGGTCAATAACATTACAACAAAGGTACCCTCGCTTACCTTTCTTTAAAGACATTTCTACGCTCAGCTTTTGCACCTTTGTAGTTCAACCAAGGATGGAATGGTTATTGACGGGTGGACTGGTGGGGGACCCTCAAAGTTGAAATTCAACCTTTTTTTAAGGATAGAAGGGCCATTGGAGAAAATGACAGAATTGATCAATTAAGGATAGAATGGTCATTGGAGAAAATGACAGATTGATCGAATTGACTGGTTAACTGCTGCATTCAATTTCATAAGTTGTCAAAAAAAAAACTTTAATTGGAAAGGCCCCACACTCATATTTCCCAATAAAAAAGAAAAAAAATTAATTTACTTGTACAAACTTTGTGAACAAAGTTTGTTTATTAAGGATCCGTTTGATTGCAAATGTAAAATTTGGATAGACAAAAAATGAATTATAAGGAATTAAATTGTCTTGAATTTATTTTATCGAAAATTGTCGATTAATTATATTTTATTAGTATAATTTTTCACCCGATAAATATTGAAATTTTGAATCTTTTGATATTCGTTTGACTTTATTTTTATATGAAAATTGTCAATTAAAGTGATAAATTTTTTTAGAATTTGTTCCAAAAAAAAAATTATCATACCGAATACCATTCATTTTATTTTATTTTTTATACAAACTATCAATTAAAGGGATAAAAAAAATTTACCATTAGGTTTAGAATTTGTTCAAATTGTATAAAAATAAAAAAAATCAGAATTGCTTTTCCCGAAAACGTTTTCCTCCAAATGTGGGAAAGGGTCACGTAAAGGGGTGGGTGAGAATTTCTATTGATGGTAACTTTTGTGCTTTCAAACAAGTGAAATTTGGGGAAATTGAAAACCTTTTCCATTTTCCATGGAAAAGGTTTTTAATCAAACAAGGCCTAAGTGTTGACAAGATTTTTGCTATTGATTTTCATTGATTTCAAAAATTATTTTTTAAATAATTGATTTAAACGTTATCAATACAGAGTTTGTAAATCAAATTTGCCAATTTTAGTTTGTACGAATAGCATGATTCAACAAAGAAACAATTTTTTTATGCTAAAAGTCATGCCCAACATTATAAAGTATGTTTTACTGTTTTATCAACTTATGACTTGCGTAAACATGAAGTTTAGTTGATTGTGAGAATTTCTATTTAGGGAGATGCTATAGGTACTGAATAGATTTGTCAGAGTGTTGCCAAAATACTCTCAGCCTATATAATAATAATATTTATTAAAATATCCTTTATTGTTAAATTTACTATTTTGCCCTTTTCTTATTTATTTGTATGTTTTGTCCTATATTTTTAGTTATTAGATCTTTTAGGATTATATTACCTTTTTTCGTAGTTTATTAATCAGGACTTATGTTTATATTTTTCGAATTGTTCTAAATATTCTCTATATCTAGATAGTTTTTCAAAGATTCCAGGCTAATCTTTCTTAGTTATATATCCTAAAACGATTCCTTGTTAAATTTCTTCTTCTATATCTTTATATTTAGATATAATATTTTCAATCTTTTTTATCTCTCTACTAGTTCCTACAAAATCAAATCCTATATTATACTTACAATAATGATCTATGTCAATATATTTTTCTTTAAGTTTTTCTTGGCCAACGAGAAGTGTATCTTCAGATTTTTCAGCTAATTTAAGTACAAATGAAACATCTTTTTCATCTAAATATAATTTAAGACAATTATCATTAGGAGTGGATGTGGATACTTGTGAAGTGTTCATAAATTAAAGCATAAGCATGTAAAAGTATGTAAATAACTTACAGTAATCAATAGAAGTGGTCAGACTTTCCCTCCAGTATGTCTTTATAGTTGCTTTGTATGTACTTAATCAATCTTCTGAATCAGATGAATATTTAAAATGTTTTGAAATCATTTGGGTACACAACCGCTTCCGCAAAAGGCTTTTCAATTAAGGTTGCATTTCTCACTCTAAAGAACTAGCCGTGTTTCCACAGACGCTATTTCACAGTATCTAGAGTATCTGTTTTCACCTCTATTCAAACTCTTTTCAAAATCAAGTTCTTACTTAGAATGAAATTTTAAAAGATGAACTCACACACAAGGTCCTACAATTTTGTTAGAAAACTGCATTTTCCCCCTAAACTATTCATCAAAGACGGGTACTTTGGTATGGCTAACATCCATTCAAAATCAATATTTCGAAAATCTTTTAAAATCTCTATCTGCACTGCTGAGGAATCATGAGAAACTTAACGAAATCATTTTATAAAAGTTGTGTTGAACATAACAAACTTCATCTTAATATTCATAAATTGAAATAGTACATGCATGCAAACCATATTTACATAGCTTTTGTACTCACATTATGAAGTTTAAAACTCCATAAATGATTACCTTATTACAAGCTTTGCTATCTCCAGCTATCTAATATTTCTGAATACAAGTGGTGTATACAGATTACAAAAGATTAACTAAGTAGTTGTTTCTTATTTTTTGAGTGTTTCAAGTTTTTCAAGATATCTCCATTCATCCTTCTTGCCCCCTTTTATAGAAGCCTTTGGGAATCTTATCGTGGCAGGTGTATGCCATCTTCTTTTGTTGGGTAACTAAGGAGTCTTATCTTTTATCTCCATCGATGTCTGCCATTATCTCTTGTCTTTCACCTATCACCACAAGTGGGTGAGTGGTTATAATCATAGAGATTATCTTCTGCCTTTTAGTGACCACAATTTTTCTTTAATAAAGTACTTTATTAAAGTAGTGATAAAAGGTCACTTCTTTAGTCTTCATTACTTTTCCATCTTCGAATCAAAGAACTCCGCGAGGAATTCTTCACCGCTGAGAGATGCTTGACTCATATCTTCTACCACGCAGTACTCACAATGATGATCACTGTAGTCCCAGAGTATCTTGCACAGTTCTTTTGTCATGTCTTCTAATCCATTTACTTGGTTTGAGATTATCTTTGATAGCAAATGGTCAAGATAACATATATTTTCTTCCTTTGTAACAATATTTGCATTAGAATAGATTATATGGTCTTCAGATGGATAAATTCATATCTTTTCTTTCTTAGTAATAATCTGAATCACATGTTCAAATATTTCTTTATATCCTTTTGCTCTTCTATATGTCATCATATTTATAATATCTTGACAACCATTTTTAACAACCTTTTAATTGGTTGGTAAATAATGTTGGCTAGTAAGTCCCAGTTTAATAACATGGAACGATGGATGCATATATTCAAGAACAGGATCCCATTCCATAGTTGTTGAGTGAAATCTGATATATATGTTTGTACTTTTAATAACTCCAGTGTATCTCTTTGCAGCTTTCATGACATTGGTTGGAAGCTGGGCTATCTCTCTGAGATCTTTGTTGGGATATATACAGAGTATATTTCCTATCTCAAAATAATTTCGTACCCAATTGGCTGGTGCTCCTGGATAAAAATTTATCTTGTTGTATTTTTCGTAGTGGAGAGTATTCATCCACTTTCCTATCTCCAAGTACCAATCGGACAAGATATTAAAAATAACAATAAAGAATATGACTTCTTCATAGTTATCTTTTTTAGGAAATTTTGCCTCATGGCATATTTTGACAATATCCTTTAGATGAATATTTTCAATAGTTAGTTTAGGTCAAGTTTGACTCTGTGAAGAGCTACCTATACCAATTTTGATATCTTGAGTATCTTTCCTATTAGGAATTTTCATATCTTCTTTGTCAGTAATATGTTTATGTATTCCTTGTGAAGTGGTTCCCATTACCTTTTTCTCTTTCCCTTTATTCTCGGAAAGAGCGCTAGTATTCACTGGTCCTTGTAAAGAGATACTAGACTTGGTACAAGTTTCTTCTGCCACAAGGGCTATATTCATTTTTCCTTGAAGGCTATCTTTTATATTTTGAATTTGTCTCCAAATAGAAAACTTTTATCTCAAGTATCTGAACCTTGGTTCTTAATTGATCTAACTACATCCCTGCTGAGATAATTAGGAAGAAAGTTAGTTTCACTTTTTATATATTCAATATCAAATTTGAAATAAGAAAACCAAATTTGGATCCTGATTATATATCTATTGGCAATAGTTGGATCAATTTTATTTTTCAAAAAGGCTTTAACTTGAGTGTTATCAGTTCTAATTAATAACTTTTTTGGCAATAAATAATTTTCATATTTTTGTACTCCTCGCTTCACAGCAATAAGCTCTTTTTTATTTGTTTCATATCTCGTTTCAACTTTTTTGAATGTTCCTGATGTATAACCTGCAAGTATTTCAGGGCAAGAACAATTCTTTTCACATTTATATCCTTTATGATTCTTTTTTACATTTAATACTGCACCTCAATAATTATCTGAAGTATCAGTCTCAAGTGTAAAGAAATTTTCTTTTTTTTGGAATTACTAGTTTAGGTTGAATTTTTAATTCTTTTTTTAGTTTCCTTATATTTTTCACAATCTTGTTTTTCTCAAGATCATATTACATTCTTTCTCAATTTTGGAAGAAAATGACTTTTTAGCTTGACACAATTCTCAAAGAATCCTTCAGCATAATTTAATATACCAAGGAAGTTTTGTAACTATTTTTTATCTTTGATTTCTTCAAGAAATTCTTGAAATTTTTCTCCAATATGAGATTGCAATTGCAATTCTCATTCTTTTATGAATAATCCCAAAAATTCTATTTCTGTTTTAGCTATCTCGACTTTCTTTTGAGAAAGTGTAAAACATGTTTTTTCAAAATATAACCAAATTTCTCAAGATGTTCAATATGTTCATTTATGTCATTTGAATGAATAAGTAAATCATCTATATAAACAATACAGAAATGAGAGATTGGTTTAATTACCTCATCCATTCTTCTTTGAAATATCTATGGTGCATTTTTCAACACAAATGACATTACATTCCATTCATATTATCCTAGGGGATTGGGGGTACTAAATGCAGTTAATGGTTTACTTTCTTCTGTAAGTACGATTTGCCAAAACCCTGACTTACAATCGAATTTTAAAAATATCTTTTTATTTTGTACTTGTTTAATAGGGGTATCCTTATTAGATAAGTAGTATCCATCAAATTTTGTAGCTTCATTTAATTTCTTAATTTATCATCATCATGATTTTTCCTCTTTTTATCTCACTATGTTTTCTAACCATAAAGGTTGGGCTGCTATATGAGCTTTTACTAGGCCTAATCAATTTGACTTCTAGTAGTTCTTTTATTTGGTCATTAAATTCTTTTTAGTCTTCCACACTATATTTCATTGGTTTGACCCTTATTATAGTATCTGGATTGATTAGTTCTATTTTTGCCTTTACCTTATCTGTATTCCACTTTTCTAATGGATTTTCATAATAAGTTTCAGAAATTTCTTTTTTCAATTTTTCTAACATATCTTCTGTTGTCATTTTTAAAACTGTAATTGGTTTAAATTTTTCTATACTCCAACATCCACCACCCTGGGTTGAGGAACTTTGATGGTTAATATCTCTATATGCTATACTAACAGCTTTAATTATTTTTGGTGTAAATATTTTATGTGCACAAGGAGTTGTGAGCATATATTTGTCAATATATTGTGTGAATGGTGCATATTTTAATAGGAAATTTTGTCATAATAGAATATCACATCCAATTGTGGTTGAAATATATATTGTATCAACAAATACTTCTCTAAAGAATATTAGAAAAGGTACTTGTATAGCATATTTGCTATATATATTACATTATTTCCACCTGTTGTTGTAGCGGTGACAACCTTCTTTGAATTATATTTTCTGTATTCAGATGGTAGTACATTTGGTAAGCATAAACTTATTATACTTCATGTATCTAGATAATCATGAAATTTAATTCTACAATAATTTTTTATATTAAGTGTAATTTCAATATATGGACTCATGAGACTAGTACTAATTACTCTTTCCATGATAACAATGATTTCATATTTTCATCTATTCTTGATATGATAATTTGATTATCATCAACTGTTATTTTTAAATATCATTGACAGAGTTTATAAGGATTAAATTGTTCAAGCAGGGGCGGAGCCAGGAATTCATCGTATGGTGGGCTAACTGGGTTGGATGGTGGGCTAATTGGGTTGGATAGTGTAAAAAATGGGCTACGACCATTTTCTTTTTTACAATATCTGGGTGGACAATGGTGGGCTATAGCCCACCACTAGCTCCGTTCATGTGTTCAAGGAAGTTCATCCCTAATAGTATAGGTGAACGTTCGACTCCATATAATTCATCTTTATATAAAGTTATTTCTTTAGTATATTCTTTCTGCTCCTCTCCTATAAATATAAGAGGGAATTTCACATATTTTCTTATTTTAAGATTATTTCCCAAATAATCTTTGAATATATATGGTTATGGTAATTCAAAATCTATTAAATGGCTAACAAATTTAGCATTTACATAACTTTTATCTGCTCTAGTATCTATGAGGACAAGAAGATTCTTTTGTATCCTTTTTTATTTACATATCTTGTTTTGATATAATATTGCGAATTTGATGGTCCAGCAATACTTAATTTTTAAAGTTGGCTTATCATAGTGTCTTGTCTGGAGGGGAATCTTGCAATAAAATTTTTTCCTTCTAAGCTGACACTATTTCTTCTTATCAATTTTCCTTCAGAATTGATTTCTTTTGTTTGTTTGTGAAAATCAAGCATTATTTGTTCCAGTATGGTAACTTCATGTTCTTGGTATTTCCTAGGAGGTATATATTGAGCTAATTCTTCAAAGTCTCTATGTATGATAATATTATCAGTTATCTTTCTTATATTCTCATGGTGGCTAGTACTAAAAGCAAAAATTGATTTTATGCTAATACTAATAGCCTTACTTTTTTGTAACATCTTTAAGTTTCCAATTGTAATATCCCGAAATTTTTAAACCGACTTAATTAAGATTTACTTGGGGAAAATCTCAGTGCAATTATTCAGTTCAGTCATTCAGTTTAGTTGGGTATCAGAACTTGAGTTCGATCGACGAAAAATTATAAGTTTCCTTTCGGATATTGGTTCCAAGTAGTAATTACATTTTAAGAGACCACCCATTTGAAGTAAGACTATGGTTAGATATAGATATTACCATGTGAATATATTAGGAAACATGAGAATGTTACTCTATGTTGCCACTCTTAGACTAACAAGTGGCCTATTAGGGAATATGTGGCAAAATAACAAATGATAGGGCAACAAGTGGTCTAGTAATAAATGGAGAACATTAATTGTAGGGACAAATGTCTTGATAGGGTGAATTGTGGCAAAGTAATTAATAATAAGGTAATATGTGTCCAAGTAATAATTAGGAAGCATTAACTAAAGTAACAAATGGCATTCTAAGGTAAAAGAGTGGCAAAATAATGATTTGGAACAATTAATACTAGATTTGAGAATATATAGTTAATTATTATTTTATTCCTCAAATCCTACTATAAATTGACTTGAATGGTAGGAGGTTAAAACATAAACAAATACCTACAAATTAAAGTGGAGCACGTGAAGCACTTTTTCAAATTTAAGGTCACAAATTGAAAGGTGAATATCACAAATTGAAAGTAAGTAATTTATGCCATGTCTTTTTTTAAAGTATAGTTTTGACAACTTTGTTTATTAAATGATTTTGTCTTTTCAAATTAATTATAGATTGAATCCTCTACCCTCTTGAACATTGATATTATATTGAACATTGACATTGTATTGAACTATTGAGCTCTTATTGAACTATTGATTGTGCACCAAATTGGTGTTATTGAACTAATGAGCTCTCATTGAACTACTAGCGCGCATGGGTAGAGTTGAAAATCTATAATTGGGCCCATTGTTTAATTGACTAATTTGGGAAGAAAAATTATTGATGGTATAAATTACTTGCTGAACAAGTATGTTCATATTGTTATGTTTTAAATTTTGTAGATGATTCCCGTTGAAACCACGGAATTTACATCTGGGGAATGGACGTTCTCGGAAGACGGAATGTATTGTGTGTTTGTCAAGGAGGTCCACGTATGGATGTCATACCCCGAATATCCTGGGTTCAACCATTTCTTGGGAGCTCATTACTATTTGGACTATTTTGACGCTATAACAATGATGTATTTATTTTCCGAGAATTTTTAAGGTGTTTAATATGTACAAGTGACTTTTGGTACAATAGTTATTAAGGCACAAATTATGTAACTTTTAGTCTAAGTGTCTTTTGGTATAATAGTTGGTAAGACAAACTATGTAACTTTTGGCATCCCTATAAGAAATCCTTTTGGGGTGCAACTCTTTTGACATATTTTGGTAATACAAAGGATGTTAACCTATTTTTTTATTGTCACCTTTTCTTTATCATTCAACCATTTGGAAATAAGTAGATAAGTATGCAGTAGCCGTACATTGGGTGCAATTAAAATTGAATCTCTTACTTTTTTGATTAAGCCATAATTAATTGGGAAAATTCGAACCCCATTTAATTCTGGAAATTTATTCAGGTTACCGAATTTTGCCCAATTCATTATCGTGTGTTATTATATCGATCATTTTGAACTACGATATGAATCAAACTAATTGGAATCAAATTTTTAGTTTGGCCCAAAGTTTTAAATTAAAAAAAAAAAGAAAAGATTTTAAGTCCATGAAATAATCATTTTCGTTTACAAAGTGATATGAAATTAAAAACTATACCCCGAGCTCCGACCTTTAAATAACAAAATTGGGTTGTGACAAGTTTGGTATCAGAGCAAAGGTTTTAAACTCGATCTTGTGACATGACATACACACAATATTCGTCTTCTGACATCCATTCACCAGGTATGGCTTATATTATGAGATTTTTTTTTTAATTTGTCTAAAACATTTTTTTACAATAGGCCAAGAAATGTCTCGGAATAGTCAAAGTGGTAGTAACACCGCATCAATTGAACAACTGACTCGATTGGTCCGACGTCAAGCTCGACAGATAAATCAATTGATCAATAATCATACTTCCAATGGAGAATCTTTCCGGACTAAAGAAGGAAATGATTACAGTACTCGTTTTCAACGATTGAAACCCCCAATATTTGAAGATGTGAAGGATCCAATTGAAGCGGAAAATTGGATTCGCACCATGGAACGTATGTTTACATATGCGAATATCCTAGAGTATGAAAAAGTCATATGTGCATCGTTTATGTTAAGGGGAAATGCGGGACATTGGTGGGATACCTTAACCAGTATTGGAGAAGTTCAAGATATGACATGGGAAACTTTTTGCGAAAAGTTTAGAGCGAAATATTTCTCTTCGGCGGTCAGACAGCAAAAGTTAAACGAATTTTTATTTTTGAAGCAAGGGTCAATGACGGTACCTGAATATATTGTGAAGTTTGAAGAATTATCACGATTTGCAACTCATGTGATCAATACTAGCGAGGTAAAAATCGATCGTTTCATTGGAGGGCTAAAACCTGAGTTGGCACGAGATGTACAAATGTCGGGAACTCAAGGTTTGGATTTTTCTATAATAATAGATAAGGCATTAGTGGCAGAACAAGCAGAGGCCAGAATCACTCGAGCCCGAGAAATGAAATCCCCAAATGTTAGGCGTTATAATGATATCCCTAAAAGTACAAGGAACGGCAAAAATGATCGATGGTTTCCAAACAAAAAGTCTCGAGTGGAGGATAAATCCAAGGGGACAACACCTACATGTCCTCATTGTGGAAATCTACACTATGGGCCGTGTCAACGTAAGCTTGGATTGTGTTTCGGTTGCGGAAAAGAAGGCCATATGGTAAAAGATTGTCCAAACAACCCAAGGAAAACTCAACCGAAGCCGAATCCTCCAGCAGGAAGAATATTCGCAATGGTACGACCTGAAGTTGACGAGAATGCAAAAGTTGTTACAGGTACGACATATGTCTGTTCGACACCTGCCCTTACCCTATTTGATTCAGGTGCCACCCATTCTTTTATATCCACAAAATTTTTGCATAAATTGAACCCGGAACCAACTCTAATACCATATAACTTGAACATTGTTACTCCTTGTGGACCAAATCGCCATACAAAATTTATTTTGCCAAAGGCCAGGTTGTATATTGAACATATGGAATTTCCAGCAAACCTTATCCTACTCGATTTTCATGATTTTGATATTATACTAGGCATGGATTGGTTAACCACCTATGAGGCTTTAATTGATTGTAAGTCCAAAACATTGAAGTTTCTAGGTAGAAACACCATATCCTTTCCAGTACCTGAGAAAGCCTCTAGAGTTATAATTTTGGCAACTAAAGCTACCAAGCTTTTAACCCAAGGACATTCTGGGTATTGGATGAGTCTGTACCAACTCATTACGGACAAAGCTATTACCCCATCATCATTAGACATTGTCCAGGAATTTGAAGATGTATTTCCAGAGGACTTACCTGGACTGCCACCTGATCGGGAAGTCGAGTTCGGCATAGAAATACAACCAGGTACTCATCCTATATCTAAAACTCCTTATCGAATGGCCCCATCCGAACTTAAGGAATTAAGAAGTCAATTAGATGACATGCTGAAGCGAGGATTCATTCAACCAAGTACATCTCCGTGGGGTGCTCCAGTTCTTTTTGTTAAAAAGAAAGATGGATCCTTACGACTTTGTATTGATTATCGGGAATTAAATAAAATTACTATTAAAAACAAGTACCCACTCCCCCGTATTGATGATCTATTGGATCAACTTCAAGGTTCTGCAATTTTCTCGAAGATTGATTTACGATCTGGATATCATCAACTGAAGATTAAGAAGGAAGACGTTTCTAAATCTGCATTTCGTACTCGATATGGACATTTTGAATTTCTTGTAATGCCGTTTGGACTAACAAATGCGCCAGCAGCATTTATGGATCTAATGAACCGAATTTTCAAGGATTATCTGGACAAATTTGTCATTATATTCATTGACGATATTTTGGTTTACTCAAAAACTCGAGATGATCACGCAAACCATCTTCGTACAGTCCTACAAATTTTACGAGAAAAGAAGTTGTATGCAAAATTCTCGAAATGTGAATTTTGGTTGGAAAAAGTTGTGTTCTTAGGGCACGTTGTCTCCAAAGAAGGAATCTCGGTGGATCCTAGTAAAATTGATGCGATTCTCAAATGGGCACAACCAACTACGCCTACTGAAGTACGTAGTTTTCTTGGGCTGGCTGGATATTATCGACGGTTCGTACATAATTTCTCAAAGATCGCTTCTCCTTTGACTCGACTCACACGGAAAAATATTCCATTCAGATGGACAGATGATTGCGAGAGGAGTTTTCAAGAGCTCAAAACACGGCTTACTACTGCACCTATTTTGACTATTCCTGATGGAGCAGGAAGATTTATAATTTATAGTGATGCTTCGAGAAATGGATTAGGTTGTGTGTTGATGCAACATGGTAAGGTAATTGCATATGCCTCCCGACAATTGAAATCTTATGAACTAAACTACCCCGTACATGATTTAGAATTCGCAGCCATTGTGTTTGCACTCAAAATATGGCGCCACTATCTTTATGGAGAAAAATGTGAGATCTTCACTGATCATAAGAGCTTAAAGTACTTCTTTACCCAAAAGGAGTTGAATATGAGACAAAGAAGATGGTTGGAATTGATCAAAGATTATGATTGTACCATTAGTTACCATCCAGGGAAAGCAAATGTAGTTGCTGATGCACTGAGCAGAAAACTTTTCCACCAAGAGACCTTTGACCAATCAAGTGAAGATCGAGGAAGCTCCCGATTTGAAGAAAAAGAACCGAGTAGAAAACGATTGACCGCTCTTACTATACAATCCACTTTCATGGAGAAGATTAAAGAAGGTCAAAAGATCGATTCTTTTACTACTAAGATTCAACGAAGCTTAGCAAGTGGAAAACCAACCGATTATAGTATTTCTGCTCAAGGAATTCTCCTATATCGGAATCGAATATATGTACCAAATACAAACGGACTACGAGGCGATATTTTATACGAAGCACATACAACTCCTTATACTGTTCACCCCGGAACCACCAAAGTATACCACGACGTTAAAGCATTGTATTGGTGGCCAGGTATGAAACGTGAAATTGCGGAATTTGTAGCCAAATGTTTAACCTGCCAACAGGTAAAGGTAGAACATCAACGACCAGGAGGGTTGCTACAACCTTTACCAATTCCGGAATGGAAATGGGAACAAATTACAATGGATTTTGTATGTGGTTTGCCCAAGGTGACAAAGGGTTTTGACGCTATATGGGTAATTGTAGATCGACTAACTAAGTCTGCGCACTTCCTACCCGTTAAGATGACTTTCAAAATGGAACAATTTGCTGCTTTGTATATACAAGAAATAGTACGACTCCATGGGGTACCCAGTACTATCACATCAGATCGTGACCCTCGATTTTTATCACGACTATGGAAGGAAATACAAGGTTGTTTAGGTACGAAGCTTCAATTCAGTACGGCTTTTCATCCACAAACTGATGGGCTATCGGAACGAACCATCCAAACTTTGGAAGACATGCTTCGTGCCTGTGTTTTGGAATTCCAGCACAGTTGGGATCATTATCTACCTTTAATTGAATTCTCCTATAATAATAGTTATCACGCGTCAATCCAAATGCCTCCTTTTGAAGCGTTATATGGTCGAAAATGTCGATCTCCTTTACATTGGAATGAAGTAGGTGAAAACAGAATTTCAAACAATGAAATGGTTCAAGATATGGTAAAAGCAGTTGAGAAGATTAAGAGACGATTGAAGACAGCTCAGGATCGACAACGCAGTTATGCTAATAAGCGACGTCGACCATTGGAATTCCTCGTAGGGGATAATGTTTTTATCAAAGCATCTCCTACCAAGGGTTTGTTAAGATTTAGAAAAGGAAAATTGGCACCAAGATACATTGGACCATTCGAGATCCTTGAGCGTATTGGTAAAGTCGCCTACCGATTGAAGCTACCCGAACAAATGAACAAGATACATGATGTATTTCACGTTTCAACCCTTCGAAAATATATTCCAGATCCCTCTCATAAATTAACAAAGACACCGGTTGATATTCGTCCTGATTTGACCTGGGAAGAAAAACCAGTCAAAATACTGATGAGGGATACTAAAAAGCTTCGTAAAAAGGAGATACCAATAGTTCGGGTGTTATGGCAAAGCAACACCATCACGGAAGAAACCTGGGAAAGAGAAGAAGAGATGAAAGCTCAATATCCTGAACTCTTTGATTAAGGTAATTTCGAGGACGAAATTTTATAAGGGGGGGAAATTGTAATATCCCGAAATTTTTAAACCGACTTAATTAAGATTTACTTGGGGAAAATCTCAGTGCAATTATTCAGTTCAGTCATTCAGTTTAGTTGGGTATCAGAACTTGAGTTCGATCGACGAAAAATTATAAGTTTCCTTTCGGATATTGGTTCCAAGTAGTAATTACATTTTAAGAGACCACCCATTTGAAGTAAGACTATGGTTAGATATAGATATTACCATGTGAATATATTAGGAAACATGAGAATGTTACTCTATGTTGCCACTCTTAGACTAACAAGTGGCCTATTAGGGAATATGTGGCAAAATAACAAATGATAGGGCAACAAGTGGTCTAGTAATAAATGGAGAACATTAATTGTAGGGACAAATGTCTTGATAGGGTGAATTGTGGCAAAGTAATTAATAATAAGGTAATATGTGTCCAAGTAATAATTAGGAAGCATTAACTAAAGTAACAAATGGCATTCTAAGGTAAAAGAGTGGCAAAATAATGATTTGGAACAATTAATACTAGATTTGAGAATATATAGTTAATTATTATTTTATTCCTCAAATCCTACTATAAATTGACTTGAATGGTAGGAGGTTTAAAACATAAACAAATACCTACAAATTAAAGTGGAGCACGTGAAGCACTTTTTCAAATTTAAGGTCACAAATTGAAAGGTGAATATCACAAATTGAAAGTAAGTAATTTATGCCATGTCTTTTTTTAAAGTATAGTTTTGACAACTTTGTTTATTAAATGATTTTGTCTTTTCAAATTAATTATAGATTGAATCCTCTACCCTCTTGAACATTGATATTATATTGAACATTGACATTGTATTGAACTATTGAGCTCTTATTGAACTATTGATTGTGCACCAAATTGGTGTTATTGAACTAATGAGCTCTCATTGAACTACTAGCGCGCATGGGTAGAGTTGAAAATCTATAATTGGGCCCATTGTTTAATTGACTAATTTGGGAAGAAAAATTATTGATGGTATAAATTACTTGCTGAACAAGTATGTTCATATTGTTATGTTTTAAATTTTGTAGATGATTCCCGTTGAAACCACGGAATTTACATCTGGGGAATGGACGTTCTCGGAAGACGGAATGTATTGTGTGTTTGTCAAGGAGGTCCACGTATGGATGTCATACCCCGAATATCCTGGGTTCAACCATTTCTTGGGAGCTCATTACTATTTGGACTATTTTGACGCTATAACAATGATGTATTTATTTTCCGAGAATTTTTAAGGTGTTTAATATGTACAAGTGACTTTTGGTACAATAGTTATTAAGGCACAAATTATGTAACTTTTAGTCTAAGTGTCTTTTGGTATAATAGTTGGTAAGACAAACTATGTAACTTTTGGCATCCCTATAAGAAATCCTTTTGGGGTGCAACTCTTTTGACATATTTTGGTAATACAAAGGATGTTAACCTATTTTTTATTGTCACCTTTTCTTTATCATTCAACCATTTGGAAATAAGTAGATAAGTATGCAGTAGCCGTACATTGGGTGCAATTAAAATTGAATCTCTTACTTTTTTGATTAAGCCATAATTAATTGGGAAAATTCGAACCCCATTTAATTCTGGAAATTTATTCAGGTTACCGAATTTTGCCCAATTCATTATCGTGTGTTATTATATCGATCATTTTGAACTACGATATGAATCAAACTAATTGGAATCAAATTTTTAGTTTGGCCCAAAGTTTTAAATTAAAAAAAAAAAGAAAAGATTTTAAGTCCATGAAATAATTATTTTCGTTTACAAAGTGATATGAAATTAAAAACTATACCCCGAGCTCTGACCTTTAAATAACAAAATTGGGTTGTGACACCAATTCTATAATATAGATTGACACTTTGGTCAATATTTTCATCAATTAATGATATTGCATAATTTGGTTTTATTGTAAATATTATTTTTTGATAGACTAGGTTTCCTACAACCGTTCCTAATAGAGAATCTATAGAATCTTGTAAGATTCTATTGTCCATGCAATATATCTCTATTGGTATATTTATACATTCTCTAAAGAATCCTCTTACCATTATTTGGACTCCTCCTATTTCAATACATTTTAACTTGTTTCTTATGTTTTCTGGAATTTCGGATAGTTTTATTTTACCCATTCTTTTGTAATTATAGGAATTCTTGCTTTTTCTATAGTATCTTCTATATTAATAGACATTTCTTTATAGTTTATACTTATAATTATTTTATTTACTTTTGGTAGTATTCCTAAATTTTTTTGATGGAATACGTCTTTCTCTTGTAAATCTAATATTTTATTGGTTATTCTCTTGTACCTTCTATTGAATCTCCAACTTCTTCAGTTGTTTCTATTTCTATTTCTTGGTTTGTTTGTTGTATCTCTTGATTCATATGTACTATTTCTTCAAAATCTTCTTCTGATGAAGATGTATCTAATTCATAAATGTTACCGCATTCACTACTTAATTTTCAAAATATTCAATTGGTTCTATATCACTATCATCTTGGAATTCTTCATAAATTTTAAGAGTTTTTATATTTTGTTTATCTATTTTCTTAGGACATTGGGGGCAATATGTCCTTCTTCATTGTAGATGAAGTATCTACATTTCTTAATATTTTTTGGTTTAGACTTTTTATTTCAATTTCTTTTCTTGAAATATTTTTTATATGGTTTAAAATTCTTTTTCTTAAACTTCTTGTAGTTTTTGAGTTTTCTTTTATATTTCTTATATGGTTTATATTTTCTTTTATGACATCTAAATTGCTCAATTTGGCCTATATTTCTATAGCAGCACAAAGAATTATTCCTTATCTTGTATGCTTTCTTACTTTCTAAAGTTTCTTTGCACCAGATGTCTATCATTCTTTTTGTAAATTCTATCATACTTCCAAGACTATCTATCTTTATACCTTCTTCTTCTCCAAGAGGTAATAATTTTTCATATTCTTTTAATAACTTAATTCCCCATGGAAATGGTAGTTTTGTAAAATAAGACCTTAACATAGGCTTATTTTCTTGATAATCTCCTTGGTTTAATATACAATATATCTCTTCAAATTTACATGTATATCTATCTAATTCACAAATATCACATTCCATTGCTATAATGTCTTCATTATATTTTTCCTGCTTCCTTCATTTGGAGTGTATCTATTTTCTAAGAACTCTGTTCTCAAGATTCTCTCAAACATTTTTAATATTTCTTGTATAATTTGCCAATTCAAAGTATTCCTATTATCTAATATTTCAGTTCTATTTTTTCCATATTTTATTCTTCCTTTTATGATTTTTGGTAACTTTCTCCACCATTCAGATACAATTCATCTAAATGTATGTTCTATAAACCCAAAAGTTGTATATGTTTCCCATTTATTAAATTGTATAGCTAAGTCTGTACTTTTTATCCATATTTTAATGGCTTTATATTTATCTGCACAATCTAGATCTAACCATATCCCTATTGTGTGGATTGGTTCATTATAATATTTCATTGGATTTATTTCTTTTATGGATTATTTTCTTATATTTCCAGTGTATCTTTTTTGTGTCTTCCTATATTGATTAATACCATCTGTATTGGGTATTCTTGTTCCATAAGGATAATCATATTCTTCATCTTTACTAAATTCTGTTTTTATATTATGGCTAGATGATAGTTTAGTATTCATTTTTATATTTTTCATTTTTTCAGTTAATTCTACTAACTGTTTTTCATATTCATTATATTCTTCACTATTAGATTCTAAGAATTTTTGTTCTAATTCTTCAACTTCTGTAATCATATATTGTTTTATTTCATGATTTTTTTCCTTTATTATTTTCTTTCAATGTTGTCCTAAAATTTTAGGGTGGATTAATTATAATCCTATTTTTTCCTTTAAGATTTTTATCTAAAAGAGTATTTCCTATATGTATATTATATTCTAAATTTTCTAATTTTTTATGTATATCCTCAAAACTTTCATTTGTACTATTTTTAGATAAGTAAGGATAACTTGGTTTCTTATGCTTTTCAACTTTTTTTAAAAATTCTTCAATTATATTTTCTTCATCTATTATGTTCATAATTTTTTTAGGTTCGTAACATGGCTCTGATACCATTTTTATCGGAGTCCGACAGTGGAGGGTTGTAGATTTTGAATCCAATTAGTATTTTCGTAAGTATTTAAAAGATTACAATAGAATTCATAAATTCACAATCTTTTGTAAAAACTTTTTCTTCAATGATTATATTTAATTTGTCAATCCTTCTTTCTAGATTAATTTTTTTTCTATGTATATCATTTTCAATTTTGATTGCTCGATTATCTATATAAGCATTTTTATATCTTAATTTTGGATCTAAATATTTTGTATAGAAACTTTTTAGATCTTCTCTTAAAAGATTTAATATACTATATGTTGCAGTTCTTAGATTAATAAAATCTTGTATAATATTAGAGGTTAAATTTATCAAAGATTCTTGATCCATAATTTTTTAGGGACTTAATTGAAGTTTTTATATTCTTGTAAGGATTTTGTTTGCAAGATTTTTATAAGAGGGTATTTTAGGAATTTTATCTTTCTGGAATTTTTCTATAGATGAATAGTTCTGTACGTGCATCTTTTTCCTTCTATTTAATGCAGATTTAGGTGTCCGTAGGTCTAACTTTTAATATCCAAAATCACTTATTATACTTCGAGTATATCGCAAATGAAATCATTTGAATTTTTGTAATTATTGGAAATAAACCAAAATTTGAACCGTTGTTTTGATTTGGGTTCAGTTATACCCATAATATTTTTTATATACATTTAATAAATAGTTCTATATAGGATTTTTCAATTTATATACTTAACATGCCACTACTCGATAATATTTGTGCGAAAGAGATAAAACAACTAAGAAATATTTAAGAAGCCAAATAGTAGAGATTAAAAATCACGAAAAATAGAGAGAATTAAAACATCAAAAAATAAATTACAGTTTGTGAATAAAATTATTATTTTTCTAAATCTTATTAGATCCATAAGTGAGGCATGTTAGAATCTATACTTTAGTTATAGACAATACTTATAATTTTCAACTCTTAAAACAAATTGACATAAAAAATAATAATTAGATACATAACTATATAATATCAAGAAATTGTAGTTCACATATTGAATCCGCTCTATTTAAATAAAAGAAAATTTGTATTTTGAAAAAAAAAAAAATCACAAACTCAAGATAGCCAAAAAGATACACCACATTCCAAACAATAAATATATCAAGTTCACTTACCACGCATTATAAAAATAAATAAATAAATAAATTAAAAAATCACTTAGGTTTGTAAACAATGTAAAAGAGTAAGAAGATCGAATTGTAAAAAATTAACGCTTTGATTCATCAATTTACATCACAACTTATCTTGAACTTTTTAATTTATAATAAGCCCAAATGGTAAAGATTAACATATACTAACCTCAAAATGCAACAATGTGACGTGAGACGAGAGGTAATAATGTAGAAGCTAGTCTTGATTTTTTAGGGTTAGAGTCCAGAGCTCTAAACAAATTACAACTCAAATTAGGGTTTGTAGGTGTTGTATTATTTTTTTACCCAGCCTGCAAATTGTAGATACAAAATTATATAAAAAAATCAATTACATTCGTGTACTCATAGTTCTGATTCAAAAATCAAGAACTAACTCAGACCCAGTCCATTCTCGATTCCTAATTTAATTTTTTTGAGACTGGATTGGAACCTCCGATTTCTGTTTGATTTTGGTTCGAGAGGTTCGATTCAGGTTAAAATGCTCTAGCCTAATTCCACGAGTAAATTAGTGTAATGTGTTTAATTTTTTCAGATTAGTTTTTAGTAAACAAGAAATTATGACTGAAAGTTAGCCGATTAAACATGATAATTATTGAAATTAATATATGATGGAATAATCTATCCACTCGACGAGACACTTGATGAAATATTGTAAAACTTATTTATTAAAAATTTGTGTCTTTTGGACGAATAATCATGAGTTTTAAACTTATTTTCTTTTCAACTAGCGTCTCTTCAAACATGGATAATTTTCCAATGATGTGTCTTTTCTAACAATTGTATCTTCTCAAAATACAACTTTCCAACAATTATATATTGATCCCATTTGAGATTCATTCACTTCATGTTTGCACTATTATATTGCTGCATATTAACTTCATAACATTTTTGCATTTGTTTTGAGTTCAGGTTTCATATGAAGCAAGAGTGGATTTAAGAAAAAGTTCAGGACGGGCTAATACGTAAAAAATAAACAAATAAAAAATTAGTACATGTGTGTGGTATCAGTGGCGGATCCAGCACCCGGCGAGATCGCGCGGCCGCGCGTGCTGGATCCGCCGGAAAGGTTTTTTATGTTGGGAATAGATAAAAACTTTATATTATATAACTGATAATTCCTTTTATGTACAAGCAACCTTGGTAGCTCAGTTGGTTGCGCCTTAGTTTTGCAAACCGGATGTTCCTGGTTCGAAACCCAGCAATGGCATTTTTTGAGTTTCAACATTATTTACCCAAATAGACAATATGTTATGAATTTTTAGAATATTTACCCAAAACAATGCAAAGTGGTTTCGAACCCAAGACCTTCCTTAAATAATGTTGATAGCCATACCATCATGACAAGCATTAATTTCTGAAATACAATGAAAAAAATTAATATATGTTCATGTTTCGGTTTTAATGCAAATAGAGATATTTTGACCAATGATGTGTCCCTCTTTTTGATTTTTTTTTTTTTTTTCTCTAATGAATTGATTTGAAAGTTTGGCTAATTAATGAGGAATGAATTTATTAAAAAAAAAAAAAAATGACTTTAGTGTCATAAGTCTTTCAACAAAACTTATTTAATTAAAAGAATATTTCACTTTCGTTCACAAAAAAATCAATTGCAAAAAAGTGAGATCACAGAAGCACATAAATAATTTCAACTTTGTTAATATGATAATGCTTTTTTAATTGACTTTAATTGTAAACTGAAAATTGACATTTTGTTAATATATATTACATGTTTGATTGAAAAATAAATTAGAACATTTTTCAAATTATAGAATAATTTTTTCATCCGAAATAAAAGTTGGTACCTAGTTCTAGTTGTGTATCTAGTTCTTCTATTTCTAGTTCGTACGATTTTTGAATATTATTTAATTAAATATTAATAAACAATATCGCTATCACGAGCGTTGATCGTCGACAGTAAGCGTTTAATGTTCGCAGTCCGCCCTAGCTGAACTCGAACCCTGGATTCGCCACTGTGTGGTATTATTGTCTTAATGAGCAAAAGTCAAAATATAAATTATGCACCAATTAAGCTATGATCTTGAGACGATAACTTATTGTGCATTTCATTTATGTGCATATTGTGTTTTATATATATTATGTTCTCATATTATTTAGAAACTGAATTTGTATGGAATATGTTTTCTGGTTTCAATTTATTTAAATGTGGAAATATGATTTTTATTTCCATGCAATCGGTTTTTGCTTACTGGAATTATGATATTACACATGCATTTAATCTGCGTGTTGGCAAACTAAAATGATAATGCATGAATTTTCCTAAGCAGTTGAGCTTGTGCATATATAGAACTATAAGCTAAGCAGTTACATCCATTTATTGTCTGCGAGAAAGTGCGTCAACTTTCATTGTTCGTAAAAAGTTATGTTCTTGAATGAGTCTTTGATGAAGTGCAAAAAGAATTAGAGTTTATTGTAAAATGGGATCAGCATGAGCAAAATAAGTAAATTTTCGATTTTTTGAGGAATTTCGGGGTTGTCCGTTTTTGGCGAATTTTTAGTCAAATTCGATTGAAAATTAGCCAATGAACACAACTCAGGGGCTTTGCCCCTGATGCAGGGCTAATTTTGGGCAAATTTCTTCGTTTAGGTGGTTTTTTTTTTTGGTAAGTTTTATTTTGACAATATCTCATTCAAATAAATTCAGATTTAAATTCTGTTTTTCATTTTTGGAATTTTTTTTTAATTTTTGTTTATTTTTTTCGAATTTTTCTAGGTTTTTGCTATATAAAGTGTTGTAAGCCCTTTGAGGCCGCATTGCTTGATTGAAATAAAATTTTCGTGAATTATTTTCACCTTTGTGAGATTCATTCATTTTTTCTATAATCTTCCGTTACGTAAGTCTTATTATTTGAAAACTCATTTTCAATAAGACATTTTCGTAATAAAATAATTTTGCACTTAAACATTTCTATGACCACTCTGCATATTGCTCTATTGCTCCTCCCATAATTTATTTTGTACCTGCCCCTAGTCTTAGATAAGATGGAGAGAGGAGAGATGAGATACATATGCCGCTATTTGATTTAGATAAAAATCAGATTTTTAGTAAATTTTTGAAAAAATTAACGAAATGTGTGGACGAAAAGTTATGAATCGCATGAAATATTTGGTTAAAATAAATTGTTGACTCTAACTTAAATTTTAATTAATTTTTTTAATTGAACCAAACATGGCTATATATCTCATCACTAGTGGGTTCAAAATGAAACTGTCGATTTAACTCATATGGAAGTGTGCCTATTGAACAAACAATTTTGATGACTGTTTAAACCAAGAGGAATCTCCTCATAAGAAGCTTATTTTCCATATTCACGACTTCGCCATTATTTTTTTTCGTGAACACCCAGTGGATACGTTTTCTTCTGGAATATTTATTTATTTGATTTTATTCAATGATTATAATATATTGAAATTAACAAATGATGAGGCCGTGCTAGGTATTGTGGACTGTCCCAAAAAGTAGTGGCGCTGAGTATTTTATTGTCCAAAAAATCATCCACCCATCATCTATTGTATTTCTTCTGTACAAATTCTATAAATCCATTTTCTGTACATCAACACCAACTGATCAAATTTATTATCCATTTCTTAAAAAGCTGAAAATAAAGTTTAGAGAAACGCAATTACTCCAATTATTTGTTTTGGCAGGAAAATAGTGACAACTTGAACACCAACCCAACCCTCCCATCTCATTACCCACGTTTTCCTTCAATGAGCATTTACTAAATTACTGACACAAGGCGTGGCTTTGGAAAATCCGTCACCTCCACCTCCACCTCCAGAACCACCTACTACTGGCCATCATCCACCCCATCACAATCACCGCCCAACAACCTTCACCGTCCAACAACCTCCACCGTCCAACAACCTCCATCACCCAACCCCAAAAGAAGTAAAGCGTAAAAAAAAAAAAACACTCACGAGATCATTGGCGAATAGATTCAGAGAAGCTGGAAACCAAAGGTGACTAGGGTTTGGTTTAGATACTTGGCGCAATGCTCCAAATTGTTGATATCAGCAAATGCGTATTCACTTAAACAAAAGATTAATCAAAATCGGCCAAGGAATTTTGAAAACTAAAATTTTCTTTCACTTTTTTCATCACATTGTACAGAACCAAGGAGATTAAAACTAAACAATTTTTTGAATACTACAGGTTTACCTCATACCTAGACTGCTCATGTTAATCTATAATCTCTACAAACCCAGGAAAAAGCACATGCACACACAAACAAGCAAAACTTAGTAAAATAGTTAAAATGTTGAAATGGGATCTTCAACTAGAAACAAAAAAATCCTGAGATCCGAATCCATGTTTGTAGGAGGCATATATCTTTCTGAAGAATGTGCTTCTTGTGTGTATAGTATGGTGGGAATGAGGGAGATTGATGATGTAGATCTGAATGATCTGCATTTGTGGGGTTGGGTGGTGGAGGTTGTTGGGTGACGATTGTGATGAGGTAGATAATGGTGACCGGTAGTAGGTGGTTGTGACGGTGGTTAGGTGAATTTTGGGTTTGAGGTGGGGATGGGGGAGGGCCGGAGGGGTGAGAGAAAGAAGATGATTTTGTGTGTGTGTGTGTGTGTGTGTGTGTGTTTTAATTTTTTTATTATTTAATGTGATAAATAGAAAGTTGCTCGTTTGTTCATTTTTAAAATATTAAAAAATGTGGTCAAAGTTAAATTTTTTTATCAACTACGGAATTGTAAATAAAAATTGTCCAAAATGACTTAACCTGCAATATCTGAAAAAGTTAGGAGTCAAGTCTGCAACAAATCAAATATTTGAAGAAAATTTGATGTTTTAAAGATTTAGAGTTTTTGCTTCAATGTCCTTAAAATATTTGTTCATAAAGAACAGTCGGTTGCGGATTTCGATAAACCATTTAACACGATATAATCAAGAGGTATTTTCAAAAATATCTAAAATTAAGGGGGGTAAATTGAAAAATGTTCACACTTTTGAAAAAAGTACAAAATTGTCTATTATGCCCTTAATGATATTTTCGACACTTTAAATGTCGTTTTCGATATTTGATTTTTTTTAAAAATTTGTCACGAATTTCGAGAAGTACTTTCATGATAAATTACATTAAAATAATATTTTCGACATTTCAAATGTCGTTCTTGATATTTCATTTGTCTAGAATGACATTTCATTTCGAACATGACAATTCTCTACATTTGAAATGTCGAAAATAACATTTTACAAAAATGTCCATTTTTGGGATTAGTGTAAAATTATAAATTGTTAACAAGAATATTTTGGTCTAAATTATTTCAAAATGGACATTTTTACAATTATGAACATTTTAACAAATAGACTTGTGAAAATAGATATTTCTTGAAATTTTCTCTTAATCAATTACCAAAGATATTCTCACCAACCAGTCTTTAAAGACACTTCTACACTTACCCAAACTTCACCAACTTCACCAAACCTTTTTACCTTTATATAATTCACCCAAATGGCGAAATGTCATTGGAGAAAAGGGCAAACGAATTGTTATGTTGACTGAGATATCAATTTTAAAAAAACGTGCAATTGGGGTTTTTTTTTTTTTTTTTTTTTCAAATATTGTTAAAATTAAGGGCAAAAATATTAGTCACATCTCATAATGTCAATCAAACTGTTAATTGGAAAGGGATCCCCCAACAAGAATATATTCTTCTATTGGGCCATATTTAATTACCCTCCATTTTTCATGGAAAAAATTCCATTTTCCTACTTCTATTTGTTTGATGCATTTTTTCTTAAAAATTGTCCCCTCCCCCTCCCCAAAATTTTTCTTGCTTTTCCATGAAAAGTTTTTTCCACCACTTTGATAGAAAAAATAATTTCCTCCAATATATATATTGACAATTGGAACAAATTTTAAATTCAATAATAAAAAGAAAAAAATCTCTTTAATTGATAATTTACATGAAAAATAAAGTCAAATGAATGGTATTCGTTTTTTCTTAGTAATTAGAACAAATTCTAGACCTAATGGTAAAATAATTTATCTCTTTAATTGACAATTTACATAAAAAAAATAAAGTTAAACGAATGATATTCAATTTTTTAAATATTATTTTGGACAATTGGAACAAATTCTATAAATAATTGTAATAAAATATATCCCTTTAATGAATAATTTTTATGAAAAATAAAACCAAACGAATACCAAAAGATCCAAAATTTCAAAAAATTTCGGGTGAAAAATTATATCAATCAAACACAATTAATCAACAATTCCCGATAAAACAAGTTTTAGACAATTCAATTCCCTGTAATTCGTTTTCTTTCCACCCAAATTTCATCTTGCAATCAAACAGACCCTTAGAAATCGTACTCATGTTCCGACATTAATATAGTTGGTTTTATCAACTATGACTAATTATTTAAACGGATTCTTGAGTCGATTTAGAGAATTTGCAACGTGTTCTAATTTGTGAACTTATTATTATTATTATTTATTTATTTATTTATGATAACCTATGGGCATGAGAATTATTGGAATTAACATAGGACGGAATAATCTATTTACCCAAAACACGTGGTGAAATATTCTAGAATTTATTTGATTGAAAATTCGTGTCTTCTAGATGAACAATCGTGCCTTTCGAATTTGTTTTCTTTACAACAATTGTCTTTTCATAAATAGACAAATTTCAAGGTTCTATCCTTATTAACAATTGTATTTTTTTTTCGTGATACAGCTTCCCAATAATGATATATTGACCTTCATTTGCAGATTCATTCACTCAGTGGTGGAGCCATCATTTGGTGAGGTGGCACGGCCACCCGAGCTAGCTCCGCCAAATTTATAGCGGCCGCGCACTTGATCGATCATCTATGATTTCCGATGTGTAGAATTGGGAAAGATGAAGTTTGGGCAATTTTTTTTTTAGTTTGAGAATGGGCCTTTTTGTTTTAGAAATATGGGGAAGAATGGGTCTTTTCTTCTAAAAATGTGGCCCATTAATAGAAGATAAACCAAACTTTTATAATTGGCCAAAATCACCGTCTCAATAGATGTATCACAAGGTCTCTATGGTAGCAGAGTTTTAGGTTATGCAAATAATGATGAGCTATCGTCAACAAATTAAGTTTGCAAGTTTTCAGTTCCTATACCTATCATTAAAGAACAGATGGTACAAATATAAAGAAAAGCAAACAAATGCCAGAATACAAATTGAATTCCTTGCTACTTCACCACCCGAACTCTGTATTATTTTCCGAATGGATGGTAATTGTTTTCACCGATACTAGGGATTACACGAACTCCATAAAAATTCGGAACCCGTGTGATTGAGGTATGGATACTGATTTCTTTCACGACTTATGATAGGAAAATGAGATTTGTACATGAGCAAAGCTAGGAATTTGATTGAATGGGGAAAGCGATTCAAGATGCTCAGAGATTTATCTTTATCATTTTTACTACCAAAAATACAATATTTATGGTATATATAATACTGAATAGTAAAATATGAATATAAAACAAAAACAATGTATGTGGATCTGGTGTAATTTCCTTTTTGTTTCTAAAATAATTTATTTAAGAAATTTGTTAACTCAAATTATTATTTCATAATATATATTTTATTGTTAGATTTTATCAATTCATTTTGTAAAATTCAAATTTGGACAATTTAAGTACTCTTTATTCTTTTAACAGTTCGAAAAACATCTTTCTTTTTTGGGGTAAAAAATTGCTCTAAAAATCACCGTTTCAAAAATTTATTGACTCAAATTATTACTTTATAATATATACTTTTATTGTTTGATTTTATCAAATTAAAATTCAAATTTGGACAATTTAAGTACTGATATTTATTTTTTAAGTGTTTGAAAAATACTTTTCTTTTGGAGGTAAAAAATAGCTGTAAAATTCAACGTTTTAAAATTTTTGGATAGATTTCGCCTAAATTCATAACTTGTCTTTATCATTTAATCACGCTTTACTTATAAACTTCATCTTGTTTCGTTTAAGTCCATAAAAATTTGAAACTTGATCATACGTATATGATTCAAAAAATATACTTTTATTCCTTATTATTTTGGGTTGTATTGAATTATATTTTCATACGTAAATGATTTTTATATTTTGGTGCATTTATATATTGATTGAAGATTCATTTAATATAAATTAATTAAATATTAATAAACAATTTTGCTATATTGGACGATCGCTCAATGCATGCTCGACGCTCCACCCTAGCTCACTCGAGTGCTAGATCCATCCCTGCATTCACGTCATCTTTGCAATTTAATATGGCTTCATATTCACTCCATAATACTTTTTGAATTTATTTTGAGTTCAACTTTCATATAAAGAGTGTTCAAAATATCAATAGTTTCGCAGATATTTGTAATTTGGATTTCTTCTATTGTGTGATGCAGTCATTGTATCTTGGAGAATGAGTATCGAAAAAATCATTAGCACACGTGCCAAGTATTTCTATCTTAATGAGAAAGAGATATACTCTTACCTTGATGTGATTATTTGTCTGCATTCTCTTTCTTACATTTTTAGCAAGTCAAAACTCTGTCCAATTTCCAATTTTATTTTGTATGTAATATTGAAATATATAAACTATGCACCAATTTCGCTACAATATTAAGATGATAAATAATTAGCATTTTATATTCCATTTATGGTGAAAAGAAATCTGTGCATATGTATTTTTACATTGTGTCATATATAAGTTCACATGTTGTTTAGAAACTAAAACAGTACTATGTTTTCTGATTTCAATTTATTGAAGTATAAAATATTATCTTTATATAATGCAATCGGTTTTGCTTATTGGAATATTAAGATATTACACATGCACTTAATTTGCGTGTTAGCAAACTAAAATGAAAATGCATGAGTTTTCCTAAAGCAGTTGAATTTGTGCATATATAGAACTTTTTACAAGTGTACCTAAGCAGTTACTTCCATTTATTGTCTGCAAGAAAGTGTGTCAACTTTCATTGTTTGTAAAAATTTATGTCTATTCAAATCGATACCATACCTAAGAGGAGGAATAGCATGATACTAATCTGACGGGGAGGAGAGGGGAGGGCGGGGGGAGTGTGCATATTTATGGATAAAACTAGACGAACAGAGAAATAAACAGGATTTGGTGATCAAGGGAGAGGGAGAGGGGGAGGGGGCATATTTATGGATAAAGCTAGACGAACAGAAAAGGAAAAAGGAACAAGGTTTGGTGACATCGATCACCAAACCCTGTCCATTTCCTTATATGTCACCAAATTCTGTCAATTTTCTTGTCTCTGTAGCAAAACCCTATTTATATATAACATACCTAAGAGGAGGAATATTAAGTTATTACACATGGACTCTGCATATTTAAATATATCTTATCAGTGGTAGTTTTAAAATGAAACAGTGGATATACTCATATGGAAGCGTGCCTATTAAATTCAAATAACTCATCATAATGGCCAACTTGTTGTATAGTTTGCACGGGTTATATGAATTAATTTGGGCTAATTGGCACAAAATGTTTCTACCTTCAAAATTTATTGTGGAAAATATTCGTACATTATTTTTTGATATTTTCACCCATACCTTCCACATTTCATTGCACAAAATATCATTTTCATCCGTTTTCCAATAAATTAACGATTTTACCATCATATTCAAAAAAAAAAAAAAAAAATAAAGAATAAATTACAATCTTACTCCTAAACTTTTCAAAAAGTACAAATGAGTCCAAATAAATTAGTAAAAGATTTAATAGTACAAAACGTACTACTTTTGACATGTAGTGTGCAAAATATCCATACGTTTCAAATTGGTGAAAATGACGTTTTTCGCAACGAAACGTAGAAATATGGATTGAAAAAATGCAAAAATTTGAAATATAGGGACTTTTTGCACGCTACACGCCAAACGTAGGGATATTTTGTACTATTAAGCCTTATTAAAATATTAAAAGGGTGAACCGAAAAGAGTTGGATCAATGTATTAAAAACAGCCGAAAAAGGAGGCCAGCCAGAAGCCTAAGCGACCGCTTGGAGTAACTAGGCAAGCGATCGCCCAGACATGACAGGAAATATTCGGAGGCGAAAAGACATTTCCAAGCGATTGCTTGGAATATAAAAAAGCGACCGCTTGGTTATAATTTTGTCCGAGTTTTCTAAATTTTGATAAAAGTCATAGTTTCCATAAAACTTTATTTTATTACCATATTTTGCATATTTTGGACCCAATTTCATATTTTTTTAGGGTTTTACCAAGTTTCCATATAAATAAGATTTCTTTTCATTGTAAAAGCTAGACTTTGATTATTTGAGAGATTTTAATTAAAAGTTGTGAGATTTATTCTTCCAATTCTTTATGGTTTAAATTCTTAACTTGAACTTATCAAAAGGAGATCACAGTCCTTTTGTGGCGTTCCCACTGCACGGTTCTTGTTCCGGGTAATCAACGGGTCGGATTTCTTACGTGTAATCTCGGTTCTTGGTACGGGTCGAACAACGGGTCGAGTTGAAGTTTTGCGCGACGTTTTTTCTAGCTTTCTTGGGTTTGTTTCATCTTGTTCGTGGGTTCCCAAGCATGTTCTTGATCGGATTCACATCAATTCCTATCATTAAAGAACAGATGGTACAAATATAAAGAAAAGCAAACAAATGCCAGAATACCAATTTGAATTCCTTGCTACTTCACCACCTGAACTCTGTATTATTTTCCGAATGGATGGTAATTGTTTTCACCGATACTAGGGATTACACGAAGACCATTAACATTCGGAACCCGTGTGATAGAGGTATGGATACTGATTTCTTTCACGACTTATGATAGGAAAATGAGATTTGTACATGAGCAAAGCTAGGAATTTGATTGAATGGGGAAAGCGAATCAAGATGCTCAGAGATTTTGGGATTATTTTTTTGAAATAGAAAGACTGATTTGGATATTTCATTTTGGCGATATAAGAGGATGAGTTGTACCGTGTTTTCTGGAGTAAATGAGGTCATTACGTAGATTAATTGATGAGTGAGATAATTTTATCTTTATCATTTTTTTTACTACCAAAAATACAGTATTTATGGTATATATAATACTTAATAGTAAAATATGAATATAAAACAAAAACAATGTATGTGGATCTGGTGTAATTTTCTTTTTGTTTCTAAAATAATTTATTTAAGAAATTTGTTAACTCAAATTATTATTTCATAATATATATATTTTATTGTTAGATTTTATCAATTCATTTTGTAAAATTCAAATTTGGACAATTTAAGTACTCTTTATTCTTTTAACAGTTCGAAAAAACACTTTCCTTTTTGGGGGTAAAAAATTGCTCTAAAAATCACCGTTTCAAAAATTTATTGACTCAAATTATCACTTTATAATATATACTTTTGTTATATTTTATCAAATTAAAATTAAAATTAGATATTTATTTTTTTTAAGTGTTTGAAAAATACTTTTCTTTTGGAGGTAAAAAATAGCTGTAAAATTCAACGTTTTAAAATTTTTGGATAGATTTCGCCTAAATTCATAACTTGTATTTATCATTTAATCACGCTTTACGTATAAACTTCATCTTGTTTCGTTTAAGTCCATAAAAATTTGAAACTTGATCATACGTATATGATTCAAAAAATATACTTTTATTCCTTATTATTTTGGATTGTATTGAATTATATTTTCATACGTAAATGATTTTTATATTTTGGTGCATTTATATATTGATTGAAGATTCATTTAATATAAATTAATTAAATATTAATAAACAATTTTGCTATATTGGACGATCGCTCAATGCTTGCTCGACGCTCCACCCTAGCTCACTCGAGTGCTAGATCCATCCCTGCATTCACGTCATCTTTGCAATTTAATATGGCTTCATATTCACTTCATAATACTTTTTGAATTTATTTTGAGTTCAACTTTCATATAAAGAGTGTTCAAAAATATCAATAGTTTCGCAGATATTTGTAATTTGGATTTCTTCTATTGTGTGATGCAGTCATTGTATCTTGGAGAATGAGTATCGAAAAAATCATTAGCACACGTGCCAAGTATTTCTATCTTAATGAGAAAGAGATATACTCTTACCTTGATGTGATTATTTGTCTGCATTCTCTTTCTTACATTTTTAGCAAGTCAAAACTCTGTCCAATTTCCAATTTTATTTTGTATGTAATATTGAAATATATAAACTATGCACCAATTTCGCTACAATATTAAGATGATAAATAATTAGCATTTTATATTCCATTTATGGTGAAAAGAAATCTGTGCATATGTATTTTTACATTGTGTCATATATAAGTTCACATGTTGTTTAGAAACTAAAACAGTACTATGTTTTCTGATTTCAATTTATTGAAGTATAAAATATTATCTTTATATAATGCAATCGGTTTTGCTTATTGGAATATTAAGATATTACACATGCACTTAATTTGCGTGTTAGCAAACTAAAATGAAAATGCATGAGTTTTCCTAAAGCAGTTGAATTTGTGCATATATAGAACTTTTTACAAGTGTACCTAAGCAGTTACTTCCATTTATTGTCTGCAAGAAAGTGTGTCAACTTTCATTGTTTGTAAAAATTTATGTCTATTCAAATCGATACCATACCTAAGAGGAGGAATAGCATGATACTAATCTGACGGGGAGGAGAGGGGAGGGCGGGGGGAGTGTGCATATTTATGGATAAAACTAGACGAACAGAGAAATAAACAGGATTTGGTGATCAAGGGAGAGGGAGAGGGGGAGGGGGCATATTTATGGATAAAGCTAGACGAACAGAAAAAGGAACAAGGTTTGGTGACATCGATCACCAAACCCTGTCCATTTCCTTATATGTCACCAAATTCTGTCAATTTTCTTGTCTCTGTAGCAAAACCCTATTTATATATAACATACCTAAGAGGAGGAATATTAAGTTATTACACATGGACTCTGCATATTTAAATATATCTTATCAGTGGTAGTTTTAAAATGAAACAGTGGATATACTCATATGGAAGCGTGCCTATTAAATTCAAATAACTCATCATAATGGCCAACTTGTTGTATAGTTTGCACGGGTTATATGAATTAATTTGGGCTAATTGGCACAAAATGTTTCTACCTTCAAAATTTATTGTGGAAAATATTCGTACATTTTATTTTTTGATATTTTCACCCATACCTTCCACATTTCATTGCACAAAATATCATTTTCATCCGTTTTCCAATAAATTAACGATTTTACCATCATATTCAAAAAAAAAAAAAAAAATAAAGAATAAATTACAATCTTACTCCTAAACTTTTCAAAAAGTACAAATGAGTCCAAATAAATTAGTAAAAGATTTAATAGTACAAAACGTACTACTTTTGACATGTAGTGTGCAAAATATCCATACGTTTCAAATTGGTGAAAATGACGTTTTTTCGCAACGAAACGTAGAAATATGGATTGAAAAAAATGCAAAAATTTGAAATATAGGGACTTTTTGCACGCTACACGCCAAACGTAGGGATATTTTGTACTATTAAGCCTTATTAAAATATTAAAAGGGTGAACCGAAAAGAGTTGGATCAATGTATTAAAAACAGCCGAAAAAGGAGGCCAGCCAGAAGCCTAAGCGACCGCTTGGAGTAACTAGGCAAGCGATCGCCCAGACATGACAGGAAATATTCGGAGGCGAAAAGACATTTCCAAGCGATTGCTTGGAATATAAAAAAGCGACCGCTTGGTTATAATTTTGTCCGAGTTTTCTAAATTTTGATAAAAGTCATAGTTTCCATAAAACTTTATTTTATTACCATATTTTGCATATTTTGGACCCAATTTCATATTTTTTTAGGGTTTTACCAAGTTTCCATATAAATAAGATTTCTTTTCATTGTAAAAGCTAGACTTTGATTATTTGAGAGATTTTAATTAAAAGTTGTGAGATTTATTCTTCCAATTCTTTATGGTTTAAATTCTTAACTTGAACTTATCAAAAGGAGATCACAGTCCTTTTGTGGCGTTCCCACTGCACGGTTCTTGTTCCGGGTAATCAACGGGTCGGATTTCTTACGTGTAATCTCGGTTCTTGGTACGGGTCGAACAACGGGTCGAGTTGAAGTTTTGCGCGACGTTTTTTCTAGCTTTCTTGGGTTTGTTTCATCTTGTTCGTGGGTTCCCAAGCATGTTCTTGATCGGATTCACATCAATTCCTATCATTAAAGAACAGATGGTACAAATATAAAGAAAAGCAAACAAATGCCAGAATACCAATTTGAATTCCTTGCTACTTCACCACCTGAACTCTGTATTATTTTCCGAATGGATGGTAATTGTTTTCACCGATACTAGGGATTACACGAAGACCATTAACATTCGGAACCCGTGTGATAGAGGTATGGATACTGATTTCTTTCACGACTTATGATAGGAAAATGAGATTTGTACATGAGCAAAGCTAGGAATTTGATTGAATGGGGAAAGCGAATCAAGATGCTCAGAGATTTTGGGATTATTTTTTTGAAATAGAAAGACTGATTTGGATATTTCATTTTGGCGATATAAGAGGATGAGTTGTACCGTGTTTTCTGGAGTAAATGAGGTCATTACGTAGATTAATTGATGAGTGAGATAATTTTATCTTTATCATTTTTTTACTACCAAAAATACAGTATTTATGGTATATATAATACTTAATAGTAAAATATGAATATAAACAAAAACAATGTATGTGGATCTGGTGTAATTTTCTTTTTGTTTCTAAAATAATTTATTTAAGAAATTTGTTAACTCAAATTATTATTTCATAATATATATTTTATTGTTAGATTTTATCAATTCATTTTGTAAAATTCAAATTTGGACAATTTAAGTACTCTTTATTCTTTTAACAGTTCGAAAAACACTTTCCTTTTTGGGGTAAAAAATTGCTCTAAAAATCACCGTTTCAAAAATTTATTGACTCAAATTATCACTTTATAATATATACTTTTGTTGTTATATTTTATCAAATTAAAATTAAAATTAGATATTTATTTTTTTTAAGTGTTTGAAAAATACTTTTCTTTTGGAGGTAAAAAATAGCTGTAAAATTCAACGTTTTAAAATTTTTGGATAGATTTCGCCTAAATTCATAACTTGTATTTATCATTTAATCACGCTTTACGTATAAACTTCATCTTGTTTCGTTTAAGTCCATAAAAATTTGAAACTTGATCATACGTATATGATTCAAAAAATATACTTTTATTCCTTATTATTTTGGATTGTATTGAATTATATTTTCATACGTAAATGATTTTTATATTTTGGTGCATTTATATATTGATTGAAGATTCATTTAATATAAATTAATTAAATATTAATAAACAATTTTGCTATATTGGACGATCGCTCAATGCTTGCTCGACGCTCCACCCTAGCTCACTCGAGTGCTAGATCCATCCCTGCATTCACGTCATCTTTGCAATTTAATATGGCTTCATATTCACTTCATAATACTTTTTGAATTTATTTTGAGTTCAACTTTCATATAAAGAGTGTTCAAAAATATCAATAGTTTCGCAGATATTTGTAATTTGGATTTCTTCTATTGTGTGATGCAGTCATTGTATCTTGGAGAATGAGTATCGAAAAAATCATTAGCACACGTGCCAAGTATTTCTATCTTAATGAGAAAGAGATATACTCTTACCTTGATGTGATTATTTGTCTGCATTCTCTTTCTTACATTTTTAGCAAGTCAAAACTCTGTCCAATTTCCAATTTTATTTTGTATGTAATATTGAAATATATAAACTATGCACCAATTTCGCTACAATATTAAGATGATAAATAATTAGCATTTTATATTCCATTTATGGTGAAAAGAAATCTGTGCATATGTATTTTTATATTGTGTCATATATAAGTTCACATGTTGTTTAGAAACTAAAACAGTACTATGTTTTCTGATTTCAATTTATTGAAGTATAAAATATGATCTTTATATAATGCAATCGGTTTTGCTTATTGGAATATTAAGATATTACACATGCACTTAATTTGCGTGTTAGCAAACTAAAATGAAAATGCATGAGTTTTCCTAAAGCAGTTGAATTTGTGCATATATAGAACTTTTTACATATGGGTACCTAAGCAGTTACTTCCATTTATTGTCTGCAAGAAAGTGTGTCAACTTTCATTGTTTGTAAAAATTTAAGTCTATTCAAAATGATACCATACCTAAGAGGAGGAATAGCATGATACTAATCTGAGGGGGAGGGGGGGGGGGGGGAGTGTGCATATTTATGGATAAAACTAGACGAACAGAGAAAGGAACAGGATTTGGTGACCGAAAGGGAGGTGGAGGGGGAGTGTGCATATTTATGGATAAAACTAGACGAACAGAAAAAGGAACAGGGTTTGGTGACCGAAGGGGAGGTGGAGGGGGAGTGTGCATATTTATGTATAAAGCTAGACGAACAGAGAAAGGAACAGGGTCACCAAACCCTGTCCATTTCCCTATATGTCACCAAATTCTGTCAATTTTTCTGTCTCTGTAGCAAAATCCTATTTATATATACCATACCTAAGAGGAGGAATATTAAGATATTACACATGGACTCTGCATATTTAAATATATCTTATCAGTGGTAGTTTTAAAATGAAACAGTGGATATACTCATATGGAAGCGTGCCTATTAAATTCAAATAACTCATCATAATGGCCAACTTCTTGTATAGTTTGCACGGGTTATATGAATTAATTCGAGGTAATTGGCACAAAACGTTTTTATCTTTAAAATTTATTGTGGAAAATATTCGTACATTTCATTTTTTGGTATTTTCACCCATACCTTCCACATTTCATTTGCACAAAATATCATTTTCATCCGTTTTCCAATAAAATGACGATTTTACCATCATATTCAAATAAAACAAAAACAATGAATAAATAAAGAATAAATTACAATCTCACTCCTAAACTTTTTAAAAAGTACAAATGAGTCCAAATAAATTAGTAAAAGACTTAATAGTACAAAACATCACTACTTTTGGCATGTAGTGTGCAAAATATCCATACATTTCAAATTGGTAAAAATGACGTTTTCCGCAATGAAACGTAGAAATATGGATTGAAAAAAAGGGTAATTAGCACAAAACGTCCCCACCTTTAAAATTTATTGTGGAAAACGTTTATACTTTTCATTTTTTGACATTTTCACCCATACCTTCCACCTTTCATTGCGCAAAATGTAATTTTCCTCCATTTTCTAATAAAATGACGATTTTACCCTTCTATTCAAATAAAACTAAAATAAAATAAAAATAAAGAATAAATTACAATCTTACTCCTAAACATTTTAAAAAATGCAAATGAGTCCAAATAGATTAGTAAAAAGCTTAATAACACAAAATTTTCCTACTTTTGGCATGTAGCGTGCAAAATATCTATACGTTTTAAATTGGTGAAAATGACGTTTTCCGCAATGAAACGTATAAATATGGATTGAAAAAATGCAAAAAAAAAATAAACATATGAACGTTTTGCACATTACAGACTAAACGTAAGGACATTTTGTGCTATTAAATCTTATTAAAATATTAAAAAAAAAAAAAAAAACTATTTCTCTCTTACCTTCTCCAAATGGGACCGCCACCTTAGAAGCCAAAAAACTCCGCCAATCACCGCTCAAACCATCGGACCTCCATACCACCGGAAAGCCATCACTCCCCTCTACACATACCACCCAACATCCAACCTTCACCGGAAAGCCCTCGCTCCTCTCTACACATACTACCCAACATCCAACTTTCACCTAAAAGCCATCACTCCCCTCTATACATACCACCCAACATTCAACATTTATGCCCACAGATTTGGAGGTCCGACGGTTTGAGTGGTGGTTGGACAGAGTTTTTTGGCTTCCAAGATGGTGAGCGGCGACCTCATTTGGAGAAGAAAAGAAAAGAAATAGTTTTTTTGTTATTTTGTGCTAATTACCCATTGAAAAAATGCAAAAAATTGAAACGTAGGAACGTTTTGTGCTATTAAACCTTATTAAAATATTAAAAATAACAAAAAAACTCTTTCTCTCTTCTCTTTTTCTCCAAATGGGGCCACCACCTTAGAAACCAAAAAACTCCGTCAATCACTGTTCAAACCGTCGAACCTCCATACCACCAGAAAGCTCTCACTCCCCTCTACACATACCACCCAACATTCAACCTTCACTGAAAAGCTCTCACTCCCCTCTATACATACCACCCAATATCAAATTTTCATGCCAACAGATTTGGAGGTCTGACGGTTTGAGCAGTGGTTGGACGAAAATTTTTGGCTCCTAAGGTTTTGGCTTCTAAGGTGGCGACCGTCATTTGGAGAAGAAAAGAAGAGAAGTAGCTTTTTTGTTATTTTTAATATTTTAATAAGGCTTATTAGCACAAAACGTCCCTACGTTTGACCTGTAGTTTGCAAAAAGTCTCTACGTTTCATATTTTTGCATTTTTTTAATTCATATTTCTACGTTTCATTGCGAAAAACATCATTTTCACCAATTTGAAACATAGGGACGTCTTGGACACTACATACCAAACGTAGGGATGTTTTGATACGATATGAAGTATATGATCGCAAATAAACAACAAGATAAAAGACAAAGAATTAATTGGTAGATGAACATAACATTTTATTCAATTGACTAATAGAGAAAACAAATATAATAACTGTGCCTATATAATTATTTTATATTTCAGTAATATAAAACTTATAAAAAGAGTTTAGTATTTATAGGACTGCATGTCAAACTCTAAAAATACCACAAAAATGAAAACAATATAAAAAAAATCAAGTGTAATAAGGGAAATAATATTTTCCTAATAAAAACACGTGAAAAGAAGGGAAAAAAAAATTCTTGAAAATCCAACCTAATGTGTCAAAAAAAAATCCAACAACTCCATTGGGAATTATAATATTTTCGCTTTTAAATTAGTTTATACCAAGACATCTTTTATTTAGAAAAAGGAAAAGGAAATCTTCCAACTCGATGTCTAGGTTCAATTTACATGCGAGATTGTACATAATAGAATAATTACGTTATATAATTTAATCTAAACTAAACAATACTACAGACATTACAGTTAAAATTAATAGGCATGTGATACATCTAGAGCGTCTTAGTTGTATTAAATTGCAAATTTAATGACATTATATGTAGAGTCATGCTACAGGAATCACATGGGTGACCGCAGAGATGTCTACACACTCACATGCAGGCAAATATTATTTTATTCATATGGGTCCTGCACACTCACATGCGGTCACCCATATGGTCACCCATGCGGATAGAGTATCATTTTCCTTATATGTATCATAAGTTTAGAACTATGCATGTCAACCGTTTAGGCCGTACAAGGTAGATTCCACTATAAGAACATAGTTAGTCACAATTAATGACAACGTAATAATTAAGAATTAGATAAAACATTAGGTAAACAAAATGGATACGTGCAAAAAAAAAAAAAATCTGAATTTTATTCCTTCTCTAATGTAAATAGTTCAATTAAAAACTCGATTCAATTCCCTTCAAACACTTGCCTACAAATTTTTATCTTATCTATTCATACTGTTTTCCACATAAGATACTGGAAGTATGGTGTATTAACATATTGTACATGCCTCTTGGGGCATAGCTCAGAGGTGCAAATGATAGGAGTGAGGTAGTCTCAACTGAGTTGATAGTCGCAGTGTGAGGGTTCGATTCCTGTTTCTTACAAGGTATGTAATTGGACTCTTTGTGGGCACCAGTATAGTAGCTCTTGTACCCTGACCCACTGATACACATCTCGCGATTTACCTTCTTCACAATACTCCAGGGACGAGGCGGTGGAGGATCCTCAAAGTTGGGGTTCAACATTTTTTTATTGACTTAAGCTATATGTACACTCTGGTTCACCATTTGGTTGACACGGCCCCACTCGAGCACTCACATGGAGGTCGGGTCTCACTCCATTAAATTTAATATTTTTGTCCCCCATATGAGAGGGACAGGTGAGGTCGGATAAAAGAAAGTGTATACATAGCATGATTGTTTTTTATTATTAACATATTGTACGTTCCTAGCTGGCTGATATGTGATCTCACGTGGGTTCTGTAGCTTCGAGGTTGGAGATTATGCGATTTAGATCCAAATTATTTTGCAATTATTTGGACATTGGCATCGTACCACATTGCCTTCGGGGGGTTATATATGGGTTGGAGATTATGCTATTTTCTCACCTACAACTTATAAACACAATATCAAGAATACTGCCATGGCTTCCAACACCACCAAAGAAGTGCTCTTCAACCTCTCTCCTGTTCTCAAAGTCTATACAGATGGAACCGTCGAGAGGCTCATGGGCACACCTAATGTCCCGCCGTCCCCGGAAGACCCAACCACCGGCGTAGCCTCCAAAGACATTATAGTTATTTCACCGGAGGTTAAAGCCAGACTATTCCTCCCCAAGCTGGCAGACCCCAACCAAAAACTCCCTGTTTTAGTATACTACCATGGCGGTGGATTTATTGTCGATTCTCCCTACTGTTTGAACTTCCACCGTTACATGAACATTTTAGCCGCCGAAGCAAAAGCTTTAATCATTTCTGTCGAATACAGGCTCGCACCTGAACACCTTCTACCTATAGCCTATGAAGATTCATGGACTGCCATCCAATGGGTGGCGTCTCACGTTATTGCAAATGCTAGCATCGAAAAGGATCCATGGGTTACTAAACATGGCGATTTTGGTAATTTGTATATCGGCGGGGATAGTGCAGGTGCCAATATAGCGCACAATATTGTTCTCCGAGCTGGGGTGGAACCTTTGCCTGGGGATGTGAAAGTATTGGGTTTATTTCTATCTTGTCCTTACTTCTGGGGATCAAAACCAGTTGGGTCGCAATCAAAAAACGATTTGAAAGGTTTCGCATATCAAGTTTGGATGTGTGTTTATCCATCAGCCGCTGGTGGGATTGACAATCCGATGATCAATCCATTTGCAGAGGACACCCCGAGCTTATCCGGGCTGGCGTGTTCAAGGCTGCTGGTTTGTTTAGCAGGGAAGGATGCATTTACGCCTAGAGGGATTCTTTACGTTGAGACTGTGAAGAAAAGTGGGTGGAACGGTGAAGTGCAGCTGGTGGTGGTTGATGGAGAAGATCATGAATTTCATGTAAATGATCCTTATACTGAGAAAGCAAAGGATTTGATTCAGAAATTGGCTTCTTTTATTTCAAAGTGAGTTTTTTTTTCTGCTTTTGGAATAAGCATGCATATTAACTTATGCCAGATAACCTTTTTATGTGCATGTTCATTTATGAGTAAACCATTTTGGTGAAGATTAAAATGGGATTTTGAGTAAAATTTGATGAAATATATGGATGAAAATTTGTGTCCTATAAAATGTATAGTTAAAAAAAATTATTGACCTTAACTTAAAATTTTAATTTGATTAAACTTTTAATTCTAATCTAAGGTCAACAATTAACTATATATTTATGGGACATACAATTTTTCAACCACATATTTCATCAATTTTAATCAAAATTTATAAAAAAAAAAAATTAATTTTAATCCCCCAACAAACAGAGACTAAATAAGTATATCAATTTTTTTAGACTTGAAAATAATTTATTTATTTTAGTTTTACTTTTCTTCTTCTTCGTTTGAACCTTAAAAAAAAAAAAAAACATTTTCTCTTTCTTATTAGCTATATCTTAAAAGAATAATTCTGATTATACAAAATTATTGTCCACAGATACCTTACAGAAATCTCACAATGTCTGGCAGCATTCTACGAACCCATTGTACACCAAACATTTCTCATCTTAAAATATGTTTAATGGCTTATTGGCATAATACCTCCTTGGAAAAATCTAAATGAACATCCCGTTTGACCACATGGATGACCGCATGTGAGTGGTGCGGATCCCAGTGAATAAAATAACATTTCTCCCTACACTCATATGCGGTCATCCATGCGGTCAAGGGGGATGTTTGTGTAGCAAGATTCATACCTCCTTTTCAAATTAGCGAAAAATCTCCTTGTAGAAAACTTGAAGTGCACTTCACCCCCTACCGTCTATTCATGTTAATTCTTCCTTTAATTCCAAATAAAGGAAGCCAAAATGGAAAGGTCAATAAAAATCGTTTTTTCTTCTCAACCCCATTAATAAGGGCTTGTTTGCCTGGAGTTGGGATGTTATATAAAACATGTAAAAACATTTAATCCATTTTTTCCTTAGCTGCAATGGAGTCTCGTGGACACAAGCCAACTCGGAAAAAAGGTTCTTGACACGCACACAAAGCCTGGTAATGGAAACCCAAATTCCATTTCAATTTTTTAGTTAGTATTGTGTATCTCTGAATTTATTTTTTCTACAGCAAAGTGGAGGTTGTGGGTACTTCCCGTGGTGTGAACCACCTATGTATCGGAGATTTCTTGATATCATGCCTGGGATGCTAAAATCTAGAAATGCACACGAAAAACAGGTCTTGGAATTGCAGAGGCAGAACAGGGCTTTTGGATTCAGGTCCTGGGTTTTTGGGTTTTTATGTGGGTGTGTTATGATGTGGATTTTTGGTGGAAAATAGAGTTTCAGTACCCTAGTAATGTAGAATAGATGGCTGAGTGGATTGAGGAATAGTTAGACCGAAAAGGAAAAAATGATAAATTATAGATTTGGGGTTTGAGTTTAGATTTGGACACATAATACCTTTTCGGGAAGGGAGCGATGAGCCACATTGAACTCACTACTTTGCTATGATGTATGGTGGATTTTAGCCATTCGAGTTCGTTTAGGACTCGAAAACTACTTTTAAAGTTTTAATGTTATTTTTGTCGTTTAGTTTATTTTGAATTCTTTTGAATTTTAATGTTTTTAAACTAGTTTTTCGTCTAACCCTTATAAATAAAGGTTGTTTTTTCTTTTTTAGGCAGTTTTTGAATTAATAAAATATCTTGAATTAATCTTTCATTCTCTGGTAGGTTCCAGATTTATGTTCTTAAAGTTTTCGCTTCAATTCTTTGTTTCGAGCTATGTTACCTTGTTCATATGTGTAATGAATGGATGTTGGTAAATGTTGTGACATCCTATAGAAGTTCTGTAATGAATAGTGTGCAATGAAATGTTCCAATTTCCTTTATTTTCTTTCTTCTTTTCTGGTTGGTCATGGGTATTGGGCAGTACTCGTCTCCTGTTCAAAATTTAGTGCGAAAAAACCCTCCTAAAATGGGGAAGGTTGCATAAAACCACCCTAAAAATGTAAATCATTGTGCAATACAACCTTGTATAGAGTAAACTTTTCACATTTCAACCTTATAATTCATCAAGTATGCACAACCTAACCCTGACTGCTACTGAATCCGTTCAACCCATAAAAACAAAAGAAACAAATAGCAAAAAAAATAAAAAAATGAGAGAACATCATGAACATAAATAGACCATAATAACAAAGGTTCAAATTATAAAATCAAAATCAAACGCAGTTCATAATCCTACAGAATGCTAAATATAAAATACATGGCTACTCGAGAATCATTTTTTCAATTTGCAACAAAAGGTTTGCTGGCCTTTACACCTTCTTTTGTTGTGCCCAACAGCACCACAAAGGGAACATCTCATTGCCATTCATTTCCTCGATGAACCTTCATTAGTAGACGTCGTGGTGTTGGACGGTTCTTTTTTGGTCTCCCAAACTTCATCGTGTATATTGAAGGTGTCAATGGATTTAATCCAGGATTTAGCCATGTATCTAGACATGTGATTGGGGATATTGTTGGTGTATATGTTCAAATGTACACTTTCTTCTTAGAAGCTTCGTTAACACAATCTGTAATGGACGGGATGCCTCGTGAAAGTAACGCCGCGAAAACATGGCTGCAAGGTATACCTATCAACTGTTACAACTGACATGAACATGTCCTCACAATCAGGTCAACTACCTATAAGTTCGATTTGCATTGTGGCGTATTTGGAATATCTGGTTTCCCAATTAATCAGCATATTCGAAAGCGTGTATTTCTCTAAATGATCTTCGTTATTCTGGGACCAATCTCTCCACAACATTTGTAGCATGCCTCCATCCTCGCACAATTCTTCGAATTAAGTACATTCGAATTTCCTCCAACATTGACAAAATGGGTTTCTCCCGTACACTCAAGATAATTCTATTAAATGACTCACACAAATTATTCAGAAGCATATCAAATTTCCCTCCTTGAAATGTGATTTACTCCAATGCTTAGCCGACTTCAACTGCACCCATCCGCAGGCATTTGGATCAAAATTTCACATTTTATTAATTTTTGTCACCAAAGCAATCTCCGTTGTAGCTCTTGCTGCTGCTCTAAGTATATTCTTCAAAGCCAAGCCCTTATATTGTACACTAAAGTTATTGTACAGATGTCATACATATATACAATGCTCCGCATGCTTAAACAAAGATTCAATAGCATTTACAACTCACTTTTGCTTGTCAGATAAGAAAATCCAACTGAAAATGTTAATAATTCCCAGATCATCTCTCAACAACTCCAAAAACCACTTCTAGTTTTCACCATTCACAATTTCCACAAAGACATATGCTATAGGGTACATCCCATTATTACCATCCACACCAACTATTGTCAACAACTGACGTCCATGCTCAGTTTTCAAAAAACAGTCATCTAACCCAATCTTCGACATCCACTCAAGAAACTCTCCTTCAGTGCTTCTAGGCAAATGTATAATCTTTGAAACTGAAATTTACGGGAGAACGCTAGACTGTTACAAACGCAAATCAAATACTTCCTAATTTCTAATTTATGTTTAATTAAGGGATATAATCACTTGATCAACCCCCTGGATGTCCAGGGGGTTGTTCAAGCAGCAGGGTCCTTAATTAAGTTATAACATGAGGTTACGCTAAACATAGATTTTGTAACAGTGATTTTTTCCTACTTTTTAACAAAATATATTTTATCGGGAGAATGTATAGTTGAAAATGAATTTGATAAAAAAAAAGTGAGTTTTTAAAGAATGAGGATCAAACATGGACTAAATTTTATTTTGAAGCTTTCAAATTAGGTTGTGACCCAAACATCATAATATTTGTACTTTATTCGCATTCTCCGATGGTTCATTGATCAATCTCATTTAATTCTTCTCTTTTAACCCAAGAAATAGATGTATGAAAGTATGTATGGAATGTTTTGTAACAAAACTTCTACAAAGCTTTGAAAGAATTATGAATTAATGGTCAAAAGCTTCCTCTTTGGCTTTTCTTCTTTGCAAGAACTATGAATCTATACTAAGATCCTCCTTTGACTTGAATGATTTATCTATATTGAATCCCAGAAGTCCCATTTGATTGTTGGATGAATGATATATATTTATAGGTCCCAAAATCAAATAAAAAGTCTATCCTGATTGCATTTCAAATAGAAAATGAGTCAAAAAAATAAACCAGATTTTTAGCCCAAACTATTGCCAAGTAATTGTGTTGCGATTGCATGGCATATTCAGTTTAGTCTCTGTTACTGCATTGTGAGCCCTTCCGAGGCATACATTTGCCTCCTGTTCACTTTGATCCCCAACTTTGTCCTTTTGTTCAATTCGAGTCCTTTCTTATTAGCAATTCAAATCCTTTACCTTTAAACCTTCATAATGTAATCCTTCATGTTCCATAATCGTCAAAAATCGATCTGATGCAAGTTTCAAAAATTTGCAATTAAGTCTCCTAACCATTTAAATGTTGGATTGAACTCCTAAAACTTTTGAATTTTTTTTCAGAATGCTCTATTAATTTCTATAATTGATTATGTGCACTATAGTTAATCTCAGAAAAGATCTCTTCCCCGAATCTTCCCCGATTGGGAAAGTTGGCCTAGATGCCAAATTTATTTTTATTTTTATTTTTTTTGAAATTTTTTTTGGCAATTCCGTCATATTCTATACCCAATTGTTAAAAAATTTATCCCTTTAGATGAAAATTTTCGTATAAAACAAAACCAAACGAACACGAAAAGTTAACTAATTTTTATTAACTTTTGGGGTTCGTTTGACCTTGTTTTCTATCGAAATAAACACCAAAAGGGATAAAAAAAATTTACAATTGAGTATAGTATTTGATGGAATTGCCAAATAAAATTTCAAAAAAAAAAAATAAATAAATAAAATTTTGACCCTTAGGCCTTTTTTTATTCGGGAAAAGCTGCTCTCTTCCCGATTCGGGGAAGAGAGCAGCTCTCTAGTTAATCTTCAATTTGCTCCGACAACCCTAGTTAAGCTCTGAGTCTTTTCACGCCAGTTGCGTCCAAGTTAGATTTTACCTACAATTAAACAATTTATACTAAATTAGGTAGACAAATGATCAATATAGCAATAAATAATCAAGTTTAGAAGCCCAAATAAGTGCATAATATGCACTTATCATTTATCCATCGGTACCTAGCGGCATTGACAATCCGATGATCAATCCATTTGTCAAAGATGCTCCGAGCTTATCCGGGCTGGAGTATTTGAGGGTGTTGGTTTTTTAGCAGAGAAAGATCTAATGACGCAGAGAGGGATTCTTTATACTGGTGAGGAAAAGTGGGTGGAATGGAAAAGTGCAGCTGGTTGTGGTTGATGGAGATGATCTAATGGATCCTCATACCGTGAAAGCAAACGGTTTGATCAAGCAATTGGCTTCTTTCATTTCATAGTGATTGCTGCTTGTCGTGTAATTTTTGTTTAACATGGTTGAGTAAGTTTAAAAGATGGTTTAAAATAGTATGTTTGTTTGTTAGTCACCATTGGAAAATATTAATACTTATTTGGAAGTAATTCCTGAACTACTGAAAATTCTCATATATTACTCATAAGTTCAAATTGAACTGATCCTGCACTATAAGATTAAGAGTCCTGCAGTCCCTCTCACCAGTTACATTACACTGGTATACCATAGTCAAATAAAATTCGTCTGATTAAATGTAAAGAGTAGGTAAGATTATACCAGAGCTGAAAAACCTTGAAGGTTTCAGTAAAGGAACACAAGAAAAGGAATAGGAACTGGTTCAGAAATCCAGAAATATATACAGTTCCTTCACGAGTCACAATGACTCAGTACAACTTAGCAGTGAGTCACAAGAAACAGCAGAACTCGGATTGACTCAATCCAACTCACCAGCACTCGGGACGAGTTTCAAAGAATACACCAACTCAGTGGTGAGTCAAGCGTCAAATCGCTAACAAAACTCAGTATTAGTCCAAAAATCATCAGATCAGAAACTTATAGAAGTTTTTCTCAGAAATCGTTCACAAGTCAAAGTAGATCTGGAACCAGTAATTTAAAAAAGCAAGTTTAAACACCAGATCTGAAAAAATCCAACCAAAAGTTGAATCGAAGAGTGATTTATCAGAAAGAAAAACTTTGAAAACCTCAATTTCAACGAGGGTTTCATTAGATATTTAACAATCCCTTTTTTTTTTTCTGATCCAGATCCTCCACCACCGTGAACCCCTTTTAACCTTCAAAAACGTTTTAAAGGTTTTGAAAAAATCCAAGATCTACAAAAATCGTAACCTAGGGTTTCAAAAAAAAAAACCCTAACGCCTAAATACCAAAACATCAGGCTCTAATACCACTTGTTGGTCTCAAGATCGATAAATAAGCATATAAACGCGATGGTTTGTACAAAAATGAAATTGCAGAAAATTACAGAACATAAGGATTTTTCGTCTTTAGGCTCGGATGTTCACCCACAAAAGGCCAAAGTCGTGTTATCAAAACATGTTTTCCAGAACCAATTAAATGGGTCAAATAAAACCAATAACCAGTTGGCCCAAGTACAAAATAAAGCCTTACAGATTTGAGTCCAATGAATAGTGAAGCACTTTTGCCCAAATCCAACAGTAAGTTTAAAATATTGTTTAGAGTTGTATGTTTGTTGTTAGTCACTGTTGGATAATAATAATAATACTTATTTGGAAGTAATTCCTGAACAAGTTGAAATTCTTATATACTACTGTGCACCATTTACATTACACTAGTATTACCATAGTCGAATAAAATATGATTCTGCTATATCTAACTACTTCCAACCTGCTGTTTCATCTCTATCTACTTAGATTGAGCCTCTAGATGTTTTACTCCTATGATTAAAGCGATTTTTTTTTCATGACAACAACTTCACCAGATAGACTAATATTTCACGTCATTTCTGCATAAGGTTATATAACATTAACACGTTATTTAACGCATTAACTTTCAACGACTAAAAATAATCAGTCATTGAATGTCACCATCGGTGACTACTAAAGAAATAGTCGTTGAATGTCGAATTTTCCTTTAATTACAACAATCACATAAAATTAGTTGTTGTTTTACTATATTAACGACCAGAAATTATGGTTGTTGAATATTTATTACATTATTTGTATTTCTAACAACCAATTTTGTAGTCGTTGAATATGAACATATATTTTGGCGATTTTTTTTTATTTGACGCCAACTTACAGCGACTAATATTAATGTGGTCGTAGTAAATATAGAAGTAACAACTATGTTTTTTTGTCGTTATACGATATTTCCAACTAATTCAAAATTCGATTGTTTATCATCCATTTTCTACGACCAAACTTATAATTTTGTCGTCGAAAATATTTATTAACGACCAGATTGATTTGGTTGTTAAAACATTAGGGGGCGTTCTCTTCATATTTCAGTTTTGTGTTTTGAGTTTTGAATTCGTTTTGTGTTTTGGGTGTCCATTTTGAGATTGTTGAAAACTCGTTCTTTTTGTCGTTTTGAAAAAATATTTCTCAAACCCTATTTTTTTAGTTTTGGCAGATTTGTGAAAAAAACAGTCAAAACGTAAAAAAGTTGTTTTCTATTTTCTTCACAAAATTTTCAGTCGTTTTCAAAAACTCGTTTTCGAAAATGGGAAAGAGAATGCGTTTTCAATGTTTTGAAAAATCGAAAACTGAAAACGGCCCGAAAACAGCAAAGAGAACGCCCCCTTAATTGCTAAATGTCATTTTTCTTGTAGTGACATCTACGGACCATCAATACAAACATAAATATTATCGCCATTTCTGACGTCCCAACCAAGGAGGAACATCATGATTAAGTTTCTGGGGCTGGAACAAATTGAGTTCACAAATTAAGGTCTTGGTAGTATCCAATTCGTTGTTTCAGAGACTTCTATACGCTACTCCAATTGCCATTTCTGTGCTAAGTAGTTGTCTCGTGTCTTACTAGAGACAACGATGGGCTGAAAACCCTTATCAACTAGCTATCTAAAATTAATGACATTGAAGTGATCGTTCAGTAGCATTGGACTTTTCTGAAGTGGAATATATACACGGCCAATGGGAAATGAGGGAATTCCTTGCCGACGAGATTGCCTTTGTTTTATAATTTTCAATTTTCTTTGAATGTCTAGCAAGCATCCAAAAATAACTTCTGTAAATTAGCAACTTTCAGAGTTTCTATTTGCATTACAGTTATTTATTACGATCACGAGATTTATATCACAAAGGATGAGGAATCAATTCCTTAGAAATTGCATCAAGAGATGTAAATCAAGTCGATGCTACTTCACATTTTTCAGATTGTGTTCGGACAATCTAAAAGACGAGCCAGCCTGTTTCCTGCTGTTGATTGAATCATCTCATTGGGTTGCCAGTTTACTTAACTAGTATAAAAGAAGTCCGCTGCTTCACTCTTTATCTTTATAAATTATTTATAAATTTGTCAAACAAAGGCTTAACCTTAATTTGACTTTTTTTTTGAATTATGAAATAATTATTTCAGAAAAATAGTTTGATGTGACATTGTAACTAAGTAATATCATGATTGATGCGTTCAATTTAAACAACGTCTCCTTTAATTTTTGTTTAACGTAAAGAGAAGAATTGATTGACTAATAGTTTTTAAATTTGCTCGTCTCCTTTTAATCATTCTTCTCTCAATCATTGTTTAACATACAGTGAAGAATTGATTAACAGTGTTTGACATTTGCTCACGTCTCCTTTAATGATTCTTCTCTTAAATAATTCACTATCATTATTGTTTACATTGAGCTCATGAGTCTTGATATTACTTAGTCACGATGTCACTTTGAACTATTATCTAAAACAAGTATTTCAAGATTTGAGAAAAATAAGGGGGCGTTCTCTTCGTGTTTCAGTTTTGTGTTTTGAGTTTTGAATTCGTTGTGTTTTGTGTTTTGTGAATCCATTTTGAGATTGTTAAAAACTCGTTCTTTTTGTTGTTTTGAAAAAATATTTCACAACTCGTGTTTTTTGAGTTTTGATAGATTTGTGAAGAAAACGGTTAAAACGTAAAAAAGTTGTTTTCTGTCTTCTTCACAAAATTTTCAGTCGTTTTCAAAAACTCGTTTTCGAAAATGGGGAATAGAACGCGTTTTCAATATTTTGAAAAATCGAAAATAGAAAATGGCCCGAAAACAGTAAAGAGAACGCACCCTAAAATATCAAAAAAGTTATAAATGGTTTATAAAGATAAATAGTAGTGGATCATACGAAATGGTTTATAAATTGGCGATGGGTGATTTTTGCAGGGTGGAGGTGGGGAAGATAGACTTTTCTCTTATTCTTTTTTAATTTCTTTTTTTAATAATTACATAATTGCTTAATATGAAAAATAAGAAATTACTATTTTGTCCTTTTTAAAAAATTAAAAATTTGGCCAAAATATGTTTTCTTAGTCAGCAAACTATCAAATGGATGAAATTCTTCTATCTATCCTCCAGATGCAATGAAATCGAATATTTGTGATCATGAGTGACACAAATTAAAGTTTGGTTAGAATCTACAAAAAAATAGAAGTTTTGGGACCGTAGCTGCAACTATTCCCTTTATTTATTACGAAGTTCCTAATTTGTGCAGTTGAAAATCAAATTTTAAGTAGATTTCGATAAAAGTTATATAATTTGTGGTTGAAAAGTTGATAAAATTTGTGAGTTCCATGAAATGTGTGATTAAAATTAATTTTTGACGTTAAATTTAGATTTTTATTAATTTTTAAAGCGACATGAAACAAGAAATTAATTTTTGATGTCAAAATATCCATACGTTAATGTGGTCCATATTCTTGACCTAGTCCTTCTAGTCATAATTTGGAGAATTCAATGTAACCATAAAAAAAAAACTGTCTCAAACTCTCCCTTGCAAGTTGCAACAAAAAATTATAAAATCATAACCGACGAAACTTCTAGTCACAATATTTTGTCCCCCTTTTTTTTTTTTTTTTTTGTCTTTTAACTAATGTTATCAAGTTTGATCAGATTTCACACTCAAACTTCTTTATTGTACGCAATAGTATTGAACCTCAACATCAATGAGCAAGCATACTTTAAATAATATCAACATTTACGTCACATGATTGGTGAAAAGTGTGTTAAGAGAACAAATTTTCACAATCAAGCTCTCCAACTAGTTGCGGACAAACTTTTTTGGGACAATTACACCAGACAAGGCTTGGAAATCGGTCCATTCCATCTTGCTCACCTGCTGACCCATGAAACATTCTACCGAGCGAGCCGAATGACCAGCGTTGTATGCTAAGACCGTCGAATAAGTAGCTCAAAGTCGTCGCAACTTCTTTTATTAGTATAATTCTCTATAACAATATTCTCATATTCTACGGAAGAAAAGATTATGTTTGGTTCGGATTAAAATCTGATTTTAATCTAAGTCAAAGTCAAATAATTAATATTAACCACATCTTTTATGGGTCTCACAACTTTTCAACCATACATTTCAAAAAAAATTTATCACAATTTATTAAAAAAATTTAATTTTAATCTCAACCAAACACCCCTTATAATTTTATTTCTTAATATTGTTAAGTATCAATTTCTATCAAGATTGAAAGCATGTTCCATCCATCAACCAAGTGGGTTCAAAAAAAAAAAAAAGATCATTTCAAGCATCACATCCGCCGCTTTCTTTGCTAGTCAAATAATGAAATAATAATTAACCTCCAACGAATCTTTATATTTGATTGATAGAAAATGTGTGGTTAAAAATTAAGGAAAAATTTTGGATTTGTATGTAATATTATTTTATCGAAAAATGTGTGATTGAAAAGAAGAGAGACAAGGGCATGAATTCCTATATATATATATATATATATATATATATATATGTGTCCAATATCATCTATCAATCAAAACGTATCTGCTATTTTCTCATTTACAACTCACAGTTACAGAATCAAGAACACTGCCATGCCTTCCAACACCACTAAAGAAGTGCTCCACGACCTCTCTCCTTATCTTATAGAGTACACAGATGAAACCATCCAGAGATTCGAGTTCACATATAATGTCCCGCCGTCACCGGAGGACCCAACTACTGGCGTAGCCTCCAAAGACATAATAGTCAGTTCACCGGAGGTTAAAGCCAGACTATTCCTCCCGAAGCTGACAGATTCCAACCAAAAACTCCCCGTTTTAGTCTACTACCATGGCGGTGGATTTATCGTTGAATCCCCCTACTCTTTGCTCTTCCACCGTTACATGAACATTTTAGCCGACGAAGCAAAAGCTCTAATCATTTCTGTTGAATACAGGCTCGCCCCTGAACACCTTCTACCTATGGCCTATGAAGATTCATGGACTGCCCTGCAATGGGTGGCGTCGCACGTTATTGCAAACGCTATTATCGAAAAGGATGAATGGGTTATTAAACATGGTGATTTTGGCAAACTGTATATCGGCGGGGATAGTGCAGGTGCCAATATAGTGCATAATATTGTTCTCAGAGCTGGGGTGGAACCTTTGCCTGGGGATGTGAAAATCGTAGGTTCATTTCTATCTTGTCCTTATTTCTGGGGATCAAAACCAGTTGGGTCGCAATCAAAAGAAGATTTGGAAGGTTTTGCATATAAAGTTTGGGTGTGTATTTATCCATCAGCCCCTGGTGGGATTGACAATCCAATGATCAATCCATTTACAGAGGACGCCCCGAGCTTATCCGGGCTGGCGGGTTCAAGGCTGCTGGTTTGTTTAGCTGAGAAGGATGCATTTACGCCTAGAGGGATTCTTTACGTTGAGACTCTGAAGAAAACTGGGTGGAAGGGTGAAGTGCAGCTGGTGGTGGTTGATGGTGAGGATCATTGCTTTTATTTACCCAATCCTAACACTAAGAAAGCAAAGGATCTGATTAAGCGTGTGGCTTCTTTCATTTCTTAAACATGATCTTCTCAAGTAAACATTTGGATTCCGATTGTGGTAGTAATTTCTGTTGAACAAGTTTGTGCAAGTTTATAAAATTACTTATATGTAAGATTGCATTTTTATGTGCACGTTTGAAATATAAATAAATAAGTTCTTTATTTGTTAGAGTTGAAAATAGATTACTTAATTTAAAAATTATTTATTATTACATACATGCTTTGATGCAAATATTTTAGGTGAGTTTTTTTTTCTTATTAAGATCCTCTTTTGCTTAGATAAAAATCAATTTTCTTGTAGATTTTGATAAAATTTGATAGAAGGTCTGGTTGAAAGTTGTGAATTCCATGAAATGTGTGGACAAAATTAAATATTGACTTTACTTAAACCCTGTCTAGGACTGAAGGTCAAAGGAAAAAATCAATTTTCCTACCGTTATAGCCCACAATTGTTGACTGTCCATGACACGAGTGGGACCCACCAGCCAGTTGCAGGGACTATATTTCTAATTTTAATTCCTTAAAACAATAAAAACAAACAATCCCTTAAATGAAAAATTGCATTTGACATCCTCACACAAATAGGGGAGCCCATGCCAATAAAAAAGGCATGGACCCCCTATTTGTGAGAGGCTATAAAACTTACAGTCTCACGTGGACGGTAAGTATAGCATTCCTGTACTTAAATTTTAGCAAACATGCCATGTCAAAAATGAATTATGAAAGAATTACTTTTTTAATTAATGTACTTTGATTTAGGACCGTAGGCAAAAATCAACAATCAAACTCAAAACTCAAAAGTGTCAATCTGGTGCTACATCATTCCGTTGCATAACGGCTTTGAACCACACAAAACCATTTTAAGATGATTTGGTTTAGATTTCAGTACTTTATCTGCAGTTAAAAACCAAAACACAACTTTTAAGAATTGAAATCTATATAAATCAAAACTTTAAATTTGTAAGTAAATAAGTGCTTTTTCGGGGAAGCGTAAAGTTGCTAAAAATTTGTTTCAAATTTAACAATTAATTTTAACTTCAAATATCATTCGACCCACAATTTTTATCAATATTTTCATCATATATTCATCAATTTTTATCAAAATTTAATTAAACTTTAATCAAAAGCTTTCTCAAACAACTCTTCTTTTCTTTTCTTTTCTTGGAACCCACAAAAAAAAAAATGAACACTTCTTATAATAATAGGTAAAGTTTCTATGAACCTCATCAACAATACCTTCAGAATATGTTTAATATATAAAATTGGCTAATGATTCGTACTACATCTCTCTCACGCATTCCCCTTGACACACAAGCATCATGTATATATTCTGGGGACCCCAGTCATTATCATAATGTAACGAATAATATTATTCCAAAATTCCACTATGTTGACGACTATGGCATATTATAAAGTTATTACTACATATATCATCACTAACGAATACCACCACAGTAGGGCCAATTCTATGATTGTCGGGGACACGAGACAAAATTCATAAATTAGGCCTCTCAAAATCAACGTAAATTTAAAATTCAACGGTGTATTATGACATATTGCTAACTTAAAACTTAACATTAAAAATATAATTATACTTCGTTTATAAAAGTTTCAATGAAAGAACGGAAGACAAATGAAAGGAATCCAATCTCAAAGGCCAGAGGCTTTTAAATGATAAAAGCAAAAATTATTGTAGAATTCCGAGTATAACTCTATACATCCAATTTTTAATATATTGTCAGCTAAAAGAACAAACCCAATTATGGGTAAGAAGCCAAATTTCGTTAAATTTCGAAATTGCCCAGATCTTAAATTCCAAAAAATCCTCCATCTAAAACACTAGACCCTAAGGGTGCGTTCTCTTCGTCGTTTTGGGGTCGTTTTCTGTTTTCAATTTTTCAAAACGACCAAAACGTGTTCTCTTTCCCGTTTTGAAAAATGAATTTTGCAAAACAGAAAAAAAATTTAAGGAACAAAATGGAAAACGGGTATTCTTCGTTTTGGACGTTTTGTCCATTATTTTACAAAACACGCGAAATGAAACCAAAACGCGACCCGGCCCAAGAATTCCGTCTCTCATCTCACTCCCCCTTCACAGATCTCTGTCTTCGCTCTCTCTGTCTTTGCTCTCTCTCTCTCTCTCTCTTCGCTTTCTCTCCCCCGTCTACTGTCAACCAAACCCACCGGCCGCGTTCTCTTTCGCTGTGTGCCGTTTCTATCGTGCTCCTAACGTCGAAGAATCCCACTGTCTGTCTCTCCGTTGGCTGAAATCCGACTGCTTCCGCCGTAGCTGAAGCTACTGAAATCGAACGACAACGGTATTTTTTATTCATCTAGCTTGCTGTGTATTTCATATGCTTAGACTTGTAATCGATTATTATGTTCTCGATTGAAGAAGAATTACAAAAACTGAAATGAAATGCTAGATTAAATGACGGGGATTTAGGGCTTTTTTCTCTGTTGTTTGATTTTTTGGGCAAAGCGAATGTCGGCTGTAAATTTAAGCCTAAGGGTTTATGTCTGGGGCAATTGTTGTTGGAAAGACGAATTTGGATGAGTTTGGTATGGGGAGTACTTATTGTTAAAGGCTCTGCTTATCAAGTTCGTATCTTTTTATTCTGCAATGATCTTTTTTAAATAAATGAGTTCAATATTGGTGTGTAATTTGTTTGATAAGTAAGATGTAAGTTTCTATAAGTGAATTGAACACTGAAATGCTTGACTGTGGAGTAATTGGAATTGAATCAGATGAGTATTTAGAGGTTTCTGGTAAGTGAATTTCTGGTATGTTAAAACTTGTCAAGTGCTAGTACCATCAGACATCCTTTACCATCAGACATTAAGGAAGAAAATTCATAATCAGCATTAAAGTTTATGACTTGGGGTCTGAATATGGTTTACTCAGGTGATAATCTTGGTATTCATTAGGTGACAGCAAATCCTTTTAAGTGGCCTGCATGTAAGATTGAGTGCTTGCTTGGCTAACATTGTTAGGTCTTATATTGTGGAGTTCTTGTTGCACACAAAATTATAAAAAGAAAGTTCATTGTTACTGTACTACAGTTTCATAAGGACAGTTATCAAATATTTTAGTCTGATGTCTTCAAATTTAACAAGAGTTTTAGGAAATAAATTTGTGTGGCAACCGGAAATAAGAGGTTGATAAGGCAAAGATTGTGATAGGTCTACAGATACTTTTCTTTCTCCAGAATTCAGCCCCACAAACTCCCATGAATATGTTAATTCATTTTTTGATTAATTTGATGTTTTTCGTGGATTTTGATATAATAAACATTATTATCTGCCTTCTCTATTATTCAATGAAGATTTTAGGATTAATGATATTTCGATGAAGAGTTGAAAGCAGTTCTTGATTATTTTGATGTTTTTCGTTGATTTTTGATATAATAAGACATTAATGTCTACTTCTTCTAATATTCAGTAAAGAAGTTAAAGATTACTGATATTTTGATGAAAGGTTGATTTCCTTCTTGGGATTTCTTTATTATTTTTCTATTTTTCGATTTTGATAGAGTAAGACATTAATGTTCACTTCCTTTGTTGTTCAATGAAGATGTTAAGATTACTGATTTTCGATGAAACTATATGCAGTTGTTGGAATCTTTTGATTATTTAGAAAATGGAATTCAAACAACTTCTACTTTTATTATGACGTTCAATCATACAAATAAGAATAATATTAGCTAGAGATGTTACTAATAGTATCATTTATGGTTAGATTTTATATCAATAAGTTATCCTTAAACAGCGGGGAATCAAAATCCCCCATTAGGTCTAGGTAGAGTCACAAACACCCCGCCTAGGCATTAATACTGTTTTGTTCAAGGAAAAATGTAATCCTTAATGTTATTATGCAAATAATATTTTAAGAATGATAGAATTCAGAAGGATAAAAATTCCATAGACAACACGGAAACCAATTATCTCCTTCACAAAAACCCTTCCCCAACATTTTCCTTTCTAGCAAGGTAGGAAAATACCTGGAAATATTTTGAATGTGTATCCAGTTTCAATAAATGCCCTTTTATCTCTTCATCAACTAATATTTAGTCTCTATATATCTTGAACACCTTAAAATATAGACATTCCTGTGTGTTCCAATAAATTGTCTTAAGAAACTTTCAAACTCAACTACCATACTTAACATAAAATAAACCACTAACTACTTAAACCTCCTCTAGTAAATATGGGTAACTGCTTAAACCATTCAATGTTATTGTTAAATATTTTCAACTATATTTCTTGATCATTTCACTTATATTCAATATAGTTTCAACATGAGTGGTCACAGAGTGAGGAATAACGTCCCAATGTCATGGTCGGATGATAATGAACGTATTTTTATCGACATTCTTTACGAGAGAGTCAAATCAAACGCATTGCAATGTTCTACATTCACTAAAGACGAATGGGGCAGGATCAATGAAATCATGAAAGTTTCAACAAAGATAGATTACGGCATAGATAGATTAAAGGGAAAGTGGAACCGCTTACGTAAGATTCATCGTATGTTCTCTGTACTTTTGGGACATACAGGAGTTACATGGGATCCAAATACAAACAAAGTTAATGCTCCAGAGGAGGTTTGGCAACACTATTATACGGTACGTACATGTTATAAATAATATATTAACTAATTATTTCATCAACTTAGTAGATATGAAACTATAATAATGTGCATTATTTTTAAAATGACAGATCAACAAGTCGGAGTACAAACTGTTAAGGAAGGAAGGATGTAAGCACTATCATACTCTTGGGGAAATATTTAGTGGGATGACTGCTACTGGAGGATTAGGAGCTGCCTCCACTCAACTTCCAAACACATCAGAGGAGGAAAGGCAGATGGAAGAAGATTTTTTGAATAGAGGGGTGCATGTAAGGGTGGAAAATGATGATGACGTCCATGAGAATGAGCATACTCGGCAGCGTGACGATATTGGTACATGTGGTGGAAGTCGACGAAAGGAACCTAAGATCAGGAAAACTGACAAACTTGAAGCCTGCATGGCACAGTGGTCGGAGAATGTTAGCAGTAGGAACGAAGAAATAGAAATTCGGAAAGAGTACTTTAAAGAAAAGCTTGCAAAGATCCAAGGAAAATCAGCTGCTCATTCTGATCATGAAGTTAACAGTCCGGATCCTTATTCAACTAAGTGTTGCATGGCCATTTTGAACCGTATGGATGGGTTGTCCGATGAGGCTTATACGAAAGCAATTACGGCTTTTAAGGATTTTGATTTCAGGGTGTCGTTTGTGGAGATGCCTGAAGCAAGAAGGGAACCTGTTTTGATGCTAATTTGAAGCTAATTTGTTTGTGTAATTTTCATGTGATCTGTTTTATTCAGGGTGACAGTTTGACGTACTATTTTATGTTTCATAGCTTTAAGTATTTTTTTCCTGCGTTGTTGATGTTGTAATAGTTTTTGAACTTATTAATTCGTGATGTTGGATGTAGAACTGATGTTGAATTTAATTTTCATTTATGAACAATAGGTTTTTGCGTTTTTTTGGTTAACATAAAATGATGTCAAATAAATATTTTTGTTTTTTGTTTTCTATTCAGAATATGGCAAGTTCTTCAAATGTGGACTTGTATGACGATTCTGATGATGAAGATTTGAGCGATGAGGATTTTTTACAACTTTCTGATTGTGACAGTAATAATGATGATGTAATGCTACTTAATTGCTTTATTGCCCACAAAGGAAATTTCATCGGCAGAATACCTTGTAGAACATCACAGCTTACGGGACATATGTATGTGCTTGAAATTCTGAATGGACATCCAGACGTGTGCTATCAGAACTTTCGAATGCAGCAACATGTGTTCATGAATTTCTGTGATATTTTGAAACAGAAAGGACTCCTACAAGATGGAAAAAAAGTAACCGTTGAGGAGGGCGTTGCTATGTTTCTAATGATTGTAGGGCACACTACACGTTATAGTATTATTGGTGATAGGTTTCAGCATTCAAACAACACGATACACAAATGGTTTAAAAGAGTTGTAAGAGCTGTTTGTTCATTTGGCACTGAGCTAATATGTCCGCCAAATCAAGACATTACCCATGAGCGGATTTTGCACAAATATCCACTTTTTAAGGATTGTATAGGTGCAATTGATGGAACACATGTTGCAGCTTGGGCACCTGCATCGAGACAAACATCTTTTCGTGGAAGGAAAACCACTGTGACATAAAATGTGATGCTGACATGTGATTTTGATATGAAATTTACATTTGTGTATTCTGGGTGGGAAGGTACGGCAAATGATTCGCGCGTATTCGTTGACGCAGTTACAAGACCAGCGAACAACTTTCCAATGCCACGAGGAGGTATTTTATTACACTTAAAATAATGAGTGCGAATATATGTTTAATGACTTTTCGTGTATGAATTTTTTTTTTATGGTGTAGATAAATTTTACCTTGTCGATTCTGGCTATCCAAACATGCCTGGATTCTTGCCTCGTATCGAGGTCGAAGATATCATCTGCGTGACTATATTGGGCAGGGAAGACTACGTGGAAAGGAAGAGTTATTCAACTATAGACATTCCTCGTGCCGTAACATTATAGAACGTAGCATTGAAGTTTTAAAGGCGAGATTTCCTATTTTAAAGTTAATTACCAATTATCCACTAACTAGGCAAAGACAAATCCCTACTGCATGTTGTGCAATAAACAATTTTATTCGTCAAGAGCACGCTTTAGATAGGTTGTTCGCTGAGTATTCAGAGGAGAATATGATATTTCATGATATACCGGAGTCAAGTCAAGATCAAGAAGCCATACATTTTGATACTAGTCAAATAGCTCAAATGGGACAAGTCAGAGATCAAATTGCTACACAAATGTGGAATGACTATTCGAGACGTCGTACATGAGTCATGAGATTTATATTACATTTTATGTAGTGTTTATTTGTTTTGTCATGACACGTAAACTTGTAATTGTATCTTTTCAAATGTATTGCTAAATTTAATTTAGCAAGTGTTTTTATATTTTAAAACAAAAAATATCAACATATGCAAACTTCAAAATGTATATATTATTTAATCATATTAATAGTAAATTATTACAATTAATTGAATAATCAAATTTATTGAATACAATATTATACAAGTGTTTATTATCGAAATATATATGTTCTTTTATTAAAAGTGGATTTTTTTTTTAAATGCATACATATTTCACATCTATATATTATTTTGTACTACATTAACATTAAATTATTAAAATTAATTGAATATTCAAATTTCTAGAATAAAATCATAATAATAAAAATTTAAAAAATAATATATGTTCACACCCCTATTTTCATAATTGAAAGATATTTCAAAATTTAAAGAAATTGCAGGTTTATTTTCATATTTAATAATATATTAACATTAAACAATTAAAGTTAATTAAATAATCATATTTCTTGAATAAAATATTATCAAATAATATTCTTAAAAAGTACAAAGAGAACGCGTTTTCTGTTTTCTGTTTTGAGAAACTGTTTTTCAAAATGACAAAGAGAACGCATTTTCATTAATTTCAAAACAGACACCCAAAACAGAAAACACAAAACGAATTTCAAAACACAAAACACAAAACAGAAACACGAAGAGAACGCACCCTAAACTTCCCAATCACATAATATCAAGGTCACTTTTCATCAGTGGCTTCCCAGAGTCCCAGTATAGGATAAATCCACGTGCCGCTGCCAAGCTCGTTGCAGTTCTTGAGTGTGGTCAGAATTGCCTCTACTGTATCTAAGATAGATTCATTATCATTAAAGTTAGAATTCTAGTCAATGGCAATGACGTTTCCGGCAATATAGTAGGAAGAATATTCCAGCGACAAAAGCTCATGGTTATTTGTCGGAGGATATAGACAAGGAACATTCATGATCTTAATCATCGTATCAAAAAGCTAAAGACCAGGTCCCTGTCCTCTTATCTTCATTCACATTCAACCTCATAAATTGATAAAAACCACCCATTTTAAATTAATCAAACCCTAATTCTCAAAAATTATCGAACAAGATAAGATGCAAAAAAAACTCAAATTAAGGAAAATGGAAAATTGAAAACCCAGAAGGAAAAACATACCTTCAAGTGTGGAGCGACTAAGCGAGTTAAAGTGTGGTTGAGGAGCATCGAGCCGCCTCCTGTTCCTGCGGAGGAGGCAGTGGCAGAGAAGTCTGGTGACCCAGTCTCCACCACCGGACCAGCTAAGGACTGAGGACTGAGGAGGAGAAAGAAGAAAGAAGAGGAGAAGACGAAGACACGAAGGAGAAGGAAGAAGAGAAAATACGATTTTCCTTTTATTCCATTTAATTTTTTTTTAAAAAAGGAAAATTACCTAGAAACCTATTTTTAAATACTAATTTTTTGCATTTAATTTTTTTTAAAAAAAGGAAAATTACCTAGAAACCTATTTTTAAATTCTAATTTTCAAAAAACAAGGAGTTTAAATTTAATTTCAAAAATCAGGTGATAATTAGTTTATAATAATTATATTTAATAAAATCATAATTCACCTCACCCCAACCGAGCCCTGCCCCACCCCACCCCACCCCACGCCACCCCAATCTCATTTATCCCCAAATCAAATTAATTTTCACCGTCACCCTCTTCATTCTCTCTAACTTATTTCTTTACCCACTAAACCATTCGTCCTTCACCCCACCATCTCCGACAGCATGGGAAGCTTCGTCGCGCCGGTGACGCCGTCGCTGTCGGAAGCGGTTTAGGATAAATATAATTCCCTAATATATATATTCCCTTCTCTCTCACCTCATAATTTCTCTTTCTTGTCGTACCTTTTTGCGAATTTGGTGCTAGTATTAGCCTCCAGATCCATTGTTGAAACTATGTTGTGCTTTTAGAATTGGTCAAGCCGAAACTTCAGGTTTTCAAGTTTATCACAGGTTCAAGCTCTAGTTTCGATGGCTTCTTAGTGCTTTGATTTGGAAAATCCCGAAGATGAAGGTCTGGAGGAAGGGCAAGTGAAGGATATGCTTTTGACGAGTCGTCATCGCCGATGAAAGAAAGTAGGCTTTCGTTTGAGAGTTTTGTAGGATTTTTCTTGAGCTTATTGATGATGGGGTTTTTTTATGGTGGAAGAAGTGCCATTGATTGAGGGGAGTGAATATACTAGATCTGGCAATCCGTTGCCACGGATGACGGCGAGTATGGTGGCCGGCAATAGCCTGAGTTAGTGGTGGCTGAATTGATTCCTACAATTGAATTGATTTTTTCCACACAACTAGTTATTAGATTTCCAAGAAAACTTGAGGATGATTGCAAAATGACCATAAATTGTATTAGCAATGTGGTGGAGTGAGATATAACGTTTTTATTATGCCTAACTTAACATCAGACTTGGTCGATAATACTGCTTAATAATTGGGAAGTTTGAGATCGTTTTCTGCCATTTGAGCTTAATGTTGTCGTGTCGTCTAATCTTTGTCTGGGCTAGTTTATTTTCTATAGCACCTCGCGGACTAGATTGAGTATCTGTGATGGAATGCATTGCTAGAGGCTTTAAAGTTAAAGCTTCAATTTGCTTTATTAATCTTAACTTTACTATTACTAAATTGAAAATACAATATATGGATTAAACGGTGGTGGTGCGGTGTTGGTGATGGAGTGGCTGTACTGGTGGTGGTGGTAACCATTTGTATGTTAATTGTAACTTTATGTGATCAAGTCTGTGTTCATTGTGATTGTCTATGACCAAGTTTATTTTTATTGTGATTGTCTGTGACCAAATTCATTTCAATTGTGACTGTCTGTGACCAAATTCATCTTAATTATGACTGGTTGTGACGAAGTCATTGTTCGTGACCAAATTAACTGTGACTTAGTCACATATAGTCACAAATTAGACTGACTTAGTCACAAACAGTCACATTGGATATAAATTTGATCACAGTTAGTCACAGATAATATAGATATGGTCATAAACAATAACAACTTATACAGTACCCAAAACATTGCTATTATCTCACCACCACCAGGCCCGGTCCTGGGCTGAGGCAAAAGAGGCCCAAGCCTCAGGCCCAATATTTAAGGGGGCCTCATTTTTGCCCAAATTTTTTTTTTTTTTTTTTTTTTTTTATAAGTTAGCCCATAAGTTTGGAGGCCTGCACTGGTACAAGTCGGCCCAAAAAGAAAACGCCCAAATTGATTTCAACCCATTCAGCGAGTATTGGGTGAAATTCGAACGATTACTCTTCGTCTCAACCGTCTCCGCCAGAGACCAGATCGCCACCGCCGGCCTCCATTCGATTCTAAACATCAAATTCGAGTTCTCAACCTCTCAAGAACTCTCAGTCAGCGTCAATTTGTCTTCCCCACCCCCAATCTCTGAATCTCCTGTGGTTCTACAAATTTTTGAGCCCTAGCTTGATGGAAATCGGAAGAGTGAAGACACCCACCTCAAGCTGACAAGCACCGCACTGAAGCGGGCGAAGAAGAGAAGGTGAAGCCCCTGGAACAAACTTGGCAGTCGGCAGAAGGTGAAGATTGAAGAACCGAAGCTTATTTCTCTTTTTTTTTTTTTTTTTTGATTTGAGTCTCTTGTATTTGATTTAAATCATGTATCAATTTTGTGAATTGTGAATTTGTGACCTTACTTCCTTATCAATTTTGTGAATTGCAGAACGAGGTTGGAGCCGAGGAGAGGTGAAGTGGCTGCTCTGCTCAAGTCTCGACTCACCTTCTCTGACTGTGAGTTTATTTGAAGTGTGAATTTCTATTTGAAGTTTGAACTGTGATTGTGATTTGTGAATTGCTTGCTACTGTGAGACTATGCCCTATGATTGAAGCCTGATTTTTGAACTGTGAACTGTGAATTGTTATTTGAATTTTGAACTGTGACTGTGAATTGTTACTGTGATTCAGTGATTGAAGGCTTGAAGCCTGAGAATTGTTACTGAGAATTGTTACTGTGAAAAATATATGTAGTACTAAGTTGTGTAATTAGTTCATATGTGCATAAAAAGGGTTTAATTTTTTAGTAGTTATCTAATTTTCATCCAAGATTGAGTTCCAATTACACAACGTGTCTTAAGTTAGATGTATAAAACTAGTCACAAGCATGCACATATATCTCCTGTTGATATTAAATGCATAAAAGTAGGATGGATACTATAGATATCCTTAGTAATGCAAGTAAAATATAGCTTAGTAAAGTATAACTACCACTGGAAATTTGAGTGAGGGGATGCCCCCAGGTGGAAATGACACATCATTGCTCAAAGAATTGTAAGATCGATCTTGACATCCTCCATTAGGAAGATACTGCTTAGGACTGGGAGAAAAACTTGAACTGGCAATACTGCCATTACCAGCAGATTTGGAAGGCTCTACATTCATTTCAGAAATTTTCTTGACTTTTTTCTCTTGAACCTGTTTAAATGAAACACGAGAATTAGAATCATCAAGCAACTTAACTGAAACAAACAGTTATAAACGATAAAAAACAACCAACTAAAACTGAGGATTCACTTTAAAACAGGGCAAAATGAAGATAGCAAGTGATATGAAACCTTAATTGACAGAAGATTGATCATAGAAAATGAAATTTGCAACAATGTAATATTATACTTTCCAGTCGGAGTTTGAAAGCTTAAAAATAAGAAGTATCAAGTCTTGCCTTGTAAATACAATGACAAAAACAAAAAGATGGTCTAAATTTTGGTGCAATAAGATTTGTAATATGAAGTTTGACAGAAAGGTATATATAAATACACTTGTTAATTGGTCTATTAAATGCAATTTTATATGTGTGATTAATAAGATGTTTGCATCAAATTCATCATTTATGTAATTATGTTCATATTACTCAAATCTATTATAAATGTTATTTGGTTATTTCTTGTAGGTTGATTGAATGATTGTTGAATTCCTTCAAATTCTACGTCTCAAGTAAGCAATGGCTTGCCTTAACTTCTTATTTAGTTATACTTGAAATGTTTTAAGCCTTGTCGGCTTATATAATTGCAGCCTTGTCGGCTTATATAATTGCAGCCTTGTCGGCTTATATGATTAATTATTGTATGATCAACAATTGCACAGGCGCACGAAGTAGCTATATTGAAAACTCTAATTGTGAGATTATTGAGATATTTTGTAATTTTTTTTAGGTTAATCATTGGGCATTAGATACAACATGCCTCCAAAATATGAATCCGGTGCTCAAAAGAGAAAAAGGAAACGAAATGAAATTGCATTAACTCAAAGTCAATTAGGAGATATCGACAAGTACTTTAAAAGCAATAATGTAAATGCGTTGAATGAGGATGAAGTAGATGATGAGGTTGAAGAAGTGATGATACCTGCTTGTGTTAATGAAGTGGATGATAAAAAAGAAGAGGTGATAAAACCTGCATGTGTCAATGAAGTAGATGATGAGGTTGAAGAAGTGATGAAACCTGTATGTGTTAATGAAGTGGATGATAAGGAAGAAGAAGATGTGACAAAACCTGCATGTGTCAATGAAGTAGATGATAAAGAAGAAGATGGTTGCTTCTCTTTGAATTTGGATGATCCTGGGAATTGGAAATTCGTTGATCAAAGAATGAGAGATTATTTAGTTGAAATGGGTCCAAAAAGAGTTGTTAACAACGTGTTTCCCAAAGATCGTGAAAGTAGACATTTCGATTCTGCACAATTTAAGCGATTATTACCGAATGGACAAACAATTGATAGAAGATGGCTAGTATATTCAGTATCAACGGACAAGATTTTCTGCTTTTGCTGCAAGTTGTTTAAAACATCAATAAATGCTGCCAAAATTGGCCTCTTGCAAGGACTTGTTTCATTTCTTGAAAAGTATAGAGAAATTGGATTTGCTACTGCCATGGATGAAGCGACAAAAAAGGCAAGCGAAATGGGAATTGAAGCTGTATTTCGAGAAAAACGTTTAATTCGAAGAAAAAAGCAATTTGATGAAAGTGGCAGTGATGAGGTAAAGCAATCAGCTGAAGAATCTTTTAGAGTTGAGTTCTTTGTTTTTATAATTGATCAAGCTCTATTTTCTCTAAGAACTCGATTTGAACAATTCAAACAATATGATTGCATATTTGGATTTTTGTTTAATTTGGAGAGGTTAAGGGGTGAAACGACTTCAAATTTGTTGAAATCTTGTATGAACCTTGAGAAATATCTCGAACATAACGGGCGTTCTGACATTAGTGGAGATGATTTGTTTGCGGAGTTAATATCGTTGAAGGAATATATACCAAGTGAAGTAACGAGAGCAATTGAAATGCTACAATATTTGAAGCCATTGGATGCTTGTTTCCCAAATGCTTATATTGCTTACAAAATTGTGTTAACCATACCGGTTACAGTTGCATCCGCAGAAAGAAGTTTCTCCAAATTAAAGTTGATCAAGACTTATCTCCGATCAACTATGTCACAAGAAAGATTGAATGGATTGGCTATGTTATCAATAGAGAAAGAAATGGTTGAACAACTAAATTATTCAGATTTGATTAATGTTTTTGCTTCTAAAACGGCAAGGCGAATAGTATTTAAGTGATTGTTTGAAACGTTGTTAGTTTTGTTATTTTATAATATTAATTTTTTGTATACTATATTTGTTTGTTGTTTTATTGTTAAATTTAAAGTTAGCAATATGTTGCATAAAGCAAGTTAAATTTTGTTTTCCTTAATTTTTGAGAAGTCTTGAACCGTTGGATCAAGAATAAAATCAATGGCTGGAGATGAAACATATAAATGATGACATTAGATGCCCTATTAGGTCACATTCTAATTTTTGCCATTTTGTGTATTCTTCCAGATTTTGTCGTGTTGTCGCTCTTTGTTTGTTTCTTTCAAATTTTTGGTTAGAAGTTAATAAGATATCTAAAAAAAAATTTTCGGGGGCGCTGCCCCCGAACCCCCGTACTCCTCGACAGATTTTAGGGGGCCTAATTTACGAAATTTGCCTCAGGCCCCAAAAATCACAGGACCGGCTCTGACCACCACCACACAAGTGACCAAGTTTCTTTTCATTGCGACTGTCTGTTATCAAATTCATTTTAATTGTGACTGTCTGTGACCAAATTCATCTTAATTGTGACTGGTTGTGATCAAGTCATTGTACGTGACCAAATTAACTGTAACTTGGTCACATAGAGTCACAAATTAGACTGACTTTGTAAAAAACAGTCACATTGGATACAAATTTGGTCACAGTTAGTCAAAGATAACATAGATATGGTCATAAACAATAACAACTTATACAGTACCCAAAACTTTGCTACCACCTCACCACCACCACACAAATGAACTCCAATGCACTATCATCATCTGCAATGCACCATTACCATCGCCACGCAAATCTATTTTCTAAACACAGTTGCTACCTCATGACCACAACCATCACCACGCATATAAACTCCAACGTTCCAAAATCTCCTACAATGCACAACCATCATCAATGCACCACCACCTATTCATAAGGGATCTTAATATGATTGATTTAATATATATATATATATATATATATTACAAGTCATATTTCATATGTCATAATGTGCAAGGTTATAAATTCAATAGAACTAATCACGGGTCATTCGTTAAAAATAATAATAATAAATAAATAAATCGCCGGAGCTGATGGAGAGGAGAAGGGAAAGTGGTGTAGTGGGGTGAGAGGATGAGGTGGGTGAGGTGACATGAGGTGACAATAATTAATGTATATTATATAATAATTTAATATTTAATAATTTTATTTACCACCTGATTTTTGAAATAATTTGACAACTTTGTTAGTTTTGAAAAGTAATTGTTATATATAGGTCTTATGTGGTGTTCCCTTAAAAAAAATACCTGGGTAAAAAAAGGGGCCCCTTCCGATTTTAGGCCTAAGGCGCAAACCTCATTTACTTCGCCCCAGGACCGGGCCTGCACCACAGGCTATGACAAAATGTGAGATTTAATGAGTTTTATAATATACTATTAGTTGTAGAATAATTATCATTTATAAATGATCATCGTATCCTACAACCCTAATTATAATCCATAAATATAGGATTTCAGTTCTCAATATATATATGTAAATTTTGAACTCTAATTTTCTTTCTTATTCTCTCTTCTAATTCTTCATTCTCTATAGTTTTATAACACGTTATCAACGTGAAATTCTAAACAGTAGACGTAGAATAGTAATTTCTCTTCCATTAAAAGAAATACAACAAATTTTAACCAACTGAGTTCATAAAGAAACTCTTCTTCTCCCTTTAAACAAAAGAAGAATATATTATTTTTGATAAAGTATGATTATCGCAAGAGTATTGTCACATTGTCATGTATCATTATCTAAGAATATTGTTTTATTACTCGTGAATACGCACGAATTTACATGTATCAATATTTAAAAAGAATTGTATTGTTACTCTTGAAAAATTAAAATATTTATACATATCATACTCTAGACAAATATCATGTTAATATTTTTGGTGAAGCATGACTCCATTTAAACAATGTTCTAGAGAAATATTGTATTAATACTCCTGAAGACTTATAAGCATTATACAACTTATTGTTTAAAGGAATATTTTATTGTTTCTTCTTCATACAAAATAATATTTTAGAAGAATACTATATTGGTCTCAAAAATAACTTTGAATGGAGCAATATTTTTGAAAAATAAAAATATTTTAGCATGATATTCACGAAGAATATTATGATGTTCATGAAGAAATCACGATGTAAGTATACTACGGAAGATATATATTTTTTTGGATATATATATACGTGCTTTACATATTCATCTTGCTCCATTTTTTGGTATATGCAATGATGACAATTTCTTTATTTTTCTTAGTAACTAGTGCAATTAAAGAAAATTGTGTTCCACAGATTTGCTCACGGACTTTAATCTACGAAATAATATGCGTGGATTACTTGAAAACTAGTGAAATTGAATTGTGACTTTTGCTACTTTTAATATATGAATAATACATGATTCTCCACTATTATTAACTTATGCTTTATTGATTAGTGTTATTGTATTGGTTACTTCTGTGTTTTTGCTAGGAATTTTAAAGCCGAAATTCAGCCAAAACTATGTTATTTAAGAATCGCACGTCTCGTTTGAGTTTTCAAATTTGACTAAATTACTTTGTTTGTTTAATCTGTGTTAATTAATAAATAAGAATAGGGAAAATAAAGAGAAGGAAGCCAACTGCATAGATTAAGAAAATATTAGGAGCATACTAACGGTAATTAAGATTTTAAAATATATAATTTAATTAAGATTTATGGTTCCATAAAAATTAAACTTCTTGTTAGGTTTTAACTGTATTGGCTATTTTTCAGACAAAATAATTATTATAAAAGAGTTGTAAAAGTCAAGTAGTATGTTGGGATGTTGTATAGATGAATTAGGAGTCTTTATGTTTAAGTATAGAACATGGAGAAAGAGTTGTCGAAATTATGCTAGCATGTTGCTAAACTAATGCTTGAGCATCCAAAACAGAATCATTGTCGCCCACTTAAAACTCACCTAGTGCTAGCCTGACGCTCGAGCGTTGGTGTTTTCCGAGAAATCCTAGTTTGCGATTTTCTAGAGTTATATCTATTCTATACTACCCCAATACCTCTCTACTATAAATACACAAGTCCCACTTCGTGAAAATGGTGGTTGATCATTATGTTCTACATTCATAACATCCTTTGGAAATCAAACAACAATTCTACATTTTAAGATCAATCAACCACAAGTTGGGAAAAATCAAAATCATATAATCCAAAACACTCACTTCCTAAACATAATTAGGAATGTACTTTCTCAATAGTTTTCAGAGGCTGCTGACGATTGAAGGAAGTTATTTCAAAAGTACACGAAGAGTACAAGAACAATGTGTTCTTGGTAATCTACAAAAGATAGACAATTCTAGAAGATCGGGAGTAGGTGTGAGTGACGTTCCAACGAGTCTTGGCGATTGCAGGAATTAAATCAGTAAGTCTAGCTAGGCTGGATTGATAAATATATTTTATACACTTATTTGGACCTAAAAATATAGACATTTAATAGTTCTTTTAAGCAATTAATGTATTGTATGTTTCGCTTATCAGGTAAAATTTGATGATTGAAAGTGGAATGGAAAGAAATAAGCGAAAAATGACGAAATACAAAGTTTGATGACCAAATTGCAAATATCTAATGGTTGATTTAGACCACATGAGATATTTTGAAGATTGCTAAAAATCAATTGGATGCAACTATAAATTGATTTTCAATCACAAAAGATATTTTTCAAATTTTTAGTCAAATATTGAGACCATTTTTTGACGTGATTTTCAATCAATTCTCGACTTCTACAAATACCTAATAGCATAATACACTAAAAGATCTCTCCTACACTTCTCATATACATATTATACTCCATTATTCATCAATTATTATCATCAAATGAGGAAAATTCATAGTTTTTGTGAGAGAATTGAAAGGGACTTGCAAGAATTCCATCAAGTGAAGATTCAAACTCGATTTTGGGCAAAAAAGAGAAGACGTGAGTGGAAATTCATTAAGATTTCAAGATATGACTTCATCTTCTCAATTTATCAAAAATCCGAATTATGTCTCTTTTCACTTAAATATGATTTCTTGTAATTTCGACACGTTAGGCTAGTTTTATACATTGCTAGGATGAGATGAACCATTGTTATGATATTTTTAGTTTTTAATTAATTATTTTGATTTTAATTTGGTTTAATTTGTGGGTATTTATTATAGATTTTATCATTCTTTTTAATTGCTTGATCATCAATTGAATTGTTAGTAGATTTTATTGTTATCGAAAGAAACAATATAGTTTAAGCACAATAACATTGTAAGGTTCGATAAAAGATAGAGATATACCTCTATACTTTATATGTTTTCAATAGGTGTTAAAGCACTTGTAAATGCATTTATCATGTTTACATCTTTCATCGAGAGATAGAAGGTCACATAATGGGAATAGAGTTTCTCGTTATCGAGAGAGACTTTCAATTAAATTAGGAACATTGACTAACATGAATTATTTCAAGTTGTCACTTTAATTGTTACACCAAAAATGGAACAAGAAGGAAAATTCGATATCTTAGCAATGCATCTCCCATATTTGAAAAGCACATTTACTTACTGTCTTTAGTTTAATTGATAATTTAGGGATTAGTATAGCTAAAGTTGTTTGCTATTCAATTAAAGTTGCAATTAGTTTTAACTTGTTCAAATACATAGTACTAGTAGGTTTGACACTCTATTCACTACTTTGTCACTTGTTCATGATCCCGTTCACTTGCGGGAGATTATATTTTAAGTTTTTATTGTCTATGGTGGAAGTCACTGGTTTGGTCCCGGAGTTTTTAATCCCGTGAAAGATTTTCTCCGTCAACAAATCATATGTTATTTACTGCTTTATTGACTATTGTGGCGATTCAACATAGGATAAATTTGACTTAATTGGCTAAACATCTAAAACAATTAAAAGGTAACTTTTTGTTTTTAATTGGTAATTTTAATACCGGGTTATTCACCTCCCTTTACGTGATTTTAGGGTGGTTGAACTATTAACTTTCCACTGGTATCAGAGCCTAAATTCGATTCCTAATCATAATTTTCAAGACGAGTAGCTCATTGTATGTCCTACCATATTTTGATAGCAGTAACTACATCTATCGTAAAGTTAGAATGAGAGTCTTCTTAAAATCAATGGATGAGAGTATTTGGTTGAGCCTAGTGAATGGTTGAACTACCCCTGCTGACACTATTAATGGTGTTGTCATTCCCACTCCTATAGCTAATTAGTCGAAGACTAATTTAGACGAGTGTCATTGAAATTGTAAAGCTTTACATGCTTTATTTATGGCCGTGTCATTAGAAGAATTTAGGCGTATGTTTATGTGTGAGGTTTTAAAATAGGTTTGAGATATTTTATAGACCACCCATGATGTGAACCCAACCAAGAACATGTTTGGGAACCCACGAACAAGATGAAACAAACCCAAGAAAGTTAGAAATCACGCTGCGCAAAGCTTCAACCCGACCCGTTGTTCGACCCGTACCAAGAATCGAGATTACACGTAAGAAATCCGACCCGTTGATTACCCGGAACAAGAACCGTGCAGTGGGAACGCCACAAAAGGACTACGATCTCCTTTTGATAAGTTTAGGTTAAAAATTTAAACCACCAAGAACTGGAGAATAAATCTCACAATTTTTATTAAAATATCTCAAATAATCAAAGCCTGCTTTTACAATGAAAAGAAATCTTATTTATATGGAAATGTAAAACCTTAAAAGATACCAAATTGGGTCCAAAATATGCAAAATATGATAATAAAATAGAGTTTTAAGGAAACTAGAACTATTATCAAAATTAGGAAACTCGGACAAAAATTATAACCAAGCGGCCGCTTGGTTATATTCCAGGCGATCGCTTAGAAGGGCCTTCTCGCCTCCGTGTATTTCCTGTCATTGCTGGGCGACCGCTTGCCCATTTCCTCTAAGCGGTTGCTTGGCTTTCCGGCTGGCCTCCTTCTTCGGCTGCTTCTAACACATTGATCCAACTCCTTTCGATCTTCAAACCCAACATGAAACTTGTTTTTTGACTTGTCATCTTCAACATTATGGACTCCATTACTCGAACATGTAAATGATCGACTTTATTAGCTCTTTGAAGTCTCGCACTTGACTCTAGTCTCTTTCCAACAAGTTTCGGGTTCTTACTAATTTGTGGTGCATCCTGGATCATATCAACTCATGAGGAAACTCGAGCTATTAAGAACTCTAAGTTATAGATGTTGATCACTAGGTTTGAAGAGACTAAGATGAAAGATGATGAGACCTTCGATAACTTTTATACGAGCTTGAATGATATAGTAAATTCTAGCTTCAACCTAGGTAAGAGTACCTGAATCCAAGATTGTCATTTGTCAGAAAATCCCTAGATTTTTTACCTGAGAGATTTAGGCCTAAAATCAAGGTTATCGATGAAAGCAAGGATTTAAATACGGTTAAAATTGAAGAACTAGTTAGATCACTCCAAACTTATAAACTCACCATATCTCAACCTAAGTAGAACAAATCTATAGCCTTGAACACTGTTAGGGAAGAAGAGTATGACTTTACTGATACAGAGACCATTAATGATGAAGAGATAGCTTATTTTGCTAATAAATTTTGAAAAATATTTAGAAATAAGAAGAAGCCTTAAGAGAGACATAGAGGTGCTCCCAGTGAGTCTAGAAAGAGATCTCAATCTGTGAGATATCATGAGTGTCAAGATTTTGGCCACTATAGGAGTGAGTGCCCTAAAAGTAAGAGAAATCAGGGAAAAGCGATGAATGTAAATTTCACTGATGACGAATCTAGCTCGAATGATCACAGTGTGAAGTCCAGTCATGATGAAAGTGGAAAGTTATGGCCTTTACTACTAGGATTACAATTGAATCTAATAAGGACAGTAAGAAAATTGAGGAAGTAGATAATGGTGAGCACTCTAAGGAAAATTATGAAGATGAAGAAGAGATTCATAAGACCTATCATCAATTATTTGAGGGGAGTCTTAAGACTAAAAAGGTGAATAAAACGGTGCTTAAGAAAGTTAATGCGCTTGAACTAGAAAGAGAGTGACTTATATATAAACTTCAGGAATCAACCAAAAGTCTTAGTGAGTTAAGATTAGTCTAGGAGAACTTAGAGGCTAAGGTTAAAATCTTGACAAGCGACCTTAAGAAATCCAATACTCAACTACAATCTTTCTTGAGTAGATCTTAGAAACTGGACAGTCTTTTAGGGTTGAACAAACCTGTTGGGAACAGGAGAGGTCTAAGATATAAGCAAACCGATCATAATAGGGCTAGTACTTTCAAAACCATTTTTGTCCCTGCCACCAACCAGCCTAAGTATGTTCATAATCCTGAACTTAAGAACATAGGTATCATAGGACAGATGCCTACTAGATAGCGTAGGATCTACTAGGAATAAATATCAGCGACATCATAATTTTGGACTTACGTTTATCCATACTTGTTTCAATTTTGGTAAGTTAGGACCTCATTATTAGAGAGACGCTCTAACTGATAATGTTGTTTGTGTTGTTCTTTAAGGGAAGAGCAGTTTTATGTCTCAGTGAATTGGTATTTTTGGTGCTTGCTTGTACTTATTCTTGATAGCATGCATCTCGTTTTGTTTGTATTGGCACATGCATTTTTTTTTTGTTGCATATTTTTTTTATTTTATATGTTTGGTGCATTCATCTTTTATCAATTTAAAAAAAATGAAAAGAAAAGTGAATTTTTGACACTACAGCATGATATATGAGTTACTTGAACATGTATGTTGTGACCGAGTATGTGTTAAATTGATGTGTTGTAACATATTTTTCATTACTTGTTTAGATTTTTATGGAGTACTTAGTATATATATGTTTCTTCATGTACCATATGCACTGCACACACTATGATATTGTGAGTGAAACTTGACACACGTGTGAGATTTGGGATGGTAATTATGCGTTGGTAAGATGACTTTGAACATAAATTGACATTATTCTATTAGACCTAAGCTTAAGTGTATTCTCTTGAAAGAAAACGTCCAATATTTTATACTCTTTTTTGGAGTCTATTTGACTCGAGCAATTAAGTCCAAGGGATTTCTCATAACCTGGTGGCTATGGTATCTGACTTAGGTTAAACGATCTAAAACTCGTTACAGGGATCATCATAATTATTTAATGGAGAAAAGATTGCACATAAAATGAGAAAAAGTTGAATGCTGAGCTTCTTCAAAATTAAATAATAATAAATATTTATATGCTCAAATTCAGGGAGAGAAAAAGAATATACATAAAAATGAGCTTTTTTTATAGGTTCTAGTATGATATTATCGGTTTGACTTTCATATGTAGAAGAATAAACTTATTGATAGTAATGTTTAGCATGTCTTTTCAAACAAAATTAAGGTTTGGAGTCCTACTTACAAAGGATTAGTGACACTTTACACATATGGATGTATTACTTATATAATTTACTCTATTTTAACTTGAACTAAATGTGTGAAAAAGTTTACTGATCATTGATTATACTTTTGCATGCTATCAACTGCATATTTGAGTTCTTATATATTGTTGTGGATTTTTTATAATTACATTTGATATAGTTCCCTTCATTATTTGTGACAAAAATGAAGAGAGATGATGACATTTTCTTTGAGTGGCATTTTGGTATTTTAGGGAGAGTTCATACTTCATAGTAGGGAGATATGATAGTATTTCATATCATTCCTTATCATAATGCATCATAATGCATAGCTGTTTTTTAGTTTGGTAATATTAATATTACAATTGGTGTTTTGATTAACATTAATATTATTTTTCAATCTAACTAGCATATTTATGATACTGTGTTTTAATTGTTATATTTTCTGTTTTACGTGCTTTTACATTGGATATTTGATTTTTTGATTTCAGGATACAAATTCAACAAGGAATACAAGAGACATACATTAAGTTTGAGTTTTGGGTAGATTAGTTTTGTTTTTACTTCTTTGATTTGTATTGTATAGATTTGTCACAAAATGTTAAAGGGTCTGTTTGTTAGGTTTTAAATGTATTGGCTATTTTTTTAGACAAAATGATTATTATAAAATAGTTGTAAAAATCAAGAAATCTATTGGGATGTTGTATAAATGAACTAGGAGTCTCTGAGTTCGAGTATGGAATATGGAGAAAAAGCCATCGAAACTATGCTAGCATGTCGCTAAGCTGATGCTCGAATGTCCAAAACAGAATCATTGTCGTCCGTCTGTAACCCAACTATCGCTCGTCTGGCGCTAGCTTGCAGGTCGAACGACGATATTTTTTGAGAAACCCTAATTTGCAATTTTCAAGAGTTCTATCTATCATATACTACCGAATAACTCTCTACTATAAATACACAAGTCCCACATCGTGAAAACTGTGGTTGATCATTATATTTCACCTTCATAACATCATTTGGAGATCAAAGAACAATTCTACATCTTGATATCAATCAGCCATAAGTTGAAAAAAAAAATATCAAAATCGTATAATCCAAAATATACACTTCGTAAAGATAATCAGGAAGGTACTTTCTCAATCGCTTTCAGATGTTGCCGAAAATTGAGGAAAGTTGAACCAGAAGCACAAGAAGAGTACAAGAACAAGGTGTTCTTGGTAGTCCACAAAAGATAGACAATTTCAGAAGTTAGGGAACATATGTAAGTGAAACACGTTTCAGCGGATCTTGGAGATTACGGGAATTAGATCAGCAAATCTAGTGGTTTTTTAGGCTGGATCATATTGTAAATTCTTATTGTCTACATTGAAAGTCACTGGTTTGGTCCCGGAGTTTTTAATCATGTGAAGAATTTTCTCCGTCAACAAATCTTGTGTTATTTACTGCTTTATTGACTATTATAGCAATTCAACATAAGATAAAATTGACTTGAATGACTAAACATCTAAAACAATTAAAAAGTAACTTGTTGCTTTTAATTTATAATTTTAATTTCACGTTATTCACATAATCACCCCCTCTAGGTGATTTTAGGGTCGAACTATTAACTTTCACATATAATTATGTAAGTCATGTAGAATATTATTTCAACAAGATTGGACTCCAAGAAGAAAAAGAAATTTATTTTTATCTTCGAACATATGAGAGATATGAAATCATTGATTGGATGTATGGATTTTTCTCATAATTAGTTAGACTTGATTGGTTATTGGATAGTTGAATTATGAAATTATTGGTGTTTTGTACTTACAACATATTTCGCTTTAAATTATAGGCTCCGTCTCATGTGAATTTATTCTTTCTTATTGTCCCCAAATAATTGATTTTTAGGGACCAAATAAGTAACTTTCACATGAAAGATATGAATATAAATTATAAAAAAAAAAACATTATGTATATAATATTATTTAAATAATATATAATATTCCAACGGATGCAAAATAATAATAATAATAATAATAAATATATTGTGCTACTCACTTTCTTTTAGTTTATACAACACAAATATGAGTATGATTGTAACAAATATTATATTAAACTAGAAGTTCAATGTCTTGAAAATCTTTATTGTTCAATATGATCGGTTAGACCATCACTAGATCAAAATGATGCAAAATGAGAATTTGAATAAATATTAATTGAAGAATTAAAATATTCTTCAATTTAATGAATTTTAATATGATGCTTGTTGTTTGATATTGCAATATATTACGATTTCTTAATCATAGTGCATTGAGATGGACAATAAAGAAAGCTGTTAAAAATACATGTTTAGTTTGAAATCCTTATAAAATATCTTATGGCATAATGAGTGATATTTTATAATGTGTTTGTCAATGTCATTTTTATTTGACAATCACCTAAGCATAGGGGAGGATTAAGAAACTAAAAATATAATGCATCATTTTATCTAAATCTTCACACAAGATAATTCGAACCAAAAGTTCGGAGTATAATTCATTTAAAAAATATAATTCGAACAATAAAATATTCTTTTTAAGACAAGACCTAGTAAAATAAATTTAATTAAGAAGCTAAAAATAAATAATCATTTTATCTAAATTCTCGCACAAAATAATTCGAGCTAGAAGTTAGAAATATTATTCAATAAAAAAATATTAAGAGGATACTAACGCTAATTAAGATTTTAAAATATAGAATTTAATTAAAATTTAGCCTCCGTTTGGCCCCCATTAAATTTCATTAAATTAAATTAAATTTTTCTCTCTCCTACTTTTAACCACACAATATTCCAAAAGATTACACGTAAATCGAAAAAAATTCCTCCTTTTCCAACCATTCATTTTTCAAAAAAATACTATTTCCCACATTATAATTCCAAATAATGGAGCTCAAACGGGGGCTTATTGATCCATCAAAGGTAAACTATATTTAACCTAAATTTGAGAGAAATTATAATCTTAAGTTTTTTATCAAAGTCAAAGTCAATAATTAATTTTAACAATATATTTCATGGGACTCAATTTTTCAACCAGTTTCATTAACTTTTATAAAAAAAAATTAAAAAAACTACTAAAAATCTGATTTAATCTTCACCAAATAAGGGCTTCTATTGTTTATGTAAAATATTATTACCTTTTAACGAGATTGGATTTCACGAATAAAATGATAATGATTTGGGTAAATCTATTACCGCCTCAATTTATATTTGTTACACCACATTATAAACACACCACTATTAAAACACATTTTGATCAATGCACCACGAGCAATTTACAAATACAACCTAACCTAATTAAAATATAAAGGAAAAAAAAAAAGTACCCCACATTATTACCCTTTTCATTTCACCGCACAAGTGAATAATACGACATGTGAATCTTAGGACATCTCCAATGCAACCATCGATTGATTAGAAAATGGTGACACAAACAAAAAAATTAATGGTGTTGAAAAAATTATTCTTCATTGCAAACTAGAGATCACTCTATATATATATATATATATAGAGAGAGAGAGAGAGAGCTACTAGCCAGGCTTAAAAACATGGGAGTGAAGAGACAGACCGATGTGTCAGAAAATGATTGAGTGTTTTTATTTTAATTTTTCAAACTGTCCAATCAATGTATCGGCATGTGTCTCATCTGAATTTGGGTTTGGATGTGTAGCATGTTTGATATATAATGTCAATAACTCTATCCAAATTCAAAAACTCTGACAGAATTACTATAAAAATAATATTTTTCTTTACAATTGTACATTTCCTAGATCTATATACGGTTTTATTTTTAGTTTAATTTAAGAAAATAAAGACAACTAGATAGCAATACATAAAATACATTGAAGAATAATTTTAGACATAAATATCTATTTAATTGAAGTTAATGTCATGCAGGTTGAAAGCCTTTCAACTTCCATATCACCTAAATAGTAATTCATAAAATGTATTGAAGAGTAGTGTACATTAAATTTTACAACATATATAAATAAAACGTATATTTAACCAACTTAAAATTATAATTTAAACTTTACCTAGCAGGCTCTGAGCGAATAAAACCGAATGTCATAACCAACAAAAATTTAGGTGTCACATTATTATGGAGAACTTACAAACACACCCTCAAAATTAGGGATCATTTGAAAAATCATATAAAAAGTATTTTGGAAGAAAAAAATTATTGTGTAAAATTAAGTCACTTTTTTTATTAAAAAGTGACATCACTTGTTTATTAAAAAGTGACACGATGTCACCTTTTAATAATAAAAAAATGATACAATGTCACTTTTTAAAGTTAAGCGTCATTTTTTTTAATTAAAAATAACATAATGTCACTTTTATTAAAATGTGATGTTTGTCACTCAAACTGTTATGTGTTTTGAAAATTAATTCGACTATACCAATCAAATAAAGTTAACGGAATTGATATTCTCATAATTTGTCGTCTGACATTTCAGTCCAGAACTTTGAATGAATAGGTTCCTCAAGTGTTGGGTCAATTTTTCATGCTTGCTAGGGTGTCCTAGCATGTAGTGGTGGAGCTAGCACCTAGCAAGATAGCGCAGCCTCCCATGCTGACTCCGTCGAAATTCACAAGTTAGGAGCGAGGGCAATCGTCATTTTTGGCACTTTTTAAAGTCAAGTGTAATTTTTTTTAATTAATAATGACATACAACGTCACTTTTATTAAAATGTGATGTTTGTCACCCAAACTGTTATGTGTTTTGAAAATTAATTCAACTATACCAATCACATAAAGCGAACAGAATTGATACTCTCATAATTTGTCGTCTGACATTTCAGTCCAAAACTTTGAATGAATAGGTTCCTCAAGTGCTGGGTAAATTTTTCATGCTTGCTAGGGTGTCCTAGCATTTAGTGGTGGAGCTAGCACCTGACAAGATAGCGCAGCCTCCCATGCTGACTCCGTCAAAATTCACAAGTTAGGAGCAAGGGCAATCGTCATTGTTGCAGGCAGCAGAAGACGGGAAGCTTGAAGGGAAAGGGAGGAAGATGAGGGTTAGACTTGGGCCATTTTTATTTTTTTTTAACTTTGGGCTTTTTATTTGGGTTTTTTTTTTAAATATGTCCATTAATATTATCCATAATGATAGAGTCATAGCCTATGGCCCATATGCCTCTTCACTTAAGCAAAATTGATTGCAAGCACAAATATGACAATTTAGACAAACCAAACCACAAGCCCAACGCCAAGTGAGTTGGAGTTGTGACCTGTTTGTTGTCGATTGTCATCGAGTCGTTGATGTCGACCTGCGCTACTATGTGACAATGTGTGCCTTTCTTTTTGTTTTTGTTTTTGTTGTTTTTGTTTCATAATTACGAATTTATTATGGATAAGTGAATAATTAAGATTTAAGAGGCTGCAATGAAAATGTGGAAAAGCATAAATAAGATGCGGAACGGGGATATCATATATGTTTTTTTATTTTGGGGAAATTGCGAATTGTGAGGCTGTAAATAATTAGTTTAAAGTTGTGGCGAGTTTAATCTATTCTCCCTATACTAGCGGCTGTAATTAGGATGGATGGGGGGAATTTGTTATGTGTGATAAATTGGTGTTGGATTAAAACTTGATGATAGTTTAAAATTATGTTTAATTTACGTTTAATTTTGAACGATTTTTTCAATCGAAACGAAAACTCAAACCTAATTCTTCTAGTTGTGCATCTAGTCCCGCCACGAGCACGAGTTGTTAAATAACACAAAGAAGTATCGGACTCAATTCAATGTTTATGATCTTGTGTGTCATTCAAGAAAACATTTCTTTATCGAGTCATATGAGACCTCAGAGAATACAGTTATCCGAGCTTACAATTACAAAGTGGGATTATATCATGTATTTTTCTTATTATTTTAGGTTGTACTGGTTATATTTTCACATGTATATAATTTTTTATGTTTTAGTGTATTTACATATAGATTGATGAATTTTTAATATTATTTAATTAAATATTAATAAACGACTTCGCTATTATGACTATTAATTGTCGACGGTCAATGATCAACAGTCAATGATCGCCCTAGTTGATCAACAATCCTGGATCCACCACTGCTAGCATGCCCTCCAGTAGAATTGGTAGGACACACATTGTAGCAAGTCTCTCAGCAACTAAAGTTTAGGGTCTCAGACATGTCATGGAAGAAACAATGCCTATAAGATACAATGCACTATTAGATACCGATATTGGAAATTGTTCAGAAAAACAATTGCCTCTTAATCTCAACTGCATGGTGGATGGGAAGAATTTGAAATCAGCATTTTCACCAACTGCTACCAAAAACACGGGAAGCGTGAAGTGTGTCAAATAAGATTCCCCAAACTACTCGGCTACTAATAGCAAAATCTATAGAGATTACCAAACCTTGAATGTTTCAGAAAATAAGAAAGAAAAATTACAGAGAAAGAGCAAATAAAGAGATTAAATGAAACATCAAACAATCGAAATAAAAATCCTAAAGTCAGTAAATGACCTTGGTAATTCTATTTTTTTTTTAAGTTATCTTCCTTATTATTTATTATTGTTGACACGAAGCACAAAATCTTGGACGCAATAAAGGGCTCAAAATTATCCAAGTCGACTTTTCCGTGGCACACAGGCACTTATGGGAAAAAAAAAAATTATGAGAATCTAATGCTCCAAAAATTATAAGTGAATTCAATGATTCAATTTAAGGTTCCTATGCCGGTGAGAATCTAATGCTCCGAATTTAAGAGTTCCTATACAAGATTCGTCCATATAAAGTGAATGGAAGCATAAACAATAGATATCAAGACTGCACTGAATTAACTTCTTCAAAATTTTGAATTCATATATTATGCCCCAATTTGTCTACCATTTTCCAAAAATTCTTTTTTCTAAAACTCACTTTCAACCACATTAAAATATTTCATACGTAATCCAAAAAATTTTCCTATTTTTTAATTACATATTCTCCAATAAAATACTCTTCCAAAACTCATTAAAAAATAAAAAAAAAAACCTTTCTAACGAACATCAAATAGGGACTCTTTATCTTTTTTTATAATTATTTATAATGCATGCATGTCATGTCAAAAACTTAATCGATAGGTGTCTAAAAATCTCTCATCTCAAGTGTCAATAATTTGAAAAGTGAATCATATACGAGACTAACGCGTGACTTAGTGTTTACACATTAAGTTTCAAAGGAGTGTCAAAATCCAACATAACATTACACATCTCCAACACAAACACGCCACCTAATAGGAATGTCCATGTATCATAGGATGAAAGCTAATCATAACATTTTATAAGCTAAGGAAAGTAGAAAACTAAATCCCTAGCATAATTTGGCCCAATTTCTCTTTGTATAGGACATAATTTTATGCTAGGCCAATAGTGTTTTTCATTTTATTAACGTGTGGAATTCCTTGCAACTTGTTTAGCCCCTATTTGACAGGGATTAAAATCTTAGTTTTAGCCCCTGTTTGATTCCCATTTTTCCAAAATTCATTTTTTCATCTCTTCTTTTCAACCACATTTTTCAATAAAATAATATTACACGCAAATCTAAAACTTTACCTTAATTTTTAACCACACATTCTCCATCAATCAACTATTCAAAAATACATTTCCCCCCATAATGGGAATCAAACACGGCCTTAATCTAAGCGAAAGACGACAATTAATTTTAACGATATTTTATGTATCCCACAACTTATCAACAACACATTTCATCAAACTTTTATCAAAATCTACTAAAAATCTGATTTTAATTACTTTATGTTATATTTTATCAATTTTCTTTCGAATGTCTAGCAAGTATTAAAGAGCATCCGAAAATTAGCAACTTTCAAATTTTAGGTTCCCTACCACAGCAAACTCAAAATATTATGCAGAATTTTAAGCATGGAATTTGTATTTGGTACGTAATACTGAACATGACTTGACAGCATGATAACACGATTTTCTCTGGTTTTCTACCTCATTACTGTCAATTGTATATGAGAGCACAAAATGGCATCAAATTGGGAACACGTAGAAACCCAAGGCATTTGTTCCAGATCTCACCTTCTTGCCTTCTTTTCCATTATCTCTTGAGTTAACAACTTCTATTTCTTCAACTGGTCAAGCAACTAAGTTAATGTCCGTATTTGCTTGAAACACGGTTGATTGGATCTTGAAAATACTGAAGAGAGATGAAGATTGCTTCCTGTTTGCTGAAGTACATTAATATTGTGATATATATTTAAAAATGTCAACTATTTGATGAATTAAATGAGAAATCTGCATAAAGTACCTCTGTCCGAATTGTTCTGCTTCCTTGGTGAGGGCATGTGTTCAAATATAAGTCGAACGCCTCTCGCACATTTTTCCCCTGTAAATCAGAGGAATATGAAAAATTTGTCTACCGGAATCTATTTTTATTCCATAGAACTCGAAAGATTTGTAAAGGTCGGATCCTGGTGAAATCTGGTGTTTTTAAAATGATGTGCCAGCCAAATTCATTCATTATATGCAGAGATTTCGCAGCAAGGTGTGTGATAAATGATAATTACGTGTGTATAAAAAACAGAGAACAAGGTCATAGATAACACAATTCAGAGCCATGATAATAAGAGGTTTCCTAAATGTACCTTCAAATCATTGTCTTCTTCAATACACTCTTCCAATCCTGCAAGTCCTCCGAAAGCAATTAAAAGATGCCTAAAGATTATAATTTTTTTAATCAAAAGAATCTGGTCATTTTATATTCAGAATCATATATTAAGTTGGACTTGTAAATAAAAAATAAAAATTCCGAGAGAAATGATGCAGCTTTAAGTGGATGATTCAATATGAATCCACCAGGTAATGAAAACATACCGGAATGATGGCAGATTCAGTTCTGATGACTTTATAACTAAACCATGTTCGGAGGTGCCCATTCGACAATCATACCCTTCCTATCTCAATGAGTTATAAAAAGTTAATTGGCTAAAGCTTTAAATAATGGTGTAGGTGGGAAGAGCGGAACGACAGAGCTTTCTGAAAGTGATTAAACGAAAAATGGTATGCTTTCAAATAGACAAAAACATGCTCCAAAAAGAATGAAAAACCTTGTACGGGCAGTTCTTGAATACAGAACTAATGTTCGAAGCATATCGCACTTTATATCCCCAGTACATTCCCTCTTCCCTAGGCCTGGAAGATGGAACAATTTGCCGTGGCACACCTGCAAAATTAAAATATATTCTATGAAAGTCATTCATCTCGCATGCTTTCATCAAAATAAAACTGGTCAACTGACCTGCATCTAGATTACGATTTGTTCCCATAGCTACTGTTACTCTTCTTCCCGGCTGAATGACTTGATCAATCATAACATTCTGCTCAGTATGGCATTTATTTTGTAAGCAATCCAAATTAAGTCAGCAAAAAGTTTAAGCTGTTACAAATTAACGTAGCTATTCCTAAACTATATCTTTGTATGTGCCACCTGAATCTTGATATTCGAACCGTATTCATTTCAAAAGACCGTGCACTAACATTATGACTAGGTAGTGTTAAAATTTAGATCAGATCCCTAGCCTGTTTCTTACCAATTAAAACTGATCATCCTGTCTAAAAAGCTTAAGCTGTCAGTGAGGTGTCATGCGTGCATGTATTTCCTTCAACTTGTACAATTATATAGTTATCTAATAGAGATGCATGCCATTTGTATTTCATTCCCTTGTAGCCGTTGCTAAGTGACAAAGAATCTTAAAATTTTAAAAACAAACTTAACTATCAACTGAAAGAAACTAAAGAGAGGAAAGTTCAGAAGCAACGCGAGGAAATGATGAGCAGTCTGGAGTGAGTAGTGGCCTTGTTATATTAATCCTGCAACTGGAATTGCAACTCAGCCAGTTTTAGTTCTTAATTGGGCCAAGAATCAGATATTAGAATTCTGTTGTGTTTTCAATGGGATCCTCAATGTCATCTGATATCGAGCTGCATGTACACCAGCCTATTTAAAACTCAATGAAGATATCAAACCCCTATTATTTATCCATTAATAGCTCCCACTGTACATTGAGTAGAATGGAGAAAAAGGTTACAGCACCACAACCAAATTATTGGAAAAGGCACATGGAGAAAAATGTTACGGCACCACAACCAAATTATTTGGAAAGAGGGTCATCAAATAGTTGTACGATCATCAGAGGGGAAGAGATCAACCAAGGGAGAGGAAAAATATTTTCTTGCACAAAGAACATCAGGGGAAAATAAACCAACTACGGGAAAGGGAACACTTGTGACTTGCTAAGTTAACCAAAAATAAAGTTTATACAAGAAATATCCAAACAAATCAATTACTAACAACTGCATGAAACAAGATTTAAGCAGCAAATAAACTGAACCTTGCTAAGCCCCACGTCAACAAGCGTCCCTACAGAACCTTGATCTCGATTTTTCAGTGTAATACCTAGAAAAAGAAAGATATCAAAAATTTTAAGAAAATGGACCAGATCAAATAGCTCAGGTAAACCTACTTAGTAGTAACTTCTTTAATAAAGCGTACCAGTTCAAACAAGCTCATGTGAAGCTACTAGTTAGTAATTTTTCATGTTAACATGATACAACCACTATGAAGTAATATCCATACTTAATTCTCCATGAACAATCCTCTAAATAATCATTCACTCTGTAGCACGGACACTTCAATTAGGATAGCGCATTCATATCCGTGTCCGACAACACTCCTCGGACACTCTACCATAAGCATTTTCTTTTTTTTATTAAAAATGTTATATATTTTTATCTCAAAATTATTAGTAAACAATAAATACGTACCCATATTTAAAAGATTTTAACAAGAACAATTAATAAATATAAAACTATATTTATTCTATATAAACGAAGAATTTTAAAAAAATTTAATCAACGTCTCGACGACGTATCGTATTGGTAATTTTTCGGACACATGTGTCCGTGTCGGTGCATCTTAGATCATTCACATCACAATTAAAGTTAATTGATTTTGAAAACACACGAGGCAGAGAGAAACATTCAGAAACCTTTATACCTAGCAGAAGACTTAGTAGACTTTCAAAAGAGAATTCCCTCTCATTGAGTTGATATCGTAATGCTATCGAAGTGCATAGACTCCAAGATAGAGTGTAATTAAAGCTAGAGTAATGTCAATGCTATAAATCTATGACAAAAACTCAAAAAATAAAAAATAAGGAAGCTATTATAATATATAAGATAATTTTAAGTTTCTAGTATAGAATACAAAGGCGGATTAATTCCCTTAGAAGCAAAGTCAGAGACATCAGCCAAAATATTGTCAACATGAAACTTACCTGAAGTTCAGCGATCAAGTGTAAAACATCATATGCCCAAACTTTGCTCCAACCATATGAAACAACAATAAGCATGTATCGTAAATTACTCTAGGTACAAAGTCAGTGGTGCCAGTGACATGAAACTTGTTGAAGTTCAGTGATCAAGTGTAAAACATCGTGTGCCAATCTCTGCGCCAATCTTATAAAAGCTACATAAATATATACTTGAATAGCAATATATAAATAGCTTTAAAAAAAGAATATCACATAAAGGCATGTCTGTGTGTGTGTTCATGCAAAAACTTAAATACAGACAAGGCATAACTTAGTTCTTGACACATTCCCAATTGGTGTGGGAAGCCATGGCATCTACAATTCAAATAGTCAACAGGAAACTTTACCTAAAGTTTAGTGATCAAGTGTAAGCTGTCAAACAGGTTGGGCCACCCAACCTGATAGTTCCATTTTTTTTATTTTTTCCCCCCTAAAAAGTGACAATAAAAAGGAAAGGTCCTAAACCGCCTTACACCTCTAATATTTAAAAAAGGCTTGTTCAGATAGCGAGGTATTTTAGAGGTGTAAGCCTAGAGATGCAGTGAGAACACTCAACGTGAACCAATAAAAATTTTCCAAAAAAAAGGTATTTAGTTAACAGACATAAGCTTGTATAAACAGAATTAGTGCACATGAATAACTACAACAAACAATAGATTTGGGGTTCTACCTTCCCTGTATGAAGCCCATTCATGCTTACGCAAATGGTGTGGGGCATCAAGTGGGGGCAATAGACCCTGCACAAAAAAAAGAACAAAGAATAAATTGAGTATCAACGCATATATATGATTTTCATGCAGATTAGGAAGCAAATATCAGGTTCGCACCACACATCTTAAACTGTTATGCTTAGGGAAAAGACCCTTCCTGAGATACTGTGGTGTCTCGAGATAACTCAAGATTCTGATAAGAAAAGCAGCACCAGTCTCATCCTCTTCTGTATTGTTCTCCACCATATCAGTTGAATCATCCTCCGATGTACTCTTGTTGTCAAATACAACCACCTGTTTAAACAAGCACAAAAACCTATGATGATTTCTTTGTAACATTAAACAAATTCAACAGCTAAATACAAATCTGATATCTATACATGTGACATGGCAGGCACCCACAGATACCTAAAATGCTCAAACCATAACCATGACATGAATTGCATCTTATGAAGCTATTACAGATTAGAGGCTAATCACCCATCTTCAAAGCTTCCTTTCTGTGAGTTTTATGAGCTGGTGATAACTCGAGGATTAAGGAAGCTGAACAGTTCAACGCACCTAGGACAAATTTCTATCGTTCTTTACTAAACTTCTGATATGCAACAACAAATTTTCCAAGTGAACTCAACTCACAAAAGTCCACCCCTAATAAGATTCAAAGAAAAGAGTAACATATACCAATAAAAATTAGTACTTTCCACTAATAAACTCGTATTAAAAGAAGTAACCATAACAAAAGGAACCTCATCAATTCGAAAAATGGTGGCAGCACGAGCAATCTGACCAGCCAACTGTTGGGGAAAAAATGAACATTAGCGGAGATCAATGAATAAAGAACTTCAGCTAGAACCTAAAGACAAAAAAAAAAAAAAAAAACATTGCCAGTTGTTATATGATAATTCAAAACAATGTGCAAAACCCAGTTCAAAGTAAACAACTGAAAAACTCTAATTAATCGCTTTCAGTTTGAGTCTTTTCCTAGCATTCTCAAATTATGAACCACTTAAACACGCAACAATTCTTTCTATTGAAAAACTTGCACTTTGTTATCGCATATCTCAAACTAAACGCAAATCTCATCACAAGAAACTTTAAATAATGAATTCAAAGATTTAGTATTTTGCTTACGTTGTCCAATTATCAAACACTTCACAGACAGGAGATCTCTTTTCTAAGAAAAAAGACGCATTTAGTTTTCTACTGCAACAGGAAAGCCAAAACCTTTGCATTAATTGATTCAAAGTTACACACTTCTTCACGTATGGCCCAATCAACAAACAATACACCAATATATTCAAACCAGAACCTTTCCATTTCTTAAAAAGAAATACATTTTTCACAGGTATAGGACAAATAGAAAGTACCCGGGTCGCGAGTTCAAAGGACTGAGCGTTATCGATAATGGACCCAGGAACAGCAATGCTTACGGTGGGCATTTCATTTTGTAAAGATACGGTGTCGTTTTTCCGTACTTTCTCTTTTTCTCTGTGTTTCTTCTTCTCTTTTGGATGCTTCTCATGACATTCAGAATCGCCGTTTGACACATCATTTTGTGCTCCGTCGTTGGTTTCTTCTTCTTCAATTTCTCTCCTTTTTTTCTTCGCCATCTTCTAATCCTTCGAGTGATTGGGTTTTTTAGGGTTTAAGAGAACGGCCGTCAACAGTGTTAAATGCACTAGTAGTTACCAATATTTAGTAAAATTCTATGTTAGCCTCTTATGTTTATTTTGCTTTAAGTTAGTCACTAAATTTAAATTTTATTCCACGTTGGTCCGCCTCTAAAATAACTAATTAAAAAAGTGACGTGACAAATTAATTATTTGCCAATTAAGCTACCGGTTGTTGTGTTATTTTTTGTTAGTCTAACTCTCAGAAATGTATAGAGTGACCAAACAAACATTTAAGTCCAATGACCAATTTAAAATAAAGTTTAATTTCAATAAAATTTAGGGGTTAAATCTACCAATGTCATCCAAATTTATATTTAGTATCATCATGGTCACCCAATTATATTTAGTATCATCATGGTCACCCAATTTTATTTTATTTCATTATGGCCACTCAATTTTATATTTAGTATCACTATAGTCACCCAATTTAACTTTATTTTACCATGATTACCCAATTTCATATAACGTTTCATCGTGGACTCTCAATTTCTTTTTATCATTTTCACTAATTTTAAAAAGGGTCAAATATGGTAACTTTGTATTATATATATATAAAAAATAAAAGATTATTTTTAAAAAATAAATAAAAACTTATTTAAAAAATTTACTTCAAAAAATAAAACTTATTTAAAAAAAAAAAGTTACTTAAACAAATAAAATAAAAACTTATTTTCAAAAAAAAAAAAGAATAGTTTTTAAAACAAAATAAAAACTTATTTTGAAAACAAATGTTCGTTAAAAAATAAAATAAAATAAAAAATTTAATTTCAAAAACATTACTTAGAAAATTAAAATAAAATAAAAAATTATTTAAAAATAGTCATTGGAATAACATGTTCGATAAAAACTATTAATTTATTTTTTTTGTATATAATGCAAAGTTATCATTTTACCTATTTTAAATTAGTGTGTATTTGTTTGCATTTATTTTCCAGGAAAAATATCAGTTTTTCACCCAAATTCCTACTTTGAAATGTTTGATTGCTATTTTTTTCATTGAAATTTTTTTTCAATTTTTAAAAATATGCCTAATTTTCCTTATTTTTTTTGGGAACATATTTTTGTTTTCCTCAAAACAAGAAAAACATTTTCTTTTCTATATAATATTTTTTAATGTTTTGATTGCATTTATTTTCCATGAAAAATATCAGTTTTTCACTCAAATTTCTACTTTGGAGTATTTGATTATTATTTTTTTCATTGAAAATATTTTCCAACTTTTGAAAAAATAGCTAATTTTCCTTATTTTTAAGGAAAATATTTTCTTTGGAAGGAATAGATTTTTGTTTTCCTACAAATATGAAAAATATTTTCTTTTCTAGATGATATTTCCATGTCAATAAGTATAAAGTTGGGTCACAATTTGTGGATTTAACCCAAATTTAGGTAACATGAAATTTTGTTCGCGGCTTGTGTTTTTACTAGCTCTCAATATGTCAGTTCGTATCCTACACTATTTCTTACTAGTTTTCAAAATTTAAGATCCATACCCCCGCTTTCTATTGATATCTCTACTAGGATTGGTCGGGTTGGAGTACATCTCATATTCTTTCGAATTTGTTCAAAAAATAATGCATTAGCATAGAAAAAAATGAAATTTTCTGGAGTGATCTAAGTACTAAGAGAAATGAAAACCAAACCTCCATTTAACAAATTTATAAATTGGTTCTAAATACTAAATAGGAGTAATAGTGTGTTTGTGGATAATAATGAATAGTAATTTAAAATGTGTAATTGAAATTAATGTTTTACTTTTATTGAATTTATGAATCAATTTATAAATCGTATTCAAATTGGGATTTCTTGTAAGAAACTCAATCTTCGTTTTGATACAATTAATAAATTGATTTATAAATTTAGTCAAAGTCAAATATTAATTTCTATCATACATTCATAATTATTATCCACACGATTCATGAGATCTATTACTATTCAATCATACACAAACACTTGTTCAACTGAATTCATAGCTATTTCATTATTCGACTCAAAAAGAAGACACTTAGACGAAAAATGAGAAAATGCCAAATATGTTTATGACCCCTTTTAATAAGCAATGTTATAAGAAGCTGGTTAGATAAGTCGATCCGACTAGAAAAATCGAGAATTACATTATTACTACACTCAGATAATAAGCCAGGTGAACCGAACCTATTGTACTAGACTTACAGTGTTTGATGGAAATCAGGGGGAAAAAAAAAAAAAAACAATTTTTTGCCTGATTTCCATCAAACACTTGCAATATTCCCATACAACATCGTGATATGGAGATGCATTTATCCACTTTGTTGCCAAATTCAAAGCAAAAAAAAAAAAAAAAAAAAAGGACAATCCATTCAAGTAAGCTAATTTGGAAATAAAATTTGTATAGATAAACTGAGTGACATGTCCTACGGATCGAGTTTACAAGAATTGATTCTATCGATGACATTGAAATCTAAGAAAATTATAGACGTATTGTCCTTGGTACGCAAGGATCTTGCCTCACTTAACAAAATATTTGCCATCTTTTCTGCCGAATTGTCTTGATCCATGACATTTCGCTCCATTGTCTGTACAGAACAAAATATGACGCGAGAACAAGATTAGCTACCAACTTCTCGAATCAATGCACATAATAAACAGTGATTGAAGGTAATTACTTGATGCACAAGCTGAACCGCCTTCTTGAAATTAACGACATCCCAGAAGCCATCACTGCGTCGGAAAACAGAAATACACTGTGATAACATACCCTTACATTACGGGAATATCATATAGAGTATGCTTTTACACCTCTCTCACAAGCACTCGTGCATGGACACGCAAGGGGGTGGGGAGGTGTTTCGTGCTACAAAAGCAGGATCACTTTGGATCATCTCAAGAAATGTATCAATAAAGACGCTGCCACCTAACTCTGATATAAACAATATGGATACATAATTCTTCCACTCCTCCCAACCATAGAGAGACTGAGAGAGAGAGGAGACGATATTGAAACAATGGAACATGACTGAATCTGTTCCACTGTAACTTGTAAGTTATCCATCACGTCGATTTGTCAAACGAACATGTCCTGTCAACTTTGCCTTGAAAAAGACAGAAACTCCATGACTTAATCATGTCCGACAAAAATTTAATTAGTGCATCAATTTCATTTAAGGTCCGTCCATGAAGACAGCTAACTGAAGAAGGGGGGGGGGGGGGGGGGGGGGGGGGGGGGGGGTGTTTTAATTGTCGAGAATAAATAAGCATACCAAAAGCATGTACCATAGCAAGAGACTAGAAATGAAACAATTTACACTTCAGCAAGAACATGAGGAGTTAGAGAAAAATCACCTAGCTAATAGTGCAAAACCCCTGCTTTCTTGGTGTATAGATACAACTTCACTTATATAAGGTTCTGAACTGAAGCGAGCATCCTGCTGCTTCAAAAATTTGTCTCCAAGCATCCTGGCAAGGTTTATACCTTAGGGGAAACAAAATATGTAGTTAGTATACAATTGACATTCAATGAAAAATTCATGGACAACATAAGTAAGATCTCAATACCGCATATTCGTGATTCCCCATCTTTCAAAGGTTCTCCCATTTCTTGAAAACGGAGTTTTTCAGAATAACTGACTAATCTATGGTCTTCTGTCATCTTTATCAGCTTCCCTTCAATACTGCAAAAATAAAAGTTAAAACAGGTACTCATTAAAAAAAAAAAAAAAGTACTCAAGATGAAAATAAAAAATGCATCAATTGAACTGATGATTTTAACTTATAGTGGGGAAATTAAGCACAATTGCTCGAATGAGAAAGAGTGATGCCTATGATATACAGTAGAAATATCACGTTGGATCTTAAGCTGATATATTTTTTCAGAATACATCAATAAGCATAAGAATGATAAATAGCATCACGTACTTTACAACACAAGCCGAGTCTCCAACATTAGCACATTGCGCAAAGAATTTTTCATGACCATCAGCCCAAACCAGAAGCACTGTTGCAGTACAACCCTGATAGATTTTAATTATTAAATGACATTGTACAGCTTTAAAACATATCATAAAAGAAATATTAGTAAACTAGAAACTGAAGCACAAAATATTTTTGATCTTTTGCATAATTTGTTAGATAGATGAAAATTCAATGTAATGATCAAATTAAGTTTCTAATTTAACAATAAACTAATAGGGACGAAAGAACTGTACAAATTGTGATTAATCTTTCCCACTTTTTATGATCATCAGTCCCCATCTTAATTAGGTGGAAAGGGCATATTGTGTTCAAACTTCAGTGACCTTTCAGTTATTTGAAGAATGATGTTTTCCTTTTCATTCAAGATTATGCTCTATACTTACATATTCTATCTCACTTTTGTAATCTGACTAAATAAGATGGTGGGTCCTTTGAAATGATAATCTATTCATAAGTGAATAGCCCTTCCCTTACTGAAAAGAAAAGTAGCATTCCACATATTCCATACATCTCTGTTTTCACTTTTTAAAAAGCCATCTTGCTTTGCCAAATAACAATGTCCCCATCTCTCATGTCTGCATTTCTACAGAAAGGGGAGTCCGAAGAATGAGGTTTTACCGTTTGCTTTCCTAAAGTTCATGACACCATTTTCAGCCGTCACTTAACCCTAAGGTGAGCAGGGAAGATGTTTGATAAAATAATTAGCGCTTGTTTGGAAGGTGTTTAAATTACAAACACTTTTGGTCAAACCTACTCTTTACACACATTTCGTAGGACCCACAAGTACTACTCACTTATCCACCATTTATTTATATCTATTTATAATATAAACCAATTATAATCACCTCCCAAACAAGCACTTGTATACATGGACTAATCTTAAAAGGCCATTTGAAAATGTGACACAGAAATTGAAAATGATAGTAATCCACTGGCAGCACTGCGCAAATCTGGAAGAAATATACAGATCAAGTAAAGAAATATCAAGTAAAAACCTCATAGTAATGATTAATGCTGGCTTCTGTTTGAGAAAATGCTTCCCTAAGAACATCAGAAGCGTCACACAGAGATAAAACCTTCTCTCTCATGAATGAATCTGACAGGATGCTAGCAATCACTTCCGGCATTACTCTAGGATAAAAGTTAAACTAAGAAATGAGAATAAATAACATAAGAATAGTTGTGACAACGTTTTATGGATCACAAAAAAAGTAAAATATTCGACATCAACTAAAAGATCCAAAGAATTAAAAATGACATGAACATGAACAGAAGATACAGACTAAAATATGCTTCTGATTATAGCAACTAAAGTTTAACAGCTGCAATTCCATAGGTAGCATGAATCCACAATTTTCATCATGCGAATTAGTATTTATCCCAAAGAAAAATGTTAATACAATGCTTTCTCCTAACTTGCTAACTGATAGGGAGGTTAAAATAGACCTATTATGAGTGATTAAGCAATTCAAGTCACAGAAGATGAGCCACTAACTTGCTAACTGATGTGGCCGCATCTGCTCCACCATGTCCATCGCATATGCCAAACAATCCAAACTGCAATGCAATAATTAAACAACCTAATAGCCATTTAGGTTAGTGCAAACACTAAGACAAGATTCAATTTGGAAACCTGATCAGTTCCAGGAAGAGGCCACTGGTAATAGCAGACATCTTCCATAAGCAACTTTTTTCCTCCCCGACGCATGGCCATGGGATCTGATGCTATACCAATCCCAAAAGGGATCTGGTTCTCTGTTTGAGCAGTTATCTGGACCTGCAACAAATAAAGAAAGGCAAAGGTGAACTTTTGTGAAAAAACTGCAAAATATACAGTAGCTAAGACATTGATCATGAATCAAAATGGTGCACTTTGTCTGTTTTTAGACCTATTATGCTTTTATGTAATTAAGTGTTTGGCTGTTAAAGGTTTGAATGTTCCTTAGATGAACGTGGCAGACTTGAAGATGTTGAGATGGATGTGTGACCGTACTAGAATAAATAAGATAGGAAATGGTAATACTTGCTAACAAGTGGAGGCTGCATACATTGACGGTAGACTAGAGGAGGAGGACTTAATGCAAGCAACATTAAGAGCATCTTCAATATAGTTCCTGAGTATGGGTCCTGTGTAACTACCAGGCACACATTGTAACGCCCCGAATTTTTATTACTAGCCATTAATTTGGAATTTGGGACTTAGTTGCACAACTTAAAATTTTAATGACCCAATTGGTTGTTGCACAATAGTTTGAAGACTTAAGTGCAATTATTCAAGAATAATCTTAGTCGTGTCATGTTGAAAAATTATTTATATAGATATTAGTCTTTAAATGTAGCCCCTAATTAATAAAGTATAACGGGATGAAGAAATATAAATTCAGATGAATCATGTATCAATAAAGAAATATAAATTCAAATGAAACAAGAATCAATATGAGCTGAACATAAATGACCTATATAGAATTATAACATGTACTTTTAAGTAATAAATTGAGTCCACAGGGATGCGTGCATACCTTTATCTCTTGCACGTGTAGTATGTCTTAAATTGGTAAATGTCATCAATTTTGTGTTTAACAAACTATGATTCTTTTTGTGAGGTTCACTTAAATGACAAATTATTGACAAGCATTTTCCTTCACGCTTCACATGTGATTGGAGAGAAAATTGGCATAATTGTAAATTGATTCCACATGCTAACTTGTATTGAAATTTGGAAAGAAAAAAGGACACCCGTCAATCATAACTCTCACATTTATTGTGTTATATTAGGAGAGAGAACCCATTGAAATTTAATCAGCGGATTTTCTTCATCATTTGATTAATCTCACGATATAAGTAAGTTGTGCTTTATGTTTATGGTGGCTAATGTTTTTGTATGTAATATTTCTATGGTTGTATGTTATGTTTTGGTCCATATTACGTATAATTTATTCAAAATGGACCGGAGTTTAGTCGCGCTACGCACAAAAATTTAGCACCATCTAAGTTCAATCTGATTTTCATGTATCCCTATGAAATTATGAATTTTTTCGTAGATATACATATATGAATAATTATTCACGCACTCTTATTGAGATTTATCCTCACCCCTTTATGTCTCCCAGTTACATAATTGATGGTTCGAGAAGATCGGCACAGAGCTGACTTATGGTGGCAAGAGTTTCAATAATAGATTATTATTATTATTCTATCAAACCAGTGTTATTTTATTTGGTTTTAATTTTTTAAAGATAATTCTTCCTTCAAGTTAATTTGATTTTACTTACTATATCATTTGAATTATGATAGATACTTTAGCCCGTGTTTGTCATCCTTTAACAAATTAAATTGTTTGCTATAGTAACATTCTCCACTACACATTCACACAATAAAATATTCTACACACAAATCAATAAAGTTTCTTTAAATTTTAACGACACGTTTTCCAAAAAATACTATTCAAAACTCTATAATTTCTCCCATAATGGGAGACAAACAAGCTCTTGATGATTAGTTTAATTGTGTCAATAAATTTAATACAATTTGAACACCATTTAAATTAGTTTTAATTTACAAGTTAGTGACACTCGAATCTCTAAGGATCCAGGTCGCCACACGCATCCTATAATCCTCATAGCGTCAAGTGCCTGACTAACCTGTGTAGTTAGAATAGTAGAATGCACATGCGTTAAATATCAAGGTGCAAAAGAGGTGTCTCCAATGATAGATGAAGAAAATAAAATAAATTTGACTAGGTCATATTCTAGAAAAAGGAAAATAAGCCAACATGAAGTCTAAATGAGCTAATGGCAAGGCAAAATATTCAGGGAGACCTCTCCTGGAACACATAAATCTTGTCATATATGATGAGAACTTGGACGAACATCTTATACATCAAGATTCTGAACAAACACCCGGAGCCCAAATGTATTCTGTGTCCTTACCCAAGTAAACTAGCTTTGAAGAAAAACTACTTGCAATATCCTCAACACATATTGAACGAAATAAATTACATGACGACTGTGACTAACCAGTAAGGCATTGTACATCTAGGTGTGTTTGATAACCATGGAAAATGGTTGAAAAGGAAAACCACCCTTAATTTTAGTGTTTGATTGCATAACTTTTTCATCAAATTCATTTTCACTCCTTTTCTAAGTACAACCATTTAAAACACATTTTCCACCTTTTATTTTCCCATGAGTTTGGTAGGAAAGTGTTTTCCATCTTTTTTTTTCATTTTTTTTTTTTTTTTACTTTTTGACAATGGAAACATATTCTAAATTAAATGGTAAAAAAATTTATCCATTTAATTGACAATTTGCATGAAAAATAAAGCCAAACGAACACACAAAAAAAAAAAAAAAAAAAAAAAAAAAAAAAAAATTAATTAATTTTTTAAATTTTTTGCTTTTTTGCAATCCAAACAAATTTTAATACATATTGTAAAAAAATTTATCCCAAAAAGTAATAATTTGCATGAAAAACAAAGTCAAACGGATTAGGTGAAAAATTATATAAATAAAAAACCATTAATTACAATTCCCTCTAAAACAAATTTTAGGCAATTCAATTTCCTGTCATTCATTTTCTTTCCACCCTTACAATCAAACGGACCCCTAATGTTTTCTGAAAACTACAAAGGCAATGGAAAATAGAACACTTATAAAAGGGCAGCTAAAAAAGGCACATCAACTTACAAGAATCTTTGAAGTTGTGCCAAAAGTTATTATATCTCCACTTGAGAGCTCAACTGGATTGCCCCAATGTCTGCTTCCAGATTGAGGACGGTGCACTGCCTGGGAATTCAAGAGCGTACCATTCAAGCTACCCATGTCAACCAGTTCCCAGTTCAACTCCTGCGACAACAGGAAGTTAATAACATGAAGCAGAGAGCATAATTCACTACATATTATATTTAAGTAATAAACATACTTTTACATTCCAATTTATCATTGCATGCTTGCCTGAGACCTCTGAATCCTTCAACAATATGTCACCAGGTGAAACTCTTCCAATAGTCACTGGAAGCTTAGATGTATTCGTTGATTGAATGGAATAAAGGAGACCACAAGAAGGTCCTGAGATTACCTCCAGCATGAGAATGCTTCCTGCACTTCTAAAAGAAAAATATGATGACATGTTTTACAAATTTTGCCAAGCAAAGAACATTACAGCTCTTTTAACAGTGCAGAAGAAAATTACTCTTATTTGCAGTATATTTTGGAATGAGCTCTCTGGAAATGTCCTCATCTGCACGTTGTGGGCCATACTTAACATCTTCCTTCTCATATATCCACTCTTCGGCTAACTTACTTGGTGCAAGTGGAGGCTTAAGCGTCTGACCAACAAAAGAATCCTCCGAAGTATTTGAAATGTCAAGAATAAAGCTATCACCTGAACCGAGCAAAGGGTAAGATTTCGTATTTCCTAAAGAGTCAGATGCAAACTACATTTCCACAAGAATCATAAATGATCAAGGAAAGTGGGAGCTGTTATGTACTATGTGTCAGCTGGGGAGATTTCGACGGGAGCTTTTGTTTATGTGTTACTCTGTTAGACTGGGGTGCTATAAATCCTGCCTGAGTTCGATGGCCACCCCCCTCAATGGAGTAACTAGTGGACTCACAGATCTGGCTTTCAACTACGTCATAATCTTCCGAAATAAGAGGCCTCTCTATGTCATCAACCTATGCAAATGACAGCGTAAAGAGGATGCATGAAGAAAGAAAAAATAGCACAAGCAAAGACCAAAGCTGACACATCAATTAAAATAGCAGGGAATAAGCTCAACGTCAGATGCAAAAACATAGCCAATTCTATTTACTTAACAAACTATCAACATTATATGATGATTTTCTAAGCAACTCAATATTGTCAACTTTTATAATATGAAGGTACAAAAGGCATAAAAAGAAGCAAGAGAACTTCCACAACTCTACACCATATGGAAAAATTTCCATCATTTCCATTTACATTCATGGTTAAAAATCCTCAAGAAGATTCCATTATTGACTATTAGAACAGGAGACTAATACCAAATCAAATGATAAAAAAACAGTGAAACTAACATTTGACTCTAAAGAGAAACACACATTTTTCAGTTAAAAATGAAACACACATCACAAATGAACTACACAAACAAAAATGATAAACGAACTCGAGAACTTACAGACCCATTTGACTCACAAAGCCCAGGCTTATCTAACCCCAAAAGGACACTATGGCAAAAACAATCAGAACACCATCATTATCAACCCCTACAAACTCTTAAATTTTATTTTTTCATAATATGTTAAAAAAATTCATAATTTAATCCATCTAAAACTAGCATTTTGAAAAAAAAAGGAAAAGCTTTACCAAAACAAGATGGGGAAGAAAAGAATGTGGACAATTATGCCAAATAATACCAAATTGCCAAAATGGTTCAGACGATTGAGAAAAAGTCAGTCGTCTTTTGAAATTGCAGAAGAAAACTAGACATTCCAAAGAACAACTGGCACATACAAACCAAAAAGGGTCTTAACAGAAATTGGGAGCTTATAAACCAACAGAAAAAAATTTGAAAGTGCAAGCAGGCAGTCTGTACGCTATCCTCTTTTAATCACACCATTTAACAAGTCACATAACTAGAATGATATGATCGGTTTTTCAGAATCAAAGCCAAAGGTTGATGCATCATGCACTAAAGAGTAGACAGAACAATTCCCACCGAAAGGCAAAACAGATTATTGGGTTGAAAAAAGGAACACAACAATACAAACTATGCAAACATAAAATAAAAAAGACAACCAATAATTTACAAAATTTGTAGCAGCTTAGCTATAATGAGTTCTCAGTCATTTCATATGTTTCAAACCCTATCTATTTTACAATTAACACCAAAGAGAAACTACTAGACAAAAATCCTTCAAAGCCCCCATAAGCATAAGTCCCCTTAAAAGTCGAACTTATTTTAATCCAATTCATTTCTTGACATTTTTCGGTAAAAACTGATTACTTAATCAATTCTATAATCCAATTTATCAGGAAACGAAAAGGAAATATAATCCAACAGGACCCAAAAAATTTAAATAACGACACTAACAAAAATAAATAAATTTAAAAATCAAACACAAATGAAAACAAAAAAAAGGGTAACTTATCAATTAACACCTAATCACGAAACAAATGGCTTAAAAGTCATATTCATCGAGAAATGAGCACATAATTTAAAATTTCAAATCAATTACAGATAAATCAAAGTGATCCCAATAATCAGATCGCAATCAAATGCATATATATATATATATATATATATATATATATATATATATATATAGGGGGTTTGTGGGTTGGACCTTGATCGAGGAGAGGTGACGATTTCTGGCGGCAGCGGATGTGGAGGAAGAGGAGAGGAAGCGGCGCCATGGTTTGAATTTACAGGCGATGAGGATGAGGATAATAATTAAGAGCAGCATAAGAATTAAAATAACACCACCAACCACCGTCATTACAATGCCGCTACTATCTCCAGCATCTACTGGCATCGCCTTCTCCATCGGCCGTCCGTCTGATTCTCACTATGATTTTCTCTCACTAAAAATTCAATCAGATGCAAAATTCGGTAAATTTTTATTACAGAAAATTATGGGATTTTTCGACCAACCAACAACCAACAGACAACAAACTGTCTAGGCTCCGCGAGAAGAACGCTTTGAAATGGTCCTCTATTTATTTTTCCTCTACATTTCTTCGTTCTATTTATCGTCTACATTTTATTTTATTCCGTATAGTACGAGGTTTGTAAGATTTTTTTTCTGTAAAATAGGGTCGGACAAAAATTTCACAAGCTGAATCGAATCGAGCAATTCTTTCCAAGTGAAATATTCGAACGGATATTTAAATTGAGAATCGACGAGTTCGATTTAATACTTAGTTCTAAACCCAGAATCGAAAAATCGAATAAGAACCGAATTTTTTAAATTTTATATATGAGATAAATCAAATTTTTTTAAATAATTAGCGAATATAGAGTTTGCATTAAAGAGACTGAGCTCTATGAGGACATTGAAACAGGTAATAAAATATATATTATATTTTTTCTTATTAAATCTTATTAGTTGAACAATTTTTAATTTATTTATATTTGTTAATTGTGATTTTTCAATTTTTTTTAGAGTTTTTTAGTATCTAATATGACAAGTCAAGCAATTGATCATTAAATCAAATAATTGGTAAGTATTACTGTATTAGCAATACTTTAAAATATTTTATCTCTATAAGTTTATGACTTCTAATTTATATGGATCACCAATATTTTAGTACTACTAATTTACTATTTCCGTTTGGTTATTTGTATACGTTGGTAAATTAATCTTATTGGACAATTTGTTATTTATATGTTATTAAATTAGAATACGTTAATTTGTAAAAGCTAAGATTGAACATGTCAAACTGTAGTATTGTTATAAATGTTAAAAAAATTAATTATAGTATGGAACCGAACCAAACTGAATCAAACGGAACCGAACCCGAACGGTTTCAAAATTATATTGGACCCGACGGTTCCGTTTACTAACTATCCGAAAATTTTCGATTCGGTACGATTCTCTTCAGAACTGAATCGAACCAGATCATACCCAGACCTATGTAAAAGAGTTAGCTAATCTTAAAAATAACAAAAAACATTTATTTCGCCACATGTACTTATAGTCTTATTCTAGAGGCCATACAAATTTAGTAGCAATTTGGCACTTGTTTATGATCGATAAATCACTTTTGATACATACATTTTGGAAAATCATGAATATCATCCACTTATCCACCATTTATTTATAATTTAACCATATTATTAACGACTCTCAAATTTGCTTTAAATATGTTTGAATAAGCAACAAATGATATATATGCTTGAAAATAATCAGATAATAGAGAAGTTTTTTCGTGCTTGGACTTTACCTCGATTTGTCTGAAAAGTATGGTAGTCTTTTCATGGAGATTATTGAGAATGGAAGTGGGTCTCTAGCGGCGGAATTGCCTTTAATGAGTAAATGGTGTGCATAATTATGTTGAAACTGAAAAGTTGACACTAATTGATGTTGTCTAGTGTGTTTGAGTTGAGTTAGTAAAGGTTCGTTCGACAAGATTTTTTAAAGTTAAAAATTGCTTTCGAGGCTAAAAGTTATTTTTGAACATGTTTATATAATTTTTTTTAGAAGTGTTTTATCCGATTAAATGAATTTTTAGGGTAAAATGACCTAAAGTAAGTTCTTGGGGAAAAAAAAAACATAAAATCTACAAGAAATAACAGGAAGCAAAAATAAAAGCTCCTCAAATAAGCCCTAAATCTTAATGTTTCGTTTCAATTATTAAAATATGGATGTATTGTTTTCTATAATTAGATGATGTATTAAGATATGATAATTAGTTATGATTATGATGTCTATTGATATCTGACGGTTGATTTAATGTTACATCTAATTGATGTATTAATTTTGTATGTCAATGTTTGTAGTGGTGTTAAAGCAAATTAAGCATATGTTTGATTTCCTTTAAAACAAAACAATTTGTTTCTCATGTTCATTTTATTCACATAATAAAATATTTTGCATGTAAACTAAAAAAAATTTCATTTTTTTAACCACACATTCTTCAAAAAATCATTATTCAAAACATCATTTTTATACAATAATGATCATCAAACAGGGGTTAAATATACAAAAGATATATGAAAGCCCAAACAATAATGAAAAGACAAGTGCCATGGAAGTGAAGCCCAAGATAGACCATGCAAAGCATTTTTAGGCAAGTAATGCAACTTACAGGGACGAATCTAGGGCTCGAGTTTAGTTAGGGTGGACCTCGAATGTTGAATGTTTATTGTCTACGGTCAACATCCGTGATAGCGGTGTTGTTTATTAATATTTAATTAAATAATATTCAAAAATCGTACGGACTAGACTAGAATTAAATACAAACTTTCATTACGAATAAAAAAAATCGTTCTATAATCTGCAAAATATTCTAATTTATTTTTAATCAAACATGCACTATCTATTAACAAAAATGTCAATATTTAATTTACAATTAAAGTTAATTAAACAAGTATCATTATATTAACAACGTTGAAATTATTTATGTGTTTATATCAATTTTATATTTTTGTGTGGGCTCATCTTTCCGCAATCGATTTTTTGTGAACGAAAAGTGGAATCTTATATTAATTAAATAAGTTTTTGTTGAAAGACTCCTTATGACACTAAGGCCAATTTTCCTTTAAAAAAATTGTCATTAATTGACAAAACTCTTAAATAAATTGATTAGAAAAAAAAAATCAAGAAAAGAGACAAATCAATGGTTAAATTACATTAAACCCAGAAATATTGAACATATATTATTGTGTTTCATTGATTGTTACAAATCAATGATTTCCATGATAGTGAAGTTGGTGTTACCCCATTAAAATGGGGTCATCATTTGGATGACACGTGGAGAAATCCACAAGAAGACACTCCACAATGAACAGTAAGGGTGCACATTATTCGCTTGTACAAAGTCATTTCTCGAAGGAAGACATCACATGGCAGAAGTCCTGTAGATGAAGTGGAAAGAACGTGGCAGAAGTCCTTCTATAGACGAAGCGGATAGAACGTGGTAGAAGTCTTTCGATAGACGAAGGCCCTTCAATCGCATGACACTTCTCCATCCGAAGTCCCTTCATTCGTGTGGCACTTCTCCATCCGAAGTCCCTTCATTCGCGTGGCACTTCTCCAATCCGAAGTCCCCCAGTTGCCTAATATTTTATTTACCGAGGTCCTTATAAGGAACAAATTTGAAGGATATCTCTGAAATGTGATTGACGTGACAACACACTTTAAGCCACCTTACTTAATGTCAGTCAAAAGGAAAGGGGTGGCAAGGCAATGATAGGGCAATCATCACCATAGTTAATGTCGTGAATGAATGATGTGAAATTTAAATCAATGGGACGAAGCCACGTGTATTCAATCCAACGATAGACAATTCGACCGTTTTGCTTATAAATAGAGCCTCTTGTGATTGTAATAAGGATGTTGAATTTGAGATAATATAAGACATATACTTGAATTCTTACAGAGAAAATCACTTCGAAAATACTTTGTTTTTATGATTATTGTACTCTTTACAATATTATAAAGGAAAAAGGGAAAAATCAATTACAAAATCTTTATCCATTTCGACACAAGAATCATCCGTTGGTAGTCCAACTCGACAATCTATATACATTCCCCGATCATCAGCTCCGATCAACTCGCCGGAATTCACGTGTCATGAGTCCGATATCGACATCTGTTGACAACATTTTTGGGATCAACATTTGTAATATGTTTAAGGGAGGTGTCAGGTTTGAATCTCACTAATTGCATTTGTTTTGGTAAAAAATATTGAAATACAAAAAATTATAAGTTGTTGGAGACTTGGAGTTGCGAACCCAAAACGTCATGCTACATAGTGCGAGCACCAACCAACTCAGCTACCAAGGATATTAGTAAACAAAATGAATTATCAAATATATAATATATATCTTTTATCTATTTTCACAAAAAAAAAAAAAAAAAAAAAAAAAATTCTTCCCGGCGAATCTAGCACGCGCGACCGCGGGACTCGTCGGGTGCTAGATCCGGCCCTGACTACTTAGCATCACTAATATCAATCTAAGTGACATTAATATGATATTAATTGAGAGATATAATCAAATAAATCACTTAAAGTATATTTGGTTTGTCGTTTTGATATCATTTTCGGTTTTCAAAATGCTAAAAACGTGTTTGGAATACGTTTTCAAAAACAATGAAAATTTTACAACATAAAATTCAGAATAACTTTTTAATGTTTTGAATGTTTTCAAACTCAAAACAAGGAAAATGAATTCAAAAAATTCTTAAATTAAATTAATTAATAAAATCACACAAAACCTAACCAAATACAAATATTCATCTCTCTCTCTCTCTCTCTCTCTCTCTCTCTCTCTCTCAATTTATTATCTACAGATGATTTTGATGCGATTGTTGAAAATATACTTGCAATTATTCTTTTTTTTTTTACCAACTTTAAAATTTATATTTTTTTATCGCATATTAGCATAAAATTGATATGTTTTACCAAATAATCAAGTTAATCGGGAAAAATGTCATAAAATTATTTCTAAAACTTTTAAAACAAACGAGTTTTCTAATTTTTTGTTTTGAGAAAAAGTTTTTCAGAATGACAAACCAAACGCGTTTTCTGGAATCCTAAAATAATCCATCCAAACAGAAAATAGAAAATGAATTTAAAACTGAAAACAAAAATGCAAACCAAATGCACCTTTAATTTTACCTTTTATTGAGTTTTGTCATTTAACGCCACTTAAACTGATATTCTAGCATCAGTGATGTTAGATAAAATTATTCTTTTTGGGCATTACCAAAACCAACAAATGTAATTAGTTAAATATAAGGCCATTTTTTTTTTTTTTTGGAAAATTAGACCAAATCATGTATTTTCATTTTCATTTTCACAGCAGCTCATATATTTAATTTTTCAAAAATAAGGTATTTATTATTAAAAATAAGTAATTTAAATTTACTATTAATATTTTACTTTGTATTTTAATGAATCCTAATAAATGGGATAAAATTATTTGAAATTTAATTTTTAAAATTAAAATTCTTCTAATTCTACTAACATGTGTAAAGATAATGTGGAGAGAGAAAGATCATCCTTCTATTCATTGTTTTCATTCCTATGCACTTTTCAACCATTTTAGCTTCTGTGCTTTTATAAACCAATATATCATCTATGTATTTTTTGCATTTCCATCGAAGTCATCTCTGCATTGAAATCCTAATTACAAAACAATCAAATACTTAAAGTCTTAAATTATAATTTTTTTTTTCCAACTTACATTAATTTATCAAATTTAATTTTCGAATTCTATTCACATCGCAATTTTCACAGCAGAGTTAATGGAAAGAGATAGATGTCACATTTAATATTTCTCCAATCACATTTGAATTGCTATTGAGCAGGAGACATGTGCCAAAGTCAACCAATTTTTTTGTATTCATCGCGAGGTAAGAGGGAGAACAAAGTCATGAAGACAAACTGTCATATCTTATAAACAATGGATATGTACACAAATAGTGTTATGGACAAATATATTAGGCGTCACGAATAACATTTACATAAAACATAGGGGATTACACAATGAAGGTCACAAATTTTAGTTTTGTATACATAAATAGTCACACAGATAAATATGAAGAGAGAATAACTACTTTGTTGAAAATTGATGCACCCGAAAATTAATACGGGTGGCGCCTAGACTCCCAATTCTCCGTGTTGGGTTTTGATATCCAGTGAATCTCGTGCAATGATGTTAAACGGTTTGAAGTACATTTCATGAGCCTCAATCAATAAGTGTTATCAAGACATCAATTGAACGACGCCATTAGAAGCAACCAAATGAATTGAACTGCTCATGGCCCAAGATTACTTCTTGGATGACTCCTATAATTGTGGTCATTTACCCTATTTCTTGGCCCAATTTGATTTCACCATAATCTATATAACTCCATCCCTTTAGTTATTGGAGCCGTGTGTGTGTTTGCTTGGAAAACTTGGCTACCATCTTTCTTTACTCCATCTCTATGTGCTCGAGTATAATCCAATTCCTCCATTGTTTTCCTACCTTTGTAGCTGCAAACTCATCACCATAAACGTGTTTAAGTGGGTGCAAAAGGGGAGCAATCGAAGTGAATCATAAATTGTGGGTTATCTGATTGATTGTGGTTTGATATTAGTTGGTTGAAATTGAACCCGATTTCATTAAATCAAAGATCTTTGAGCATCTTTTCACAATAATTGGTATCAGAGCTTTAAGGTAGTGAAATTTCGGCTAGAAACAGATCTGAAAAATTGGCAGAAAGTTAGGAAATCATTTGACCGAACCTCCAATCGAGTTTTCTAGCCAAATTGCTTACCAGTTGGATGAACGGCTGGCAAATTCTGATCTGCAAGTCGATGCGCTCCTACCAGTACGACAAGTGTAGATGTTTGATGCACATGTGACAAGGTGACCACGCACATAGGTTTCTTGCGGTGCGTGGAGACACATCCAGCATTTTCTGGCGAAGATTTCTTCTGACATTTTGTTCCTTACGTTATTTTTGACATGTTGGTTTTGTTAATTTTCTGTTTTAGGTTATACAGTAAATCTAGACAATTTTGCACTTTGACGTTAGATTTTTTATCTTTGACCGATCGTGTTGCTACATTTGTTGAAATTTTAGGGCGAATAGTGGTAGAGCTAAAGAAGTAAATGTGCATCTCTCCTCATTTATGGATCCGCAAAGTCCGCTCAGTAAATTGGCTTATTTCTTTAAATTCCAATACTAGCAGGCCATCATGTGGCTTGCCCATTACGATTGAGGTTACCATGTAGGATAACCATTGTTTGTGCTAGAATTTAGGAATTATTCGCTCAATTTAAAGTGTTGAATTAATTGGTAATAGTTGTCCATTGATTCTTTGATATAACTGTCTATTAAGTCACTGTGTGAGACTTGTATTGCGTGAGAAATTGTTTTGTTGACAATTCTATGTGTTACATTAATTATTCTGTTAGAACACATGGACTACACCTGTTTGACACATCCCTTGATCTGAGATTGCAGAACTCATAAAATCCTAAAAATTTAGAACGACGTATATTGTGACCTTATGATTACTTGTGTGTTCTAATTGTGCATTTTGATTGATTTGTGTTAAAAAATGACTATACATTTTGATTTGGAAATTTTCAATGGAAAATTAGACTTTTCAATTTGTTAACAAAAAAACGAGAGGAATTTAGTACAACAAAAAGTTTCAAAAATTATAGAGGGCAGTTTTTAGTTGATTTGACAAAAAAATCAAAAAGATGAATATGATGAATTTGCTTACACTTTATTATTTTACACATGTGCATGCTGTTTTGAGAAAAGTTGGTAAATTTGATACTGGAGAACTTTGAAAAAAAGGTTGAAGGACTTATATTTGTTTAAGTCTACTCCTAACAAATTGTATTTATTCGAAAGATTTTTCAGCTTTAAAATAGATTCTTCAAAGGATCTTGATGACAATTTGAATATTTTTAACAAATTTGTTCAATATATTGTTAATTGTAATGAAAATCTATATGAAACCTATAAGACCATTATTTTGTTTAATTTTATGTCTGATTCATATATGGGGGTTAAGAATGCAATTGAGTGTGATAATTACACATTAACACCAGAAATTGTCATAGATTCCATTAGAAATAAGGAAATGAAGATTAAGGCTAAAAGGAGGATCAAAGGAATGGTGAAGTATACATAAAAAGGAGTAAATCACAGTTTAAGCAAAATAGTCATGGTAGAACTTAAGACACTAGTGACTCAAGTGACGACATTGGTGAAAAGAATGGCAAGAGTTGGGACAAGTCTACATCTAGTGGTAGTGAGTGTTATAACTGTAGCAAGATTGAACATTTTATAAAGGACCATCCTAAGAATAAAGGTAAGCAGAAACATAAGGTGAGAGATGAGGTGAATGTTGCTATTTGGATTTAGTTATGACCTAAGTGAGGTTTATTTGAATCTGTGTGAAAACCTTTTTGCATGTATGATTGTTTAATTCAGTTACATTTAGTGGTGGCAAAAAAGTTCGTAGGCTCGGGCCGTCCGTGCTCGGCCCGCAAAAAGCCCAAGCAGGGCTCGCTCGGTTGAACCGAGCCTAATCTCGAGTCGAGCCCTTTTTAGGGCAACGGGCCGAGTCCGGCTCGAGCTTTTCAAAAATATATAAAATTTTAAAAAAAAATTGATAAAAGAGAGGAAAAATGGGCCAGTCCGGTTCGGCTCGTAAAAAGTCAGAGCCAAAGCTCGAGTCGAGCCTCTTTTTCTTGAGCGAGCAAAAGCTCGGCTTGGACTCGCAAAAAAACCCGTAGATCTGGCCCAAACCGAGCCCGAGCCTCACATTCCGACCCACGAGCCGACTCGTTGACACCCCTAGTTACATTATTTTATATTACGCTTTCAAGATGTTTGATGTGTGTATTTGATTGAATTTGAGAGTGTTCTTATACTGTGTGTAATGTTAGCATGCATAGTGGTTGGGATGCATTAACAGTAAGTATGTTTATTGGTAATGTAGAATATGGATATCTAAGGGTGTATTGATATATGTACGAGAGATGTGAAGAGTGACATTTGAATCATGAGATGTGATGTGATTAAATGTTTTGGAATCCTCTATCTGTGATACTCCTGATCGAGTGGAGTATGAGAGTTACACTCCTATCATTTCTATTAAGTAAATACCCATTATTCACTTAAGTTGAGAGAGGTGAGGTAATAATAAAGAAACATCCCATAGACTAGATCTATATTGGTTTACGAGTCTGACATGAATAGTGATCGATCTCAGTGAACATAGTTGGTGATGATAGGAGATACGTTTTCTCGGCGGAAGGGATAGGATAATTATGGTGAGATCTTTTCATGGGTCATTTATGCATTGATTGTATATGTTGGTCATTTTGATTGATTAACTTGGTGTTGTATGATATTCTTTACTAGTTGAACATGTTTGAAAGGATATGTGTATTATTCTATGTTATATCTTCATCACATGTTTTATATGCTCTTAATTGATTACTATGACTTGGGTGTTCTTGACCTTGGCCCTTGATTAGTACATGGAGCAAGTGTGATATATGTTTTGGTTTTGAAATAGGAGATAATGTCTATGATTCCAATTTTATTTTTGTTATTTTGATTAGGTAAGTATAAACTTTGTGTTGTTTGCTTATAGGTTGATTAGGTATTAAGGTGGAAATTTGTTGAATTTTGATACACAATGAACCTAGGATAATGATGTTAAACGATTTGAAGTAAATTTCATAAACCTTGGCCGATGAGTGAAATTATAATCAACACTTTAATCGAACAACTCAACCCAAAAATAATGTGGACCATTAGAAGCAACCAAATGAATTGAGCTGCTCATGGCCTAAGATTACTTCTTGGATTACCCCTATAATTAAAGCCCATTTACCCTATGTCTTGGCCCAATTTGTTTTCACCTTAGTCTATATAGCCCATGTTAAGATTTGAAGGTCCATCTTAAAAGGTCAACATTATTAAGAGGAGTAACTCAAAACCTTATAAATTGGCCTATGTTTACATCTTTAATCGATGTGGGATTATATCCCTTAACATGCACCCGCAAGATGATGGCTCGTTTGAGCAAACCAATCTTGAAATCCATATGCTTATATTTTTTAGTCTTACAAGGATCGAATTGCTCGTTGGAGTTTAATGGGCTCTGATACTATGTTAAGACTTGAAGGTCCATCTTAAAAGGTCAACCTTATCAAGAGGAGTAGCACAAAACCTTATAAATTGACATATGTTTACATTTTTAATCGATGTGAAATTATATCCCTTAACAGTCCCCTCCTTTTGGTTATTAGAATCGTATGTGTGTTTTCTTGGAAAACTTAGATGCCGTATTTCTTTACTACATCTCTTTGTGCTCTTGAATATAAACTAGTACCTCCATTGTTTTCCTTCCTTTGCGGCTGCAAACTCATTATCATAACGGTGTCTAAGTGGGTGCAACAGAGGAGCAACCAAAGTGAATCACAAGTGGTGGGTTTGAGCCTTTGATTGATTGTTGGTTGATTGAAATTGAGCCCAAATTCCATCAAATCGAAGATTTTGGAGCATTTTTCCAGGGACACCCCGCATTGGCCGAAAAGGCTAATTCCAAAAAATTATAATGCACATGGATTTTCACCTAGGGACGCCAAGGAGCGGCCTAGGTGGCCAAAAATTGAAGTCTAGGTCCTTTGAAATTTAAATTTTCTTTAAATTAGTCATTCACTTTTGATCATTCCAAATTGGTCCTTCAGCTTATAAATACACCTACTTTGGTGCCTCAACTTTGAAGTTCTTCACATTTGATCTTCCAAGTTTCACAAGATTGCAAGTTGGTTACCTCTTTAAGGTTTCTATAGCCTTCTAATCCCTTAACTCCAAAATTTGTGCAGGTTTTGCCTTGAGTTTAAAACACGAATAAATTTTGATTCACATGTTTGAATTACAATCCATTTTTTTCCTATTGAACTCAAAATAGTCGCTATTCAATGGTGTACTCTATGAAGATGAGTGTACCAAAATTTATACACTAATTTTGTCACATGCTCCGCACGGAAGTCTAGTGTTACGTCTTCAGTCTTTATGCTTAAAATCACTTCCTTTCACTTATTTAATCTTCATTTTGGGATTTTCATCTACAAAAGAAATATATACTTAATTTTGAGTAAACGTCTGCCTAAATAATCAATAGTCATAAAGTTAAAAAGTCTAGATAAACGTGTAAAATGTACTCCTCACATTTGTACACCGGTGACCTCTTCTAATGAAATTTTCTATATGGTCTCACTACAAAAAGTTAAAATAAATTAAAAATGCTTCAATTACATTCATACTAATGAGCAAATTTTTGTATCGAATGCAATAATTGGTCACAAGTCCAAACTACGAAATGTCAGCTTAAATTGGTATAGCTAATATTCACCAGCGTCTTCATAGTTAAAAAAAAAAAAGGTTTAGTTTTGACCATGACTAGACATATTGTCATAATATTTTAAAGCGTTCGCGACAAAATAAGACGGATTTTTTTTTTTTAAAACATTAGTTGAAATCTTACTTTGTAGGTTGATTATTACTGTCCCAAACAAATTGTCACTACAAATTGCAAAGTCATCTATTTCGAGCTCACCTACGATAGTTTGTCCATGTACACAAATGCATTGAAAAGGTCACGGTGAGTTCTTCGAACTGACAAGAAGAACCTAAACTAACACACCTTTTGGGTAGAAGTTTTAAAATGTTTAATTTATAAATAGATAAAGATATGGAGTATATTAGCAGACAATACTTGTGAGTTCATTAAAATTAATTTTGATCATTTATAAATAATTTGTAAATTTTATTTTACTTATTTTAATAATAACACCTGCACCAATGTCATTTCGATAATTTAAAAAAAAAAAACAAATTTCTTGTGTATTTTGAGGTACTCGAACATTCATTGGACATTTTCCATACATGAACCAAGCTTTGAAATGGACATCATGCAGAGCCGTTATTTCATACGACTGTCTAGGATAAGTCGAACAGATAAGATCTTTATCAAGATTAGTGTCCTTTACATATTATCACTCAATATGGGCAAGAACGAATATCTCAAAACAATTACCTTCTTTCTCGAGCCTCATGTCGTGTTTCTTTACCAAGAAAACTAAGTCCACTCAAGATGGCTGCGGACCAATTCCAGCTATTTTCCAATTTCAACTCACACTACCAAATTTCGGCCATGCTTATCTATTTTTCACATCTATGATAAGATGCATTGGATATGTATTTTTCTTTTGTATCTGAGCGTTGAAATTTTATCTTATTAGAAGAAGTAACTCAAGTCTGTACAAGTCAAAAATCTCATTATTGATTAGACTCACCTACATTAAGGAGTTATTTGAGAAGTGTTTGATAAAAAGTTCTAGTAGATTTTGATAATAAAAAAAAATGAAATGAGTTATTTAGAAGTTAGGAACAATCAGGGACGGATCCATGATTGGATCTAAGATTGGAGCTACAAAAATCAAGTCGGACTAATACGTGAAAAAAAAAATTGCACAATTTTTTTTTTTTACATAATTTTTTTTTTTTTTTTTTTTTTTTTTTTTTTTACCTTAAAATAAACTAAATGGGTTGAGGAGGGACTGGACTATAGCACAACCCAGTCCCCCTGTATTCGTCTCTGGGAACACTTGTTAATTTCTTGAAATGTGTGATTAAAATTTAATTTGACCAACTAAAATGTTGATAAAATTTATCAAACAAGCATTAAGATAGCCCCATTGAAGGATCACCATCAATTAATTAATTGGGTGCGCCTCATTGTAAAGTAGTCATATCATAAGTCGTGGAAGATACGACCAGAATCCTTGTGACAATTCAAGAATCCTAGTCCACTTCACACTGGCTCCAAGAATGCTCCATGATCCTACGCGATCTTATATCTACCAATGTTCACGACTCTAGACTCTCATCACATGTAAGACAATTTAATTTTTATATTATATTAATTCTTAGTCCTTTTTGACTTGATAGTCCTTGGGACATGACCAAACACCTCTACTCATGTCGTGTAATGGTTACTATATCACATATTTACAAGGAAAGTTGTATGCTCGAGCCGTGACACATGCCTATATTCAATAAAATTAAGTTACTAGACAAATATTTATATATAATTAGAAACTCGACAGCACATATTGATTACCACTAGATTGTCATCCGTTAATTTAATTTTTGTAGTGCAAACTCTATGTTCAACTATTATGTTTGTTTACTTTCAATAACTTGGACGATTATTTCCTAACAACGCAAGCCGTCATATGTTGGATGAAATAGATAATATATGTCTGTAGATAATCAAGAATCTTGTACATATTCTTTCCATAAAGCCAACCTAGTATCTCGATGTCAACTTACTGTATGTCACGTAATTCAATGTATTAACATGACTACGTTATTTAAAAATTTAAATTATTTATTTGAAACATATCTACAGCATATCACTTCTTGTGCAATCAACTTATGATTTTAAAATTCAATGCTAAAGGATTAAGAAATTTCACGTGACTTTGCTTTTAGTTGAAAAATGAATTCTGTTTGTACGAGATATGGAGCATATTGAAATATGAACTGTAACTAAATAAATTTCTTGTATCGATTCTCTTTATTTTGTTTGGGTCAAAATTATTGCTTCCATAGTTGAGGTCAATAGTTCGAGATTGATAGTTACATTAAAATATGAGAACTTCGATTACTTGTATTAAAGTTCACATTTTAATACAGAACATAACTCAACATGGTATCAACACGAATATAAATTTATATGTGATTAGTTATTAATAGACTTTCTATATATATATTTTTAATAAATATGTGAACCACTTTGCTAATAATAGAAAGGAAAAGGCTGAAGATATACACAAATAAATAAATAAATAAATAAATAGAGAAGAAGACGAAGAAGAATTGTTGTTAGCCATGAACTAATAAAATACAATTAAAAGGCAAAAATATCTTAAGACGCCAACTTTTTACATTTTAATCTCTCTTAAAATATTATTTCTTTTACGTGGAGGCTTTTACTCCATTAATTAATTAATTATTATTATTATTATTTTTTATGACGAGAAAACTCGCATTCGCTTCTCTTCAGATGTGCACTTAATAAATCCTCGAGCTGACACAATAGCTTATAAATCGCGTCAGTCATGTTAACCACACTAGACAAGTCCGATGTGACAGACTCGACCGATAAAGTATTGGTAGGAAGAATCGAACTCGTGACTAAAGGTCTCCGCGTTCACTTAATCCACCAACTCGGTCACCCATGAGGGGTGCTTTTACTCCATTAATTACTTCTACACCTGTTTCTTTATCATTTTTCAAAAATTCTTTTTTTTTTTAATTTCATTTTCAACAACATATTTTAACAAAAAAATATTTTACATGTAAATCTAAGAGTGTGTGTGATAGAGATTATTTGGAAAAAATGAATTTTGAAATAGTTATATGATGAGAAATGTATGGTTGAAAAAGAAGGAAAAGTTATTGATGTGATAGAAAATATTATTTTATTGAAGAATGTGTGATTGAAAATGAGTAGAAGAATGAGAATGAAAATGAAAATTAAAATGTGGGTCAAACGGGGCCTAAATTTATTTCTACTTTTAATCACACATTCTCCAAAAAATCACTATTTCAAAACTCATTTTCTCTTTAAAAAAAAAAAAAAAAACTCTTTTTATTGGGCATTAAACAAGGGATAAATTGAACAAACTATTTCCTTGGATCCATAGCTATGTTTATTTGAAAAGTTTCTCTTACTCGTATATATAGTGGGAAAAACTTTTGAAAACCAATTTTACCCTTATATATTTAGTTATATGTCAATTCTACCCTTATATATTTAATATAGTACTATTTAATATAATTTAACTTCATTTAATAACCATTTAAATGTAATGCTTATTGTTATATATTGGAGTACTTATAATTTTACATTAATCAAATTAAATTTAATTACTTAAATTACATTATTTATTTAATTTACTACTAAGAATCGAAACTCACTTAAATTACATTATATCTGTTTTGAATGTAACTTTGATTTTTAATTTGAAATTAATGTTGTGGATTAATATGACGAGCATGATTAGTACATACTTTTTTGTCTCTAAATGTGTTTAGATAAATACTTTTTTGTTTTTAGTTTTTAAGGTAAAAAAGTTTATGTTATAGACAAAATAAATAATTTTTTATTTTGAAAATCATTTATGTATCTTTAGTTTAATTATAAGTAAACATTTTAAATTAAGTCAAATGTACATTTCTTAATTCGATTGTTTTTCGTGTCCGTCTATACTACAAACCTGGCCGATGCCTCTATAATTGTTGAACAAACGGGTCCAACCAATATATAGCGTAAACAAACAAGTAAACAAAACATTGCACTTTAATTTATTTAACATTTTCACATTATGTACGTATATTTCATAAACTATTATTTTCTCTCTCTCTCTCTCTCACACACATATTCTTTAACAATTTTAATTTTTTTTAACATTACCAATTAGCTTACTTTAAAATATTACGCATATTATTTATTTTGTATATAGGACGTGCAACGCACGTGCTTACTACTAGTATAGTAAAAAATGAATGACGATAAGTTGACAACTTGCCAATTGAGCATAAAATTTAACAAACTATTCTCGTCGATCCAAAGCTACATCTAGTCATCTACTCTAAACGCATTTCTTACTTACTCATGAAAAAAAACAAAAAAAAAAAAAAACCAAAAAAAAAATATTGATGAAAAGTTGACAACTCAGCAAGTGGGCTTTAATTGAAATTAATTATCATAATCACACACACAAACAGATTGTTTCTGATGTAAAAAGTAAGCCAAAGTGGGCTGACCTAATCTATTTCTAGACTTGCTAATGAAGAAGCTTTCGTAATTTGCATAATTAATTAAGAAATTAAAAGTATGTACATTTCGAGTCACCAAACGTTAATGGGATTATAATTAATTTGTTAATTTCGATATAATTAATGCTGTCTTTTTAGGACCACGTCTTATTTGAGCTCTTTTTAATTTTCTAATTAATAGGCACTTTTCATGTAGCTTTCTTGGTAAGCACCATTTTTTTTTTTTTTTTTAATGATCGTGGATGTCCAGGTCAGCTTACGCCCTCCTCGACTAATTTTACGAAACCCTGAAGTTTACAGTCGGATAGTCACCTCAGTGGCCCGACTTTTGAAAAATAAGCATTAATATATAATGTGCAAGCTGTTTATCTCAGATGACTTCACATTCCTCAATTCATTTTCTGGTAGTCAGTTTCCTTATCTCCTAAGAGTAAATGCACCCCTCAACTAGCATAGTAACAACAAAATTATGCTTTTATATAATATGGATATTGAAGTTACACTTGAAGCCTCCATGTATGGTTAATTTACGTCACACGATGCAGATGTATTTATCATTTTTCCTTTATTTTGAGCAGAATTTATACAAATATTTTGAAGTAATATATAATTATTTATAATTTCTTTGACCTGATTTGTAAGTTTTCTTAGGTGATTAAACAAATATTTGTTTGTGACAAACAAAATATGAATATTTGGCTTCAACAAGCTTTACCAGTGAATGAAAAATTCAAGTTTTTTTTTTTTTTTTTTTTTAACGAAAAGTTGTTTATAGAATTTTAATAAATGAGCAGTGACAAGATTTGATATCAGAAAGTTTATATTAAACAAATTGATCACTAACAAGGCAGAAAGTCCCTACCGAACATTCATTAGTTTCGAATGAAGAGTACCCTAACAAGCATCTAGTCCTATAAAAAAAAAAGCGAGACTTTACTAAACGAGCAAAGTTCTGTGTTTCAAGCTTTCCAATTATTCAAAGAATTGAAATAGATTTATAGATGTAACTTAATCACGATGGGTTTTATGAAAATGGTAAAATAGACTTCGTGGAGTGGACAAATTATCTATGGATTACTCCAATCCTAATTATTAGTCAATAAAGTTTCTTAAATAAGTTTGTAATTTGATTGACGACTTCAACTGAGATGAACAAGACTTAGCCAAGGTAGATTTGAACTACTACAGCTAGGATTATAAGTTACAACGATTCTTTAAGTCCCTGAAATAACTATCGGCTCTTAAAAAGAGAAATTTACAAAGATTGAATTCTAAAGAGAGCTTCAATGAATGAACTCTCAATCAATTCTTCACCTTAACAAAGTATTTTTCTTGTTCTCTACTCACATGGATTCCAATGAATTGATGAATCAAACAAAATTACTTTTCATTATAGTTCTATATGAAAGGCAAAAAGGCATTAAGATTGATGTTCATAGGTTAGCACCTAGCCGACAAACATAAAAGGGTTTCTTAGTGGATGTTGATTTCATTAATTAGCTTCTTAATTCAAATGGGGGTTTTATTTTATTTGTTTGGCCGTAAGCAATTTCTTTATAGGGTCGGTCCAATAACTAAATGAGGTTAATAATAATTGATATTTAGGACAATAAATTGAATAGATGGCGCTCACAAATAATTTACTGTAAAAAATTGTAAGTGGGCTATATGTTCACGATATGTTATTTCTGTCTATTGAATATGATTAAAGAAAAAAGTGTGCAATATATTCTTTTCTGATGTCTTATTTAATCTTGTCCAATTCAGTATAACGAATATTGCACCTAAGTAATACATCCACGGTGTAGCAACATAATTAGAGTTTTGAGCTTAGTACTTGTGGTCGTTTGAGTAATACCTACATCTATTGAACGTTAAAACTTAAACAAGATTGTGTATACGTACGACTATCGTTGAAGCTCAAAAATTCAGTCCAACTAAAAATAATTTTATCAGATTCTGGATTTAGTAGTGGCAATAATATATATATATATATATATATATATATAAAGAGCTGGAAATTAAATAGTCACAGCTGGGATTTAGTTTTGTTCTGATTTAAACAAAGTTTAAATAACAATTAGGCCTCCATCTGTTTCCAAGCAGACACTAAAATTCAAACACGCTTTTATCCAATGACGTAATCGCCCTTGTCTTTGTTCTACTAGAATCAGTGTTCTAAAAAGTTCGCTTAGATGACGCCTAGGCTTGAAGCTCGGATAAAACGCTTCGCTTCACGCTTAGACACTTTTTTTTTTTTTCAATTCCTAAACAACTGAATTTTTTCCTTCATTTTTTTCGTCTTTCGTAGACGCGCTTTATTAGTTTTTTTTAAAAAAAAATTTATTTGACCTTAGCTTATTATTATTATTTTAAAAAAAAAAAAACTTTTCATTTGACTTTAATTTCAAGTTTTCAAAAGATTTTATCTGTACAAAAGTTAGAAATGACTTTATCTAAATAGTTAAATAAGATTTAAGTTTTGGTGTTATCTACATTGCGTAATTATGATCTTGAGATTCATTTTATTACAAACTTCAAAAGTATGTATGAAATTCCTATAAATATATTAAATGAGACTTGTCTAGTTGAAAATTGAAATTACAAAAAAAATATTCTAATTTTTGTATTTCAAAAATTTGAAAATTGTATAATTGACTAATAATAGGAGTTATCAAGTAAATATTGTATTTTATAATTTCTAGATACTTAATATATATTATTTTAATTTTTAAATAATTTTTTGAACGATTAAAAATTTAAAATTATACGGATTATAAATAAAAAAGATTTTTTACGCCTAAGTATCATCTAGGCTCGTTTAAGCTCATAAATCTTGAAGTTTCGACTCTATATCTAATTACGCTTTACGTTTTTTAAAAAACTGACTAGAGTTAGATCAATCATGAAGGGGAAGTGCATAGTTTGGTCAATGTCCTCGTGCTTGGAGCTGGAGGCAATTAATACTAGAAACTTATTAATATCCCAAAATTTTCCAACCTTGTGGGCTGTGATGTTTCCATCTAAAAAATGCCATCCAATTGATTTTGACCATATGAACATAAAATTTATTTTTATTCTATTAAGAAGTCATGAATAAGAGAAATTTATTTTGTTTCCTAGACAAATAGCACTATGACCACCTAAGGGACAATATTGTACACATTTGGACCATTAGTGACAATTTTGGTGCTGTTGAGTATTCACTCAAAAGTCAAAAGTTTGTCAAAAAAATAGAAAATATACTCTTTACCTAAATAAAGGTCTGACATGATCGGTTCAGAACCTTCACTAGCTCTAACAATATTTTATGTACTCGTCACAACTGATATAAATTTTTGTTCCCAAACTCAAAATGCAATAAATTATTCTAAAAGGACAGACCCCTAGCCAATAAGGGGACATGTGTTCCCCCCGGGACGGACAGGGCCAACGTGATCATGTCTGTGTAGCATCACTCAAATCCAATTATCATTCAACTTGATGGATATATTTTAGTTGGTGAAAATAAATGTACACTATATTTAAAGAATCTGCAAAATTAAAGAAGAGAATGTGTATACCGAATTACACTATTGTGTCTTGTATGTCTCCTCTTATGTTACACGTGATATGTAGACGAAAGGACGTCCTCATAAAAACAATTTTCTATCCACATGACTATGAGGTAATGAAAGGAACTTCATTGGAAAATAATCAATTTATGCATAAAATTGAGTGATAGTACGCGGAATTATTCTTTTCATTCAAAACCCATTTTCTATAGCTGTGTGGCAGATTACTAGATGCACAATTCAAGTGGTGCAAAAGGCACCTCCAAACCGCCCCCATACAGACAAGATTTATAATTGGCACTTTTGAGCACTATAAATTGGCACCAACCCTTCACTCATCCATCATTCATTTTCCTCTCCTCCTCTCTGTCTTCTCTTTATCTCTCTAAAAATTCAAGAAAATCTGTGGAATCTCCATTTTTTCCTTAATTTTCCCCTTTTAGTATGTCAACTATAGTGTGTCAGAATCTTGTATCGTGTTTCGAGCAGTCTCAGCAAACAGAGACAGCAAACCTGAAGCTGAAAGTGGCGGCGTCTCCGTCAACCACCGTGGAATTCAGCATGTTAGGAAGTGATCATGTCCAAGAAGTTAAGGAAAATCTTGAAATAACAAATTGGAGTTTTCTTCAAAATCTCTCTTCAACGAGCACAAAATCAGCAAAAGAAAATGATACCCCATATATTTATCCCTTTCAAAAAAAGTCGTTGAGTGAAAAAATAAGCCTGGAATTATGTACTGAAAATTTGGGAAGCGAAACAGGCACTGATATTTCTGATTGCAGCATTTTCTCAAACAGTTACAGCTCACTCCAAAATGCACCAGAAAAACCAAAGAAGGAATCAAAAAATTTCAATAAAGCAGCAGCAAATTCTTGTCTCAGTTTTCCCCCGCCGTTGACAACCATAAGCAGCGGCTCAAATTCCCTTCAAGTCAGGCGCCACTGTGAAGGCGGCAGGCTTATAATCGAAGCGGTGGAGACCCCATTTAAGCCCACTTATCTTCAAGCAGAAAGAAGCGATGGACGCCTCAGACTCTGCTTTTTCCAAGAAGAAGAAGAAGTAGAAGAAGAAGAAAATGAAGAATGTGAGAGTGAGAATGAAGTGGAAGATGAAATGATTGAAAGGGACGCCATTGATGAAGAAAAAATAGAAAATTATGAAATAGAATCAGAACAAGAAGATGATGATGAGAGAATTGGACAGGCCCAGGGACAGGGAGTGGATGTTGAAAGGGGAATGGAGAAATTTCAAAGGTTGAGTAACAGTTGTAGGTGCAAGGACAGTGGGCACGGGAATAAAGGATTGTGCAATTGGAAGCCTGCTCTTTGGGTCGCTATTTCCTAATTTTGTTTTGTTTTTCATTTTTGAACCGTAATTTTTTTTAAGAGAATTTTGCTTTTAAATTACTTCGCATAAAATATTATGCTATGAGTGGTAGTGTATATAGTTATTTGGATGGAAATTCTATCTTGCATGTTCACCTCTGATAAACTTTACGTAAGTTATTAATCAGTTAAAAGACACGACACAATTATATCTTACAGTAAATATTTTATTTCGTACAAATTCTCAATACAAGAAGTGCATTTTGTCTTGTGACACTCAAATTCACAAAAAGAATAAGACTGCAGTAGAAAAATAGTTTCGGTATGACAATGGTAGAAGAATAGTTTTGGTACGATCATGATATATGCTTACATAACACAACTCACTCCTCTCTTGCCCCAAAATATAAGGACATAGTAAATATTTTGTCAGGCACGTGTAACAAATGTGTAGAAAGCAAATGTTAAATTGAAAGAGTATGTATCACCTTTGTCTATTAGTTAGAATGATTAGGTTTCCAAAATAATTGGGGACCTTAATTTGGCCAAATTATTAACAAAAGACAAACATTTAGACATGAAATGAAAACGAGACCGTGATGTAAGCTAGCCCCATTTCAAAAGAGAACTAGTCTTAGTGTACAGGTCCAGGGGTTCACAGAACTCCTACCGACACTACACAACATGAGGGATGAATATTATTTTGTAATTTTATTTTTGGTAGGCTCCATTACTTCTCTCTCTTCTGGATTTTTCTAAGAGCTTATTCCGTACAAAAAGGAATAATCCTTCAAAAGAATATTGCAACATTTGCCATTGTTTGGCCTCATTAAATTAATTTTATTTTTCTCTCTCTTATTTTCAACTACACAAATTTTCATAAAATAATATTACACGTAAATCGATAATTTTTTTTCTTTTTTTAGCCACTCATTTAAAAAATAATAATAATATTCCATCTATAAAAAAATTGAAATAATGGGAGCCAAAATGGGCCCTTTGACTACTTTCTTTGTCTAATTGTCTTTGGAAAATCATCTGAACCCTATTTCTTCTTGAAAATGACATAACAACAACAATGATAGAGGTGTTAAGATAGATCAGACTCTTTGATCTTGGATCGATTTTTAATGAACGTACTGAATTGCGCTTTCAAAATCTAATATCCTTGAACGTTTTCTAAACTTTTTTATTTTATAAAATTAACTTAAATTAAAAAAAATAAAAATCATTGAAAGGTGGTTGAATTTAGTGACTGACTTGACCCAATAAAGGACTTTTGAAAAAAAAAAAAAATCAAAAGCAGCCCATGAAATTAAGAAGCTTCTTTTAAATATTTTTTGATGATTTTTTGAAATTGCTTCGTGTGATTAGAATTTTTTTCAAGAGAAAACGAGTCTAAGGAGCTTCTTCCGAAGACTTTTTTTTTTTTTTTTTTTTACAATACATATAAATTACAGTAGAATTCTTGTCAAATTGATACTTAGAAAATGGGTCTTGCTATGTGTACACTTTTTCTTACCCTTTGGTTGACACGATTCCACCCGCGCACTTACATGGAGGTCGGATCCCACTTCATTAAATTTAATATTTTTATCCCCATGTGAGGAGGGACAAATGAGGTCGGATAAGGGAAAATGTACAAATAGCTTATTCTTTAGAAAACGATGTGGGGCGGCCTTCATGTACATGCGTGGAGCAGGATTCTTAATTTTGTCGACAAAAAGAAAAAGAAAAGGAGAGGTGTAAGCCGCCCTTCCCTCGATACGTGGAATCTTTAGTGGAATTCATTGTATCACTATGCCATGCTTAACATTTTAAACGCTTGACTTTAATGATCAATCAGAATTTATGGTCTGCTGCTTGCCGGTTACACAATTTGTAAAATAAAACACAATGAGTAAGCAAAAATAAAATTAAAATTGAAGAGATTTTGCTCTTTAAAAAGTGGAAAATGACTAATAACCCGTTATTTATTTAAAGATTTTGGTATTAGAGTTCGAAAAATTTGCGATGACGATATTTCATTATTAGGTGACTTAGTGATTAGTAGGGCTGTAAGCAAAAACCGTCAAATCGGAAAATCAAACCGAAACCGCATTTTGGAAACCGTCGGTTTGGTGCCACGTGGACCCGTCGACGAAATGGTTTTGAACCAAACCAAACCGGTCGAAAACGGTTTGGTTTAGGTTTGAGAAATTTTATGGCAGTTTAAAACCAAACCGGACCGGTGAAAAAATATATAAAAATTAAAAAATTAAAAAAAATGAAATTTTCTAAATTGTAACTTGTAAGACTTTTGTGTTGGACTTTTTATTTATTTTTAAATGAGGTTCATATATTTCATAGGCTTTAAACTAAAAGTCTGAAACGATTCATCAAGAAATCCCACATTATATTCCATATAAATTACTATCATAAACAATCAACAACTTATATAAACTGCATAGTACTCCAATGATTAAATAAATTTCAATCAAAATCCTACATTGAATTGGATATCCTTTTAAAAATTATTGCAACTTCTGGTTCTGTCGATTATAATTTGTAGAAATCTAAATGAAAAGTTTTGATCGGATCAACAACTATGTAATCAAAGTGAAAACAAAATAAAAATTTCGGATCTTAGAAATGAAATTATATATTGTAAATAAATTTATTTAGTATAGATTTACCCAACATTCTAATTTGGCTTGAGAATCAATTAATCAAATAATTATAAGAAGGGAGAAGAAAAGAATCAAAGAGAAGAAGGAAAGTGCTAAGGTCTAAAATGAAGAAGGAATCTTATTATTTTTTATGAAAGTGATTGGAGATTGAATATATATTTTACCAAAAATAAATAAAAAAAATCATATGAGAATCATCCGGTTCCCAGCAGTTCTCATACTAGAACCGAGAACTGGACCGAAACTGGTTAGTTCTTAATAATTTGTCCCAAAATTAAATTATTTTTCTAAATGGTTCCGATCCGGTTCCACCGGTTCTTGAAAAATTGTCCACTCCTAAACTAATGGCATAAAAGTAGACAGACAAAAAAATATACGGCGAAATCGGTGGTTTAAAATCGGACGACGGGCAAAAAAAAAATATACGACGAAACCGGCGATTTAAAACCGGACCAAACCGTTAGGTTTAGGTTTGAGTTTTTTTCAAACCGTTCAAAATGGTTTGGTTTAGGTTTGAGTTTTTCTCAAACCGGTGTAAACGGTTTGGTTTGAAAATTTGTCAAAAATCGGTAAAATCGGACCGCTTACACCCCTAGTGATTAGTGTGAAAAATAAAATAAACAATCTAACGATACATTTTGAAATAGTAGATTGAGATGGATCATGGATGGTTGGGACGCGTTGTTGCTATTGAGTGATATGAAAGGGGTTGTGTTGCCCTTGGTTAGAGAATTCATTGTTGGGTAGTTCGTCTCCTCCAAGCCACCTGAGTGACTGTGATTCTTCCAAAAGTCACAATTTTTGAAAAAGATAACAAATGAGCTTTATCAACACCATTCTTCATTTGAAGTTGATACAAATCTTATCCCTTCAAGAGTAACATATGATTTTACATAAAAGTGGTACGTAAGATAGCACCAAAATATTTGTATGAATGGTACAAAAATTGGGACCACACATTGCTTGGTAAGTCGATTGAACATTCCTACAAAAATGGCATAAACGTACGATATCAAAAAATAAATTTTACTACTTGTACACAAAAATGGTATATAAACTGTTTTCGAAAATGATGTGGAATGAAAATATTGGATGAAAAACTTGACTGTGTTTTAAACTGATAAATGGTAGAGTGACATATAATATTATACAATACTTTATACAATTCTTAATATATATGTAGCAAGATCATTACACAATATATGTATTTAGTTACAAGTTATATTGACGTTTTTCACTTAAAACTTAAAAGTAGCGTAAAAAAGTCGCAATGATATTTTAAATATGAATGTTGAGTAAATTGTATTTAACAACCAGTTGTATAAAATCAGTATTAAAAAAAGTAGATATGCGACCGAATAATCTAAAAGAAATTAAAATGCGATATGTTAATATTTCTTAATAATCCAATAATTTATTATTTATAATATCTAATTAAAATTTAAGTATCTTGACAACGTATTACAGTATTAGGAATTGGATGTTGCGGCAATAAAAATAAAAAATAAATTAAGTCGATACTTAGTATTTATATTACTCCAATAATTGATTATTTTGATAAGAAAAAAAAACTATGTGTACACGGACGTGTTACGCCCCTCACATGATGGGGCCCGTGCCCAATAAAAAAATTAGCGAACCCTCCCATTGTGAGGGAGCGTGTACACGGGCATTGACACCCCGTGTACACATAGCAGGATTTTTTGATAATAGTTACATAAAATATTTGATTTTAGCAGCATACTACTGTTGTTGAGGCAATCTAGAAGAAAATCTAGATGAAGAGCCAATATGCTAATTGCAAAATCTACTTTATAAATAAAATTTTGTGGTGGAGCTGACCAATCTTATCCTATTCCCATTGTGCACGTAGAAAATATGATCGATGTGAAATAGATTTTTTCTTTTTAAAATTTAATTTTTTTGTCCTATTTAGCTTACATGCTAAAAAGAATAATCATTCATCCCTTAATTGTTTCTTTATTTAGGGTTGGTTTGGCATGTTTTCTATTTTTATTTATACTTCTTGTATACAGAGCTTTACGAGAAAGTTAATTTCTATCGATTTTATCAAAATTTCTTCTTGTTAGACAAATATTTTCACAAAATTATCAAAATATGTTTAAAAAAAAATTACTCTCACGAGTAACTTTTGACTTTTCAAAAATCTACAAACATGTCTTTTATACACTCATCTTATTAAACTTGCATAATTATTGTTGACCCCAAAAAATATTGTCAATAGGTGTCGGGTCAAACTTGCGAACACGTGGATGGATTCCGGCGAGCGATGGCCGGAGATGCCAATCGTAAAGTCAATACGCCGATGAACATGATAGTTTCTATAGCACGCGAGCGACAAGTTAAAACGTCGACAGGAAAAAGGGAACTGTAAAACTATATACTCGTAAAGGATCCTGAGAAACCTTCTACTTTGTGTTCTAGAGAGAAAATCTTAAGCATAATTTTTTTTTTTCAATGTATATTTTCGCATCCCTAATAAAATTACAAGACTTTCTATTTATAGGCATCAAGTCGAGGAGGCCTATCGTTGGATCATATCTACGTGGCTCCATCTAATTCCTCAAAGCTTCAAATCACTCATTCAATAGATTAATTACAATGACAAGGGGTCAGTCGTCTTACTTAATTAATGCGGACGTCACATCAATTATTTTCAAATATACCAATCTGATTTGTTTGATGAGCGCCTCGACTTGATGATGCCCTTGTTTGGGCTCCATTATTTTAAATTTATAATGAAAGGAATAATAATTTTTTGAAGAATGTGTGGTTAAAAAAAATGAAAAGTTTTTAAATTTACATATTATTTTATAGGAGAATGCGTGGTTGATAAAAAGAGAGGAAAAATGAATTTTAATTTAATGAATTTAATGGAGACCTGAGATGTGGAGCAGTTGGGCAATTAGGTGAAGACACTTTGACTTGGTGTAGGAGGATCTCGGCAATTACAATAAACACTTCGACCATAAGCAAATTTTGTTCTTTCTTAGCTTTAACTGTCATATGTCTTCATGTCATGCTTCCGCGTGGCTCATGTTGGAGGCTCGTATAAATGGGATAATAATTATTAAATAGTTAATCAAGTATTTGTTTTATGCAAGGCTTCTTGATTGTTATTCTAGCCAAAGAAACTAAATTTAATTCCCAATAAATAAAATATTAACCATATCATATATTATTGCTTGTCACTTTAAACCTTACACTTTAAACTCGGGTACGGTATAGGTTTTGAACATTATATAACCTATTATCAAGAAAAAATGTGATAAGAACCACGTCAAAATGGCCTGTTCGATCGAAAAAATGAGGAACTGGTCCCCTTATATATGAAAATCTAGCTCACCATCCAATAAAAAAAAAATTCAAAAACTGGTTGGTTCAGTACCCTTTTTATACTTTTAACTTTTCATGTGCAATATGATGCTCTTTCGACTCTCTGATCCTTTATTCTTTACTCTTTTAAATCAATGACCTAATCTATTATAAATAAGGCAATTAAGGCAGCTTCTAGTGGATCTCCTCTTGTCCAAAATGAAAAGTGCTCTTTGATTCGAAAAAAGTTTTATACAAACTTGCTAACTAAGGAACATAATTCAATTAAGAAAGAAAATTTAAAAAAAGAAATATTAATAAACTAAAGAAGGATAGTTAATTAATTAAAGTTTTAAGAAAATGAAACATGTGATAACCTTTGCTTAAATAAGACAAAATAATTTATACTTTTAAACCATTAGTGCCTTAATGCAATACACATAGCCCCATTTGTCTTGTCTTACAATTCTTCTTCATTCCTAAGGTTTGAATTTTCTAGCAAGGGAAAAAAAAAAGGAAAAATATCGACGATTGGAAGTATATAGAGACGTCTTTAGTGCACTGTATTAAACAATATTAGAAACGATTAAAGAATAATTTGTATTGAGTACGTATTTGCATATGTCCTCGTGCAAAATTTGTGTTGAAATCTACATGCAAAGATTTATTAGGATTGGTAAAACTGTTTCAATAGTTATAAGATACATGTTTGTTGTGCGGGACAAAAAATTATATATGATTATATAATAGAAATATACAATAAATACTATTTGATTAGAGCGTTGCCTAGCAGCATAATGAACTTGCCTCAAATTTAATTAATCTTATACTCATTTTTTTAATTAATATAACACCATATATTTCAAGCATAATTCGTTTTTATTTTTGTCTTAGGAATTTCATTCTTATCCATTAGGATCAATTAATTTTCCATGAAATAAGCCAAGTACTTCTTTAAGGCACCCTTTTAATGATTTGTGAAGGAGGGCAAAGAAAGGGATTGCTCACCTGTTTGGATTTGAAAGAGAGTGAGAGATATGCCTTTTATGGCCAAAAGTTGTTCAATAATACAACCTTTTTGAGAAATGGAAAAGACAAATAAAAGGAAAAATAAGAGAACCAAACATGGAATATTCTCCTACTTGTCTAGTCTTAGTTGCTTCGTCTTCTACTTTTCTCCTTTGTCGGTTGCTTCATCTTCTACTTCTCTTCTCTATATCACCTACAATTTTAATGTAGGAGAGTTCGAGTCATATGTCGAGTTGTCAGATAGCACGTTAATGGTATTAAAATATCATGAATTAACGGATCGACGCAAATATGGCAAATAATTGGTATCATGGCCATAATTTCGGCTATGGTTATCAGAATCAAGCCCGTAATCCTAATTCGGAAAGCTTGTTTCGGGGCGCACATGGACATCCACCTTTGCTTGATGTGCATCATTTTCGACCTCAAATTTAGCTATTTTCCTTTCCGAATCTCTATTTTAAGATTTTTTTTACTATTTTTGGTAATATTACATTCGTAAGTTAGGAAATGATTTTTAACCCGATTTGACCCAGATTTTTCGCAGATTTCTTATTTTATTCCATATTTTATTTTGGCGTGATTTTTGAAATTTCGCTATTTTTGCCAAAATTCGATTTTTAGCTATAAAGTCCGACTTATGTACGAGATTTTTATTGATTGGTTAATAATAATATTCAGTTGAATTTTAGAGACGTTTTCTCTGTATTTTGGTGTTATTCTAGCATTTTTCTTGTGAATCATCTGCTAAACTAACCTGCAGGATAATCAATATCTTGCACTGCTTCAATTGATATCAGAGCTTTAGCATATTTCTGGGTTGTTACTTCATCAGCTTTCAATGGTTAGTCATGGTCGAGTTCGTCGTAGACAGGTTCCGTATGAGGAAATTTCACACCAAGATCGTAACATTCAGGACGTGATGATTGAAGATTTATAGAGGCAAGTTTCAGAGTTAACCTAGCGTAAGACGACGCAAGAATTCGGTAATCGTGAAGTGGAGAGTCAAGATTCCGATTCTAGTTTCGAAAATCCATATCAGAACCATGCTCGATTCAGGGAGCATCATGGTCAAGAGAACCGTCAGGGAGACCTCGATTTCAGAGTGGATCTACCCGAATTTTCTGGTACGTTACAGGTCGAAGGATTTGTTGACTGGTTGAATGAGGTGGAACGGATTTTTGAGTATAAGGAGGTTCCAGAAAATGTTAAGGTGAAACTGGTTGCCATTAAACTCAAGGGTTGAGCATCTGCATGGTGGGAACAAATGAGGTGTTCACGAGACAGACAGGGTAAGGCCAAGATTACTGATTGGGAAAAGTTGAAGAAAAAGATGAAAGGTCATTTCCTTCCTTTCGGCTACACCCAAACCTTGTTTCAGCGTCTTCATTTATTAAGGCAATGTACGAGATTAGTTGAGGATTACACAGAGGAGTTCTATTAGTTGATAGCCCGAAATGACTTATCTGAGACAGAAGAACAGATGGTGGCACGATACTTAGGAGGATTATGACAGCTCCTACAAGATGTCCTCAGCCTTCACGTGCTGTGGATTGTTTCTGAAGTATACTAGTGGGCACTAGCCATAGAAAGGCAGCAGAACAGAAAAACCAGTCTTCAGGAGCGAAAGTAGTCAGCCTTTTCACCCTCAAGGACCTCGTCTTGCTCCACAACTACCGCATGATAACTCTAATTCAAGTATTAAATGTTTTAAATGTGGATAACAGGGTCATAGAGCATCTAATTATAAAAACCCATTTAATCAAAGAGGTAAAAATCTTTTGATTGAGGAAGACGTGATAGATAGAACTGAAGAGATGAGAGAGCCTGTATATGACTATGATAAAGATAGAGGTGTATTGTACGAGGATGGCCATGAGACCCTAGTTGTTCGTAAGAGTTTGTTGACTCCTAAAGGCAATTCAGGGGATGATTGGTTGAGAACCAATATCTTCCATACAACATGCACCGTTGCAGAATTAGACCTGGAGATGAGTGGAAGACGATGTTTAAAACATAGCAGGAGTTGTATGAGTGGATGGTCATGCCTTTTAGATTGTCCAACGCACCTAACACCTTTATAAGATTTATGCACCAGGTTTTAAGGCCTTTTATGTTGAAATTCGTAGAAGTGTATTTTGATGACATTCTGATCTATAGTCCTACCTGGGCATCACACTTTGATTACCTTCGTGCTGTTTTCAAAATGCTAAGGACTAAATGCCTATTTGTCAATCAGAAAAAGTGTTCATTTTCACTACTTCTGTATCCTTTTTGGGTTTTATTGTGTCTACTGATGGTGTTCATGTAGATCAGTCTAAAATAGATGCAGTCCTGGAATGGCCGAAGCCGAAGACCTTTCATGATGTCAGAAGTTTCCATGTGTTGGCGTCCTTCTATCGCTGGTTTATTAGAAACTTCAGCATTCTGATTGCACCTATCACAGAGTGTCTCAAAGGGCGTGATTTCCAATGGTCCGAAGAAACAGAGACCAGTTTTCAGTTGGTCAAGCAAAAGATGACAGAGGCTCCAATTTTGGCATTTCCTGATTTCGAGAAGATGTTTGAGATTAAGTGTGATGCATCCAGGGTTGCCATTGGAGGTGTTTTGAGTCAAGAGGGGTGCCCAATAGCCTTTTTCAGTGAAAAGCTATCAAGATCGAAGAAGAATTATTCCACCTATGATCTGAAATTTTATGCTATAATCCAGTCCTTGAAACATTGGCGTAATTACTTACTGCAGAGGGAGTTCATTCTCATCACTGATCAAGAGGATTTGAAGTACATTAATGGCCAACATAAGTTGAGTAGACGGCATGCCAAGTAGGTGGCTTACTTGCAGGAGTTCACATTTAATATAAGGTACCAAGTTGGGAGTCTGAACTGTGTGGCAGATGTATTAAACCGTCGCACATTACTTCTCACCACCATGAATACCAGAGTTGTAGGATTTGAGGCATTCATTGATATGTATATTGCAGATCCTTCTTTTGCTAAGATAATTCAGGAGGTAACTAATAATCAGCATCATGATTTTATCTTACATAATGGCTATCTATTTTGTGGCTTACAACTATGCGTTCCGGATTGTTCACTAAGGCAACAAATTATTACTGAACTTCATGGCGAGGGTCACTTTGGGTAAGATAAAATGTTGGCTTTGATCTCATCCAAATATTATTGACCCAAACTAAGCAGTGACATGGCCCATTACGTAGTACGGTGTTTTGTATGTTAGCGGTCCAAAGGAGTTCTCACTAATGCAGGCTTATACACACATTTACCTGTACCTGAAGCCCTATGGTTTGATGTTAGCATGGATTTTGTTTTGGGTTTACCCCGTTCTCAACGGGCCATGGATTCTTTTTTTGTTGTTGTTGACATATTCTCGAAGATGGCCCATTTTGTGGCATGTCGAAAGACAACGGATGCTACCCGGATCGCCCATCTTTACTTCAAGGAGATTGTGAGACTGTATGGTATTCCCCAATCAATTACTTCTGATTGTGACACCAATTTCATGAGTCGTTTCTGGAAAAGTTAATGGGAGAAACTAGGTACGCGGTTGAATTTTAGCAGTGTTTACCATCCCCAAACAAATGGTCAGACCGAAGTGGTAAATCGAAGCTTGAGAAATCTCTTGAAGAGTCTAGCAGAAACTAAACTGAAGCAGTGTGATTTGACATTACCTCAGGCTGAGTTTGCTTATAACAGGTCGAAGAACAGAAGTACAGGAATGAGCCCATTTGAGATCGTATGTGGTCGGAACTCATCCGGGGTACTTGACTTAGCCCCTATCCCACGTGTGGGTCGTTTGAGTCACAAGGCATATGAGATGGCAGAGTATCTTCGGAGTGTTCATGAGCAGGTGAATTTGACCATTCAGGAGAGCAATGCCAAATATAAAGTTCGGGCCGATAGTCACCGTCGTCAGATACTTTTTGATGTTGGTGATTTTGTTTGGGCAGTTTTTATTCGTGATCGCTTTCCTGTTAGGGAGTATAATAAACTGAATGAGCGAAATGAAGTTTTGCAGAAGATTAATGATAATGCCTACCGATGAAACTTAAGTCATTATTTTGTGGATTGCGATGAAACTGATGTGAATTCAAGGACGAGTTCTTTCCAACCAGGGGTGACTGATGTAGGAGAGTCCGAGTCAGATGTCAAGTTGTTAGATAGCACGTAAATGGCGTTAAAATATCATGAATTAATGGATCGGCTCTAATATGGTAAGTAATTGGTATCTTGACAATAACTTTGGTTACGGTTATCAGAATCAAGCCCGTAACCCCAATTCGAAAAACTTGTTTAGGGGCGCACGTCGTGGATACCTAGTTTTGCTCGGTGTGCATCGTTTTCGACCTCAAATTCAGCTGTTTTCCTTTTCAAATTTCTATTTTAAGATATTTTTTTACTATTTTTGGTAATATTGCATTCGTAAGTTAGAAAATGGTTTTTAACCCGATTTAGGCCAGATTTTTCCCATATTTCTTATTTTATTTCATCTTTTATTTTAACGTGATTTTTGAGATTTTGCTATTTTTGGCAAAATTCAATTTTTAGCTATAAAGTCCGGCTTCTGGACGAGATTTTCATTGCTTGATTAACAATAATATTTAGTTGAATTTCAGAGACGTTTTCTCTGTATTTTGATATTATTCTAGCATTTTTCTTGTGAATCATCTGTTAGACTAGCCTGCAGGATAATCACTATCTTGCTCGGCGTCAAATTTGTATGTATCTATTTAAATAATTGTATTGTTTAAGATTGATTTTAGATGTTTTGACTGAAATCTTGTACAAGGGCTTCGACAAAGAGATCATGGCTAATAGTAGACGAGAAATGGTATTAAAGCATTCTTTTCCTCATAGTATAAAATCTTTTAAAGGTGTGTTTGATGTGGGCCAAATTCCATGGAAAATGGAATTCATTTTCCATTTTCACCCAAAATGGTGTGTTTGATGACAATAAATTTCATGGTAAAACATTTTCCACCCTCCCACCACGCGTCCACTTTACTTGATTTGGAGGAAAAGCTTTTTCCATCACTTTGATGGGAAAAACAATTCCAGATTTTTTTGTGCAATTGGAACAAATTCTAGACCAATGGTAAAAAAATTTATCACTTTTATTTACAATTTTGATGCAAAATAAAGTCAAATAGACACCAAACTTTCAACATTTTTTATGTGAAAAATTATACCAATCAAACACAATTAATTACAATTATCAGTAAAACAAATTTTAGGCAATTCAATTTCCTGTAATTCATTTTCTTTTCAACCAAATTCCATATTTGCAATCAAACGGACCCTAATAGAAATATTATTTATAAAACCCGAAGAAATTGTGACCAGTTCATCGGTTTCGGATGAACCAGATGGTTTTGCTGATTTTGTACTGATTTCTTTTTATCCGATTTTCATGTTGTGATCGAACATGATTTCGGTCCGATTCTCAATATTTCCGGTTGAACAATTTGAAAACATTGGTTAAAACCTTATTAGGAAAAAAAAACATGTGAGAAAAATCATAATAAATGAAAAAGAGTGCATTTATGCTTTTGAATATGATAAGTGTGTATTTACACACTTATTGGACACTTTTTGGGCTTATAATTATTGATGAAATTGAGCATATTCTAAACATAATTGTGTAATATTTGATTTTATAGGCAAAAATCCCGACCAGACGAAGAAACGAGTTAAAGAGGAGAAAAATGACTAAAAGTGTACAATTTTATGAAGTGGAGGACTAAAATGCACTTGACCAAAAGATGGAGGACTTTGACTGCAATTTAGTAAGGGCCTAAATGTAATGAAGTTCAAAATCTGAGGACTGAATTGTACAAATTCAAAGATGATGGATCAAAGTGCACAACAGCCAGAATGTTCAAAGACCTGAGCAGCAATTATAGGATGAACTAAGCGACCGCGTGAACTTGAACTAAACGGTCGCTGAGTGGCCATCAGGAAATTTAGACCGCATTTTTGTTTGCTTAAGCGGTCGCCCAAGTTTGCCTAAGCGGTCGCTTAGAACAAATTTGGAATGACGGTTTAAAACATTTCTCTCGAACTTTGGCCAAACTTTTTGATTAGTTTTGATTTGTTTAATGCTAGACCTTATCTTTATCTATATTATATATTATATATATTATAATTTAAGTAGTTAGTGGAGTTAAGTTAGTGGAAATTTATGGAAATAGATAGACTTCATCCATTTTTTTAAGGGTATTATCAATGCTCACTTATCTTCATATCTTCATCCATCCTTCTCTCTCTAACTCTCTCGTCCTCTCTCTCTTGAGCTCTCTGGTTTTTTCATTTTTCTTAAGTTTTTATTTTGTTTTTGTTGTGCTTTTGTAGGTTTAATTAAGGGTTGAAAGTAGTGAACAAAGGGAGGTGATCAAAGAAGAACTTGGAGAACAAATGGAAGAGTTCAAAGTTATTCTACAAGGGTTTTATCTATCCTTTTGAATTTCTTCCTTTATTTTCCTTGTTTGCATTGTAATGGAACAAAAATCTCTTTGTTACACTACTTTTATAATGAGCTAAATAGTTTTATGTTGGAATTTATGTAGTAACTTAACCAAAAGTTTCATTAGTATGTTGTTTTGTATGGTAAGATGCATGTGTTTCCAAGTTTTAGATGTTTTAATTATTGTGTTTTATTGACTATCATGTACTTGATCAATATGTGATATGGCTAAATGGTTGGTGCAATTATTGAGAAATTGTTGTACTAGCTAGATCAAGATAATTGAAACCCTAGGTTTGTATAGTTTCGACTATACTCGTTTAGGTGTTATAGGAATATACATCTACCCTAGGTGACCCTTAGAGTATTCTCACAACAATTTAATACAATTGGTTAAGTTGTATCCACATAGAAATATAGTGGATAGTTAATCAATTAGGGTTAATTTCGCTCGGAAGAGGTTGTTAACTAAAATTGGAGAATCGGGTCTAATCTGACACTTTGGTAACACTAGCATCTTTATTTTATCGATTTTAATACTAATGAAACAATGGTTAAGTGAAAGCATAAATTCCAACATTTTCCAAATTAAAAACCCTTTTCGTAATTTTCTCTTTCTTTTTAAATTTAAATCAAGTCTTTTGTTTTATTCTCTCGTTTTTAAAATCAAGTTTTAAATGTGTGTGTCGACATCGTTAATTTGAAATATTTTAACTTGTAATTGGAAAAACACTCCTCGTGGAATCGACTTGGGCTTTAAAAGCTCTATTATACTATTTGATCCGTACGCTTGCGACAATCGTATTTGGCCCGATCAGAATACACTACAAAAATTGTTTCATTAAAAATATTATCAAGAAAATCTAGTAAGACAGAACTTTGGTCAAGGAAAAAGAGTGCAACACATATTTACAATTTATCGTCATAATATCACATGAATTATGTTTCAGACATATTAAATCCTTCAAGGATAATATTAAATTTATATAAGATAAATTAACTATAATTACATTTATTATGTGCATATCAAATTTCATTCATTATCATGCTAACAAGGTAGATACTTGTGATTACATCCACCACATGATAACTTATCTATTTATACAAGTCTTCACAAAATTCATTATGTACAGGGTCGTACAATTTAGGATTACATCCTTTTTATTTGGCCAATTATTATTTCGATTAATATATTTTGACGCATTTTTTTATTTCTCGCTATATGATGTACGTAGTACATCATGTGCAAAAGTGTTGTCGGTAATTTTTTATTTTTCGATTATATTTTTTTCTATAATAATATAACTTATTGAGATATCTCGATTTTTAACATATCAGACACCTAAACCTCTTTTGGGGTTTTTAGTTTGTTATGCCTAAATATTCATCGAGAGTATATACTTTTTTAATGAGATCATCTTTGCTAATTGCTCCATTTTTGTTTGAAATTTTTTTGTAGTAGAACGAATATAATCACGCTTTAGGTATGTCATAAATATATCAAATATAATGCAAACGAATTGTCTTCCTAGAACATCAATTCATGTTAGAGCATTTAAAGCGGTATGTGAGATATTGTTGATCTCATTAGTCAGTAAATATATCTAAATAAATTATCTTTCGAACTTCTGGTTCAAATTATCTTTTGTGAGGATTTATATGAAGACGCATTTGTACATTATTTTCATATTCTTAATTCCTCCTAATGTTGAGAGAATTGTCCAATCAAATTGATAATCATTTTTTCATCGTAATAAAATATCACCCATTTTGGATAATAGTTCAAACTATGCATTTATTCTCAATATTCTTTACTTTCCATCTCAGTTCATTGTGATGGATCAATTTTATATATATTGCATTATCGAAAAAATTAGATCAAAAAATTAGGCTCTGACCATAAGCTAATTAAAATGGGAAGAACTACGATATTGACATGATACGTAATAGCATTTCCTAAATAGAAATGAGAAATTCATTGTTCTCAATTAAATTAATTGGAGGTGTTTAACAAGCAATAATATTAAACTATTTATCGACATCTCAACTAATGCTTATTAAAAGGAAGAGATTTAGAATCACTAGTATCAACAAGATACGCCGTCTTGAGCAGTAATTTCGTGAATTTCAAGTTGCGAATACCATGCAATCATATAGTATTTGTATCAAATTTATAAGATACAAATAATATTTAGATGGTCAACGTAGACGATGACAGGGTCCCATTTATTATCTTGATTAATTTTTAGAAATATAGAAAATTTAGACATTATTTATGCTAGTGATGTGTAATGATCAATTGTCGGTAAAGAGAACAAATAATATATAAAAATTTATTGGATTGAAGAATATTCAAGTTATTCGTTGAATATCCATTTGAATTTTTAATTTCGCATCATTATTGATCCAGTGATAGTCCAACTGTTCATGCCAAATAATAAAATCAAATTGAACTTCTTTTTCAATATAATATATAATTCAATTATTTAATTTCGAAGAATATGATTAAACAATATATAATGATATATCATTCAAGTAGTCAAACTAATTAATATCCTTATGACATTAATTATATGTTTTCCTTTATAGATAAACATGAATTCAAAATAGTACATTCTTATAAGCATGTACTACTTTGAGAGCACGTCGTATTTTATATTATTGTTCATTCAAAAGCAATATGTGAAAATTATAATTCATGCTCTTTAAAAGTAATCAAATATTATTATAATAAATTATACAATGATTTACTCTTCAAGAGTAAAAATATAATTTACGTTAGTTCGTACTGAATAATGATATTCAGGAACAAGTAATATTCTTCTTGAATATTAATTAAAATATTTATGCTACTTCTAAAGCAACAAATGAAGCAAATATAAAATTCATTTTCAACAATATTACAATATTCTTCAGGAATATTGATTAAGATTATTTCTTTTAAAAAATAATATACAATAATCTTCTAGAATATCGATGAAAATTATTTCATTTTAAGAATAATATATAATATTCTTCTAGCATATTACTGTAAATAATTTGCTTTAATCATTGATTAACCAGATAGATGCATAAATAGTGTCATCATTGAATTTACATAAAATTCACACAAACAAGATATACAAATAGGATATGGATACATATATGATAAACATACAAAATAATCATGATTCATTGTACAATAAAATAATCATGATTGATTAGTATATGCAGTAGTAAAATAATCATTATACATACAGTAAAATGAACACTAGAACGGCTATGCATAAATCTTCTATCTATGTGTTTGCTTAATTCCACAAACCACAAATCAATACACAAACATTAATTGGATGCGTGAATTGATAAAAAAAAAAAAGTTCACCTGTCACAAAATTAATTTTGGCACATGTAACAAATGATTATGCTTATAAAAATCATTACTTTCTAATTAATTCATTTTGATTTTTAGAGATGTAAAAGAGAGAAAAAGAAAAGAAAGAATAAAAATCAATAGACTTGTGTGTTTTATTAATAATCAAAGCCACATATTTATAGGGAAGAATTATGGCTATAAAGGATAATATAACAGTCATAATGACTAGGGCTGCAGAAGTATATAAATCGTTCATAAATATTATTATATTTACAATAGGTGGTATCTTTTTAATGAGCCTTTTTTGTCATGCATATATCCTATAAACCAAACCATTGTATCATATACAAATAATTTTCCATTCTATGATTGGACTTTTGTTGTTCATGTAACGTTCAAATTGAATGGCTTATGAAATTAGCTCGATACTTTGACATATTATAAGTAACATAGAAGATATTTCTCTCTCTCTCTCTCTCTCCCACAATCTTTAGAGTACACACTGCTTGACTTTCAATTTGTGACCGTCATATGAAATGTGAATAACCTTATAAATAATATCTTAATGACATCTCTTTTTTGTTCTGCAAGTATCTCATAATTCATGTCATTCCCATCAAATTCTTTGTAAATTTAAATGAGTGACTACATGTCTAACCAACAGCGAAGATGGTGGTGATCTCTTTCCAATGGATTTCCTTCGTCATGCAAATCTCCGATAGTCAAGGTAATTCCCACCAAAAAGTTCTTGGTGAAGTCGCAAAAGGGGAACCAGAGTTCTCCACCTCATCTTTCACATCTATCTTTTGCAATTTGGTCTCTTTCCATATCTTCAAAATCTAAGCACAAATAGCTAGTCATATATTTGATTCCATAGCACTCCATGCCTTTTTGACTTAGAAATACCACTTTCCCTCCACCCTCACCAAAAATATTCTCTGTGACTTCACCAACCAACTAAATAAATCTAGTAGCAGATATGAGCTTGCCTTTTTTTTTTTTTTTTTCCCTTGCTGAAACACTAATTTAAGTCTGGTACATAAAACTAGACTATTGTACAAAACGATCATTAAGATATTCAAGTTCTTGTTTTCTTAATCGTGTTTAATATCGAGTTCAACGTACTAAATATGCATGAAGTTGAGAGAGAGTCTGTAAAATTATCGGTATGAACTCTCACTCCCATCATTTGACATGAAAATTGTATTACTTTTGCTACCTATAATATTTCTTGGGATCTTGGCCATCATTGTGATTGAAATTACTTTTCAAAATAGTTTCTATTATGTACATTTGTCGGGAAACATGATAGTGAATGGGTTTTTGACTAAGGTTTTATAGCTACATCATAATCAATCCTGCCAAACTATACTGGAAAAGTAATTTCGAATGAATAATAATAATAATTTTGTCCTAAGGTGGTTGCGGGTTCAAATTCCACTCTGATGTCCATTCCCATTGGATTAAATAAAGTTAAGGTTACATGATATATTCAAGTTAGTTCCTATATTGCAGTTTTATTATCAAACATATAGATACATATGAGTACAATATACGCAAAACTATTGCAAGTCAGTGTTTTAAAAAGTTAAAATCGAGCACTAAAATGTAGACTTCAAGGCAATTCAAATAATTATATAAATAAGGACTAGAAAACCATGAACTATGTTATAATATTATACAAAATTTTAAAGGAATAATTCTGTGTGTACATAATTTAAATTTACAGAAGCCTTACAGAAATCTCACATGGGGGATGGACTCATGTGAATATTTTATTGCAAAAAAAAATCACTCACCTATTATGTCTTATTTGTAAGGCTTTTGTGACCTTTGTTTATATAACCATAGACTCACTCAACTTAAAGTATGATTTGTAACTTCGAGGAGATAGTTATCGCACTCTAGGTTGTAGCAAGCTAGCTAGGTCTCCTCTGATTTTCAATTTTTTCTTCAAATTTTCAGGTTTAATTTCTATTTAAAACAGTCCAGAAAAAAAAAAAAAAAAAAAAAAAAAAAAAAAAACCTTATAAACATCCTGGACAATTAATTATATCAATTACAAAAATGTTGACAAGTGTGCGATGTAAGGAATAACTCCGAGTCCATGCCTGGTGGCACTATTTAGTTAGAAAGTAACATGGACCCTAAATAGTAGTTCCGACTAAATAGCAAGTTCCATCCTTCTTTACTCATTTTATGATTGGCTCAAACAACCTTTAAACAAAAGGGTACTTGCACCTGAACCCAACACAAGTGGGTAGGTTTTACCCACAAAAAAAAAAAAAAAAAAAAAAAAAAAGACTAGAAGAGCACCATTCGACCGCATCGAGACCTGCAACATGAGGTGTGTGTATCACAAAATCAAGACAGAGAACTTGATAAATGACAGTGAAGTTCGAAATCTATAGCTTGCTTAGGTGAGAGCAACGACATATGCTTCATCTAGCATGTAATATGTGCTCGTGTGGTAGTACTTTACATATAATTATAACATATATGGATAATAAGTTGAGAATCCTACAAAGTATGAAAATAAAAAGTATGTTTAATTTGCTTAAATTATAATTTATGTTTGGAAATCTTCTTATAAACAGATTAAATTCTATATTTATCCGAACCACTACTTTTATAGTTTTTTAACCACACATTCCTTAGGAACTTAGGACTCATTGTTTATAAGCTTAGCCAAGCAAGCATCCACTCCAATGCTGCATGCCAAACATACACCTCTTATTTCAAATGCAGGTTGTGAACTATGGACTGATTCTGAATTAACAATGTTATTCTCAGGATCTCACGTTCAGTTGCTGCTGGTATAAAACTATACTGTCATCACCTCCAGAAGATTAAAATGTGGTATGCGGGATGTTAAATCTTCAGGAGATGCACGATAATAATCCAGACAAATATTATTAAGCAAGAAAGGCAGACTAACCAAAAATGCAGTCGTTCTGAATTCACAGTAAAACATATTACAGTGGAAATCATATTGAATCTTTAACTAATCTCGCCACTCTACAAGAAGAAAATACACTCTCAACAGTTTTGGAAAGAAACTGCAGACGAAAAAGAAGTATAGCCGGAGTGTATAGTCATCAACCTCATTAGTGTAACACGAAAAAAATGACGAATACAAAAAGTGCATGGCTAATGGCACCAAATTTGGATACCAGCTTGGCTGAATTATTGCCAGGCGTAAAGCTTCCCTCAGGAGTGTTTGTGGTCAAAATGACAACTATCCAGTCATTTTCGGAACCAATTCCTACTCCTGTGTACTTGGTGTCGTTTAAATAGCCTGAGTACTGTGACTTTGTAAAGTTGGAGACAACAAGAGCTGGGACCAGGCCAGGAACACAAGCAGGCAATATTTGCCCATCCCTTGTGACGGTGACATTTAAATGGCACTTGGATAGAAGTCTGGGGAAGTCAGAAAAACGAGGTTCGGTACCTGGTACGGTGTTGGAACCTGTCCTGTTGGTACAAGGTTGATTTTTGAACTGGTCCGCCATCTCATCTGCAAGGCAGTCTGCCTTGTCATTCTTGATCAGCGCTGTCAAGTTTACGGTTGCTCTGTAGCTGTTGATTTCTTGAAGAAGATTGTCTTCCTCGTCTGCATATGTATGAGGTAATGAAGATAAAGCTCCAAGTGCAGAATCTTGAATAGCATTACACAACTCGAGACAGTAATTCAATGAGAGTTACTATGCACTTGATTATGCATCATAGGAGGCAACGGATCTGTATGAATATGTTAATATGACAAATAAATGATAACATAAAAAGATATCTACAAAGTTTCATTTCAGAAACTAAAATTTTGCGATTATATGAACGGCCCAAGACGTGTCATAGGATTGTAAACAATAGAAATACCAAAGATAATCAGAGTGAACTCTTCCAGATGCCATAAATTGGAAAACAAGGATGATAGCATACAACTATGTACTGAAATATTTGTTGCAAAGTAAGAGCAACAAAGAGACAGCATTCAGCAGTTGTAACTGTCAGTTTGTAAAGGATTTGAAGACATCAGAGATTTTGATGTATCAAAGAAACCAATTGGTTAAAACTAATGTTTCACTATGTTCTGAAGTGTGAACCAAATTAAACATAATTTACTGAGGATATCCTAAATTTTTTTACTATTGATCCACAGAGAGAGAGAGAGAGAGAGAGAGTTTAATGGTAAACTGTATTCAGGACCTAAAGCACTACTGTAAGAGAGAGAGACATAAGTCATCAAAGATACCATAATAACTCTTCTGCTCGAGCCAAGTTCTCACCAACCGTAAGCACATTGAAGCAAAAACCCAGTTCCCATGACAATAAAGACCATATTTCCTGTCCACTCAAAGTTCACTTCACACATAAATCAAAGCCAACAATTATCTGTTCACTGCCTAATGACATGAAGGGGTCAGCATTCAGCAATGTTTTTTAAGTAAAATAGACCAAATATGTCTCGTAAAACAATAAACTATATATTAACAAAGAATTTTAGTAATTCTTAAAACCATTTATGAAAGAATTGCTTTTAGCTTGAACTAGATAGCACTATAGAAAATTGGAGGTTGATGTCGTGATTTTTTATGTAATATTTTAAAATATTAGGTTAAGAGGAATTTAGTCTCCTGAGATCATACGGTAGGAGTGAAAGGATCTGTGTTGCAGGGTACTCTAATATGTGAAGAAAAGGATCCTATGGCATTATGAGACTCCAGCTATCTTGGTTCAGGAAATTATTCAACTTACGATCAGAAGCTGGTTGCTTTCTTGTCATAGTTAATTGAAGCCACGGGGCCCTATCCATCCATTCGACCTAACTCTCATTTGTTCCATTACAAGAATTCGAACAAGGTTTTGTACCGATCCGATAAAAATGAAATATACATCATTCTAAGATTCCATTTCCAAAATGCTCCCGTAGAATCAAGAGATAGAGAGATAGGCACACCCCAACACACTGATACGATACGATTGTAGTGACCGAGTGGATTGAAGATCAAAAGGCGAGTTAGTAAACCAAGCATTCTACAAGAATATGCCTATTAACCAATCCCTCTTGCAACATTACACAGCCAACGACATCTGCAAAGGGGAAGTCCTAATAGAGGATTACTTGAGTTCATAAATGATAATAGAGGCAAGAAAACTTCTTGGCCAAGTCAGATTAGTTGATCATAACAAATTAAAAATATTGTGGGAATTCTGCGAATGCACATACGCGCGCGCACACAGAATTACCTTGGTACCAAACCAAATCAAGCCAGGGATCTTATTGGAAATAGGAATAGCCATATAGGTTATAGGACAGCCTTCCGAATGAAAACAAAAACAAGACATGCATGAAATCAATCCTACTTAGGAAACTGACACCAGACTCAGCACTTGCCTTCAGACTTAGGCTTTCAGATCTCATTGATTTTGAAGTACATTGCATAGGTCAATGATCCACTTCAAAACCAATAAGTCTGTGCCATATCTTTAATGCCAAGTGCAATATAGCAAAATGAATTCAACTTTGACAACCAAGGGCCTCAAATTAATAACAGTATACTAGTTTAGCAAAATAGATCTTGATCATTTTAATTTAAAGTCGGGTGAAATTATAGTTAAGATCTTCAATAGTTAATGGCATAAAAAAGCACTTAGCCATTGGGGGGGGGGGGGGGGGGGGGGGGGGGGGAGTGAGAATAACTTGATTATTGTATAACAAAACAAGAACATGAAAATGGTAAATTCGAAACTTAAACTTGAACATTCAAAAAGAATATATAAAAGTCTAAAACATAGAATAAGAAGAAAATGATTAGATCGTTGAGCAAAATTGTCCTCAAGCTTTTCTCTATTGATCTCAGCGCGCACACACACACAAAATAAAAAAAATCACACACCAGACCAACAGGAGAGGAATAAAAAACTTGTACCTCTCAAAAACTTGAATTCAGCAAAGAAGAGAAACCCATTTAGCCTATAAGCAGCATCGTCACAAATCATAACAAAGAAACAATGCTGGAAATAACAATCACAATGCAAATCCAAGAATTCAAAGCACAAAACAAAATTAATTAATTGTAAATGTTCAAGAAAATGCATAAAACAAGTAATTACCATCACATTTGACGTGTAGAATGGAATGTAAGAGCAAAGAGAGGAGGAGAAAACGTATTACAGACTCCATTGCTGGTTGTCTGATGGAATGTACTGCGAGTTCAACTCGAAGCTTCTGTATAAGACTCTTATCGCTATATAGAAACTTTCGGGAACGAGGAAATATGAACCGATACGGTGACGTTTTGTTGAAGTTTCAATTGAACTGATGAATTATTCTACTCAAGAAAAATTATCCACGTACAGGAAAATTTTGCAATTTTGAAATTCCACTCACATGGGATGGATTTCATGTATAAAATATTGTAAAAAAAATTTTTCACCCCATGAATGTGTGTGTTTGTTACGTACAGTTAAATTTTTATACGTATAGCAGCTCTCTATACTCAAACAGGGCCACGAGGGGTAGCCCAACCCTTGAACTGATACGGTGTCGTCTTGTTGAAGTTTCAACTTCAACTTTACCTTGGAGAATGACCCTTGAACTCTACTGAAATTTGTTAAATTGGATTGCAAGTTACAAATAATTAAAAATTATTGTTACGTTTAATATGGACTTTTGAGGTAAATTTTTATTGTTGCTCGCCTTCTTCCTTTTCCTATAGTTATCTATCCTTAAGAGCCTCTCCAAAATGTTCTTTAAAAATGGAATACTCTCTATTTTAAAGAATCGATCTTTAAAATTTTATTCTAAAAGACTCTTCAATTTAACATTTCAAAATAGATACTTAATTAAATAAATATACTTGAAAAATGATATAATTATTTGAGGGAACACAATAAATAAAAAAAAAACAATAGAAAAAACAATAAATACATATTGGGAATAATAAAATTAAATGTTAAAAATAAAGAGACTATTAGAGCATTTTAAATTTTTTGCTCTTTAAATTTATAAATGCTCTTTAAAAATAGAGACTCTTGGAGATACTCTAACATAATAATTTTTTATCTCGTTTATACGAATAATGGGTAAATTTCACTTAAATTATTAAATTTTGATTAGATCACAGAACTTCGATATAATCAGTCAATAACTTCGATATAATCAGTCAATACGGCCGCGAATTAACGGTTCGACTAATCGACTTTTGTGGCCGGTGCTCTCATAAGCTTAAAAAATCTTAATTCCCAGTTGCCACGGCAGAAACCATTAGAATATTCCCAACTCCAAGATTGCCAATCATGTGTAAGGACTTTTCTGTAAAATACAAAACTAATTTTCTTTTTCAAAAAATCAAAATTGGTGGATGCAATTCAATTTGGATAACATGGCTCAGTACTCCTATGGCATGCATCCCATGTAGGCACAACAGGCTCCTCTGTTAACCAGTTTCTGTCTTAAAACTTACAAGTTCATAAAGGCTAAGAATTTCATTCTATTCTCTTCTCTGGAACGAGATGACGGTTACCGCAGATGGACGGATAGCGCTGTCGGCTGCCGGCCAATTGCATGGCATTGCCGGATTGTCGAGAAGAAACGGGAGGCTCGTGAAGTTCAGCAATGGAGAGTTCATGGGAGAGAAGCTCAAGTTAACACAATTTCAGCAGAGGACTAAGTACAGTGGTAATAATAATCCAATCTGCATGTCACTTACAGCAGATGTTGCAGGTGAAGCCAAGGTGAGTTCTAATTAGTTCAAGCAATAGAGGGACCTATATCCTATCCAGGATATTTTCATAGAAGATGTAATGTTATCTTAAAAAACTCTGTTATCCTGTACAGTTGAGGGACCTGGAGATGGAGAAAAGGGATGCGAGAAGCGTTGTGGCGATTATACTAGGAGGTGGAGCCGGCACTCGTCTGTTTCCCTTGACTAAGCGCCGTGCCAAGCCTGCTGTAAGTCTTCATACTAGCAGTGAACAGACATAACAAGTGTTCCATTTGAATAATTCATCGAAAAATTACTCAAAGATTCATGATATTCTCAATATTTCAGGTTCCCATTGGAGGAGCATATAGGCTGATCGATGTGCCTATGAGCAACTGTATCAACAGTGGGATCAACAAAGTTTATATACTCACTCAGTACAATTCAGCATCACTCAACAGGCATCTTGCTCGTGCTTACAACTTTGGAAGTGGAGTGACATTTGGAGATGGCTATGTTGAGGTAACCATCAAGTTTATACTTCTGTCCCGGTTAATATTACTACTTAACTGGAAACTGATACAAAGGGAAAATGCACATAAATTTTGTTAGTTAACTAGTGTTCACCTGCAAATTGATTGCTTCCAATGACAGGTCTTAGCTGCCACTCAAACTCCAGGCGAGTCAGGTAAAAGATGGTTTCAGGGTACTGCAGATGCTGTGCGGCAGTTCCACTGGCTTTTCGAGGTACTGAGTTCTAGTTCTATTACATGAATTGCACTGCAGATTTGCTCCCAAATTGAGTAGAAAAGAGCATAGTTTGCACCTGAACTTCAATTTGCATTCGGTGGTATTCTTTGACATCATAGTTTCTATATCCTAGCTTCTCTAGTACATTCTACTTTCGAGAAAAAAAAAATGCATGGGAGGATATTCATGATGGAAATCTTAAATGGTCAAGAGAAAAATCAGTAAAGTTTTAAGACAACATATCCATCATAAAAGTTTTCAAGAGATTCAGATCATTTTTAAACACTGGAGTAGACAAGTATATCAACTCACTAGCTCAATAGATCTATTTCTATGGAACTAAAATGGAATGCCTAATTCTTCTCACTGCAAATATGGCTTGCACAGATACGATAAACTTATAATTTTACACATTAAACAATTCAATCAGTCAACAATATCAGTTCCATAACAAAGAGAAAATAAAAAGGCCAGGCTTAAGTTAAAAATACCAATTTAAAGTGAAGTATTTCACCAGTATCCAAGAAAAAGTTCCCATCAATATCTAGAAGACGATTGACTAAGCTTATGATGATTTAATATTGTAATCTATTACCAATTCTTGAGAACCAAACTCACCTTGTTCTACTCCTTATAACAGTAATATGGTAACTTTTATGAATGTGTGGTATTATATATGACGTCGTTTCCTGCCTTGTAGGATGCGAGAAGTAAGGATATTGAAGATGTGCTTATTCTATCTGGAGATCACTTGTATAGGATGGACTATATGGACTTTATTCAGGTATAAAAAATTTTAAATGTATTTTGCACTATTAGATGAAGCTTAATTTTTCGTGGCATTACATATGATTAATGTTCTCCTTTCTGCAGAATCATCGGCAAAGTGGTGCAGATATTACTCTGTCATCTTTACCAATAGATGAGAGGTAGATAATTGGTTCAATTTCCAATCACATAGTATAAGTAATATTATCATTAATCATGATAAAACTAGCACAGGATAATAATAGAAAGTAACAAATCCATGGCAGAAGCAAACTGTCATCAAAATGTGGCACCATGATGTTAAAAATAAGGACAATAAGTTATAACCAAATACTGGAATGGGATATTTCTTTTGATGACAGTTCCTTGCATAGAATTTGGAGCTCCTTGTGTATAACTTTTCCAAAACTGTGATATAATATTATCACCTTCCAAAGTTTTTGAGTTTCTCTGTAGGCACACAATGTTTCTCTGTAGGCATACAATGATACAAATTAACATTTTCGGGTGATTTATCTGTTTTCATGATAGCCGTGCCTCAGATTTTGGTTTGATGAAGATTGATAATAAAGGAAGAGTCCTTTCATTCAGTGAAAAGCCTAGAGGAGATGATTTGAAGGCAATGGTAATTATCAAAGTTCTTAATTCTGATAATCTCTTGGACAATGCAATTGGATTTCCCAAAGGCTGCAATTAACTAAATACATTTCAGGCAGTAGATACAACTGTTCTGGGACTGTCAAGAGACGAAGCAAAAAAGAAACCTTATATTGCTTCAATGGGAGTTTATGTCTTCAAGAAGGAAATACTTCTGAATCTTCTAAGGTAACAAAAAAGTCCTTGCACGTGGAAAGGCAAGACTAGTTGTGCCTCTCAATCTCTTCTCCTCGTTTTGTAGCATATAGAATCACAGTGCAGCATGAAGTTTCGGAAACACCTCTAAATCAGAAAATTTAAAGAACATAATTTATGCTTTGTCAAACATGAAGAAATGAAGTACATTTTGTTTTCTGTTGATTCAGATGGCGTTTTCCAACAGCGAATGATTTTGGATCAGAAATCATCCCTGCCTCAGCTAAAGAATTCTACATGAAGGTCTCTTCAACAATTCTTCTATAGGGCATTTACATATATATTTATATCAGGCATTTATACAAGAAAATAGCTTGTTTATTTTTAATATTTTAATTCCCGATAAGGCATGATTGAATCTAAATCTTCTCTATGTGGAAAAATGCACAATTTTTAACTTTTATATCAACTTATTTAGACAATTTTTGGAGTTTGCATAGATGTAGGTTGGTTGTTTTAATATTGTTCAACTCTTACACCCTTATACCTTGGAATCCATTGCAAATCTGTGCTCAAACTTGCATGAATCTGCAGGCTTATCTATTCAATGATTACTGGGAAGACATCGGTACAATCCGATCATTTTTTGAAGCGAACCTTGCCCTTACTGAACATGTAAGCATCAAGATTATAAACTTATACCTCTAATATGATTTCAATCATCCCACAAATACAAGTGGCTAATAGCTCTACAGATTTGATTTTGTTCAACTGTCTTTTATTTGATTTTGTTATTTTAGCCACCAAGATTCAGTTTCTATGATGCAACAAAGCCGATCTACACATCAAGAAGAAACTTACCACCATCAAAGATTGATAACAGCAAGGTTATTAATCTCAATTCACTTTCAGTTTCTTCAAGACAAGAAAAGAAAGTTTGGTTTTGCATTCTGCAGTACTTGAGTACTCAGTTCATATGAAATTATATATATATTACGTACTTTTCTCATGTACATTGTAATGACTTCTGCAGATCGTAGATTCAATAGTATCACATGGTAGTTTCTTGACCAACTGCTTCGTGGAGCACAGTGTTGTTGGTATCCGGTCTCGTATAAACTCCAATGCTCACCTAAAGGTTTGCTTTTTGTTGGATTTTGCCACATTTTTCAGCTCTTGCTATAGTTGCTCGCACTTCTGTATTCTAAGATTTAGCTTCAAGAAAAAACCTGCTTGTTCTGGAATTCTTGAATGGTCACTTGACAGAATGTAGTGCAGTTGGCCTCCATTGAGTCTTTTGAATATATACTTATTACACTACAAACTGATTTAAGTGCAGGACACAGTAATGCTTGGAGCTGACGACTATGAAACTGATGCTGAAATAGCATCACTCTTGGCAGAGGGCAAAGTTCCCTTAGGGATTGGAGAAAATACAAGAATCAAGTAAATTCCAGCCTCTCACTTGCAAATAATATCTTTGCTAATATTTTTTCCTCGTTTTTCACCTGACTCTATCTTTATTATGCAGAGAATGTATTGTTGACAAGAACGCGAGAATCGGTAAAAATGTTGTCATCGCAAATGCAGAGGTACGTTAGTTTTGTTGCTAAAATTATTACGATCACTGGTGCTCATCATCTTACAGAAATGGTTGAGATGTACTGATGTTATTTATCAAGCCTTTTATACGTATTCGTGTTCAAAGGAAAAAACTATGAGTTTAAAGCTTGGGATAATTGTAAGCTCATGATTTTCAGGGCATAAAAGAGGCCGACAGATCTTCAGAGGGGTTTTCCATCCGATCAGGTGTTACAGTAATATTGAAAAACTCAACAATTAAAGATGGCACTGTTATATAACATTTTAATTTTGTTCCTCTTCAGTTGAGCATCAAAAATTTGTGGATCAAAATTTTTGTATAATGATAATAAGGGTGCAAAAGTTTGAAATAATATTTAGGTTATTTATGGATAGAGATTTTAGCATGTGTTTTGTCAAGTTTACACCCAAAGTTTCAGAATACTTCCAACTATTCACTCTGGGTCGGTATGAAATAAAGCTAGGTCATTTTGGAAATGTTGGCAAGGGTTACCACCTCTGATCTAAGATGCACCGACACAGATACGTGTCTGACAGGACACGCGTTGGATACACTGACACGTGATTTTTCAAAAAAAAGTACTGACACGATTTGTTGCCAACACGTTGAGATAAAAACAACTGGAAGTGAAGCAGAACGAAATAACTAAATTCAGTACAAAATTGAGAAAGATAAATTTCATTTACAACAATAACTCTTCGCAATGAAACATCAATTCATTTTCAAATCTCTGCAATACAAAACGTTCTTCTGATGTTATAATGCTGGTAACAAAACATTTACTATCTGAGAATGGCTTCCTACCTGTTCTTCCAGCGCGATGAAGATAATTCACTGCATCTTTTGGAAGATCAAAGTTGTATATATGAGTAGTATCTGGCAGGTCAACTCCTCTAGCTGCTATGTCTGTTGCAACTAGAAGATAGCCTCCTCCTAGTTTAACATCCTATATGAAAGAAATAGATAAATCAGAGGAAACTGGTGCTGGCACATTGCAAAACAGACCACTTAATACATCCAATCACAAACTTTCCATTACCAAGGACGCAGAGGAGAAATTCATTGAAGTCCATTAAGGTACTTACAGCTAACGATGTTGCTCGTTCATTGAAATTCATGTTTTCCTCCAGTAAAATTATCTCCGAGCATCCCACATGTGAAGTCTTCAGAAACTCAACTAGAAGAGTCGTGGGTGCAGGATTTCCAGCGTTCTTTGACTTCTCAGACTGCATATCAAGTGAAGGATGACGTTAATAAGCCAAAATGCCAAATTCAATTACAGGTTGAAAATCGAACATTACATATTTTCTGAATTTCAAAATCAGACTCTAGAGAATCTAAACAGATTTGTGAGTCTAATTCAATGTACATGAGCATAATCTATCTTGTGACAAATATGAACCTGGATTACCCCCAAAAAGGACACTTGTAGTACAACACTTCTAGTGAAGAGTGCATATGATTGATAGAAAATTAACACATCATAGAGTACAGGAAATTTCAAAAAAGTAAGACTCAAAAATGTGGATCAGAGTTCAATAAGTGTGTACTGAGACAAGTAATTTTAGACCGAAACATGGAGGCCAGCGATCAAATATCTGTATAAACCTAGCAATGTTAAGCAACTTGGTATGGGTGTGCTTTTTCAGCCTCACATATGAACATTATTTGGCCCATATTATCAGAAAGCATAGTTTAATCAACATTCCCGAACAGCAAGAGCAGCATCTTACTATCTGAATTGATGATTAAATCATGATACTTCTCTTCAAAACATGCACGTGGACCATTGATTCTATGATGATAAGTAAATGGTAGTAGTTTTGTCATTGCTGTACGGCAGGCAGTGGCATCTAAGTAGCAACTATCTCCAGAGTTAATGCATACACTTCATACCTACTTTTCCGCAGTGAACCATTATTATAGTTTATTTAAATTTTCTGGGGATAACTATTCTGAAAACTAAAAAAATTACAGTCCAGTTAAACAAATGAGGGTGATAAGAGGAACTAACTTGCTCTCCAACAAAAATTATGGCAGATTGAGGTGTATCTGACTGCAATAAATGTAGCAATGACGAATGCCTCTCTGTTTTACCACATACCTGGTAGTACAAAAATTAAAAGAATTAATACATTATATAAAGAGGGCAAAAAAACATACAATAAAATGACAAAGGCTGTGCAGGGGAGTGTTAGCTTTCAAGAATCAAGATGATATTACTAAATAAAGAAGCTAACTTCACAGAAAAACCGAGGCAAAAATTAATGCTAAATAGTACATGCAAAGATTGTTGCTTCAAACTCCCAAACAAGAATATCAATTCCTCAGAGTAATATCTTCTCACCACAAATCTGTGATACAAGCATGATGGCATAGGTTCAACTGGATTCACATGGACATGAACAACATCAGCCTGTGATAATCAGTGTGGTAGCATAGACATCATACAGTTAGTACAGGATGACACAGACCCAGTGACAAATCCTCAGATAATTAAAATTTTAGCTAACCTTGGTCCATTTCTGCTGTTTACAGTCATACAGAAATCGTCTGTGCTGGGGAATTGAGGCACTAGCAAATATGGTTTGACGCATATGGATTGACGAGTAAGTGGTCAAAAGCTTCCGCAGAGAACTCACTTGTTTTGAAGAGTTGAACATAAAATCAACCTAAACATTCAAATCATATATTATATCTGTTCCAATGGTCCAAGAATGGCACTAAAGGTTGGATGTCGCAGATAAAGGACCAAATAGGAATAAAAATTCATTGAAGCGTAAGCATTGGCACTCTTAAGAAGGCTACATGTTCATGTAATATACCAATGGTCACTCTAGAACACGCATCCTGCACTATTTGTCTGTGCGCAAAAATAAAATAGTTAAAAACTCGAAATATCAGACACCACTTGAACTACGAGACTGAATTATGGTGTACAATTGACTAGAGAGTTATTTCTCCAAATTGAATTTGAAAACTTAATTAAAACTTGATCTAAATTTCAGCAGTACTTACATGTAAAAAATCAACATTGCTCATATGTAAACATGCACCTCCCTTGCATGATATAGTAGACATGAGCATAGGGCAGAATATTGTAGAAAACATGGCATATCTATGAGTCAGTTTGGTATTGTGTCTGTGTCCCAAGTCCTTCTCTAAGCCAAAAGCACTTGAATGCCAATTCATCTATCTCAAAACTTTGTTATACACCATGTAACGTATAAGTAAACGATTATATTAGAAGCTTCGGTGGAAATAATTTCCATCAAAACATTTGTGTTCTCAAGAACACAAGTGTACGTCCAAAAAATTTATTATAAGCAGAAAGTATCAGATTCTTTCAGAAGTGTGTAGCCTTGTTCTTCTATTTTGGTGGTACAACAAGAGCATCTTGCCTGCTATATGTAAACTTGCAAATATTTATTTAGCATATGATAATATATGAAATAAAAGGAATAGAGATTTGATAGGAGCATCTTCATCACCTCATCAATAACCAACACTCGCATGGCATCCAACTTCAAAATTTGCTTGTCAAGCATTTGGGATAGACTTCCCAAGGTTGCAATCACAATTGCAGGGGGATCCGCCTGTTAAAACAAACAGCATATTACAGGTTTATCTAGATCATCAAGGCACCAAGTGAGAAAAAGAAGGTAAACAAGTTGTTGAGTGAGGAAAAAAACAGGTTCAACTTTCAGTTGGCAGGGGCTTCGAATGTCACGAGGTATGGTTAGAGATAGGTCCAGTCCAATATATCATCTAAATTCTTAAGACTCCAGCTTTCCTCCCCTAGTCTAGGATACAAATGAAAATCTTATAAAAAAAGAAAAACAACTAAGAGGCTCTCCCTCCCCGCAACCCTACAGTAAAGTCATGCATCATCAGCACTTTAGGAAGCAGTTCTAGTTTGAGGTTATAGGAAAAATAAATTAAATTGACAGCTGTAAGCAGCCAGTCAGTTTTGTACCTTTAACCAACTCCTATGTCTTCTCAATGTTCCACCGTCTAAAAGAGCCATAACAGTGCAAGACTTGTGGTCTGATTCAAGTTCTGAATAATTAGCAGCCAACATTCGTGCAACTTTTGCAACCTTTCTCACAAAAATAAAAAAGATCAATTTTGTTTCCAACAATATTAGTTTCACTCACATAAAGTAAGAATTAGTTTCTTACCTGAATGCCAAGCTCCCTAGTGGGCACAACAATCAGGGCCTGAACAGCCGTTCTCTTTGTATTTATAACAGAGAATATCAATAACAGGTATGCCAGGGTCTTTCCTGAACCTGTCTAGAAAATCAAAGAGACGCAAAGACATTAGCCACATCAGTTATTTTTATTTTAATTCTTTGTCAAGGCCGTTTAAGTAGTGAACGATGAAGAAATTATATCCTAAACCAAATTACTTCCCTTTGAAAGTTACTTTTCACTCTTAAAATTTGCTCGTGCCTCAAGGCGTGTAACAAGCCACATTGCAATTGACTTTTCACTAGACAAGATATTTTGATCAAAACACATACTAGGACATAATTTTCTAAACATTCTGGTCAAATTAAATTAGTGTGTAAGAACATCTCCAAGAGATTCTTTAAACATGATATGCTTTCTATTTTAAAGAGTCAACCCATAAAATCATGTTCTAAAAAACTATTTAAATTAACATTTTAATTTAGAGAGTGAGCAACTATAATTAAATGCATTCAAAATATTACAATTTTCAATATAGGAAAATAATAAAATAATTTAAAGAAAATCTAGTTAAAATAAAAGATAGAGAAAAATAATAAATATTTTTTGAGACTAATAAAATTGAGTATTAAATATAAAGTGCTTGTTGGAGTACTTCAAAATTTTAACTTTTTAAATTTATAAATGCTCTCCAAATAATATACTATGCTCTTTAAAAATAGATAATCTTTTGGAGATACTCTAATGAGCATATTTTGGCTTTGCTTAAAAGCCACAAAATCAGCTTCTTTTGGGTTTTTTTTTTTGCAACGTGTCTCTCATTACTGCAAAAATTGGATGGAAAAAAGGTTTTTTTTTTTTTTTTTTTAATCAAAGCCAAATATGCTGCATATGCTAAAAATCAATGCAGGTACTCATAGATTTAACTTAACCAATCACAAAAAGTGGTAATACAGTCTACACAAATATTTTCTTACTAGTGAATAATGACAAACAAGTGTATTTATGAATATACTCGGAAAAAGTGACACTGCATATATTCATCAAATACAATATAAATGAACATATCTATAATCTATCTACTCTGTCTGATGTACAAATTGGCAAATGTGTATAGGTGAATGCTCATCAAATACATGGTGACGGCATAGTTGGATGATTCTAAAGGACCAAAATTTAATCAATTCACTCATTAAAAACAAAATATTCCTCATCTGAAGTCTAATCTCTAAATAGAGCACATATTAATTATATTGACCTGAGCATGAAGCACACAGTCACAACCAGAAAATAAGACCGGCAGCGCTTCACGTTGAACATCTGTTGGAACCAAGTATCCAACCTCCTCCGCCCTGCAATTCATTCATTTATTTATTGTCAAAACTTACATCAACGTATTTTCCAGCAATGAACAAACCAATCTTAAACACTAGACATAAATTCAATAGTTAATTTTAGAAGAATTTAGCTTTAACTGAGACTCAACTCACTTGTTAAGATAAGATAAGATAAAGTACTTGCCTGGTGATGACGTGATCAGGCACGTGACCTCGACACAATTCACGCAACGTAGAATCAGCCTTGTCTGAGGCGTACGCATCGATTTTGGTAGTGCAAAAAGAGCCGAGAGAAGCAGCTACTGAGACGGATTTTACAGTCAGCTCCCTACGGTTCCTAAACAGCAAGTGCTTGCCATTAGAGTTTGTAAAAAAAGGAGTGCTTCTGCGCCTGTTCCGTATAGAGGAAGGCCATGACAGGCGCGTCGCAACAGAACTCGCCATGGACGGAGGAAGATGGAGGAGCTGTCAACTGTGACTGGGTGAGGTTGAGGGTGAGGGCGAGGGCGAGGGTGCAAGAGGTCAAATTACATATGTACCCTTCTCCCAAGTTTTGGACTAAAGTCGCGTATATCTGTCACATAGATACTGAATGTATTGGAAAGGTAACCGTAAGGATAGCTTTGGTTTGCGATTTTGTTTTCTGTTTTCATTTTTGAATTTATTTTTAATTTTCTATTTTAAGGAATTATTTTCGGATTACAGAAAAGGATAATTAGTAAAAATGATATCATCGTTTACATTCATTGTTAAAAAAGTCCTTATCGTTTAAAATTTGCTATTTATACCCTTATTTCACACCTTCTTTGCGGAATTGGTCCCTGCCGTCAATTCCGTTAAACAAACCGTTAAAAATACAATTTTTTTGGTTTTGATTTTTTCTTATTTTTGTTCCAATTTTGCAGGATTATTACAGGATGTCAAACGAAGTCGAAATATTACATTCTTAATATCATTTCAAAGCGCTCATGATCTAGTTTCTCACATTCCTAGCGGCGTGTTAAACGATCAACCGTAGCGAAAGTTACCACTCGTCGAAGTAGGTAAGTCGTTCCAAAATATATAAACGATTTTTCTTATTTTTGTCTCAATATTATGGGATTATTACGGGATGTCAAACGAAATCGAAATATTACATTCTTAATACCATTTCGAAGTGGTCAGGACCTTGTTTCTCCCATCCCTAACGGCGTGCGAAACGGCCAAACGTAGTGAAAGTTACCACTCGTCGAAAGACGCCGTTTCAAAATATATAAACATTTTTCTTATTTCTTAAGAATACAATATTTCGACTTCGTTTGACATCTCTTAATAATCCCACAAATTCGAGACTTAAGAAATAAGAAAAATCGTTTATATATTTTGGAATGGCCTCCTTCGATGAGTGATAACTTTCGCTACGGTTGGTCGTTTCGCACGCCGTTAGGAATGGGGAAAACTAGGTCCTGAGCATTTTGAAAATGTATTAAGAATGCAATATTTCGACTTCGTTTGACATCCCGTAATAATCTTGTAAAATTGAGACAAAAATAAGAAAAATCGTTCATATATTTTGGAACGGCCTATCTACTTCAACGAGTTGTAACTTTCGCTACGATTGGCCGTTTCGCACATCGATAGGAATGGAGGAAACTAGGTCATGAGCGCTTCGAAATGGTATTAAGAATACAATATTTGGACTTTGTTTGACATCTCGTAAATATCCCGTAAAATTGAGACGAAAATAAGAAAAATCGTTTATATATTTTGGAACGGCCTACCTACTTTGACAAGTGGTAACTTTCGCTATGGTTGGCCGTTTCACACGCCGCTAGGAATGGGGGAAACTAGGTCATGAGCGCTTTGAAATGATATTAAGAATGCAATATTTCGATTTCGTTTGACATCCCGTAATAATCCCTCAAAATTGGAACAAAAATAAGAAAAAATCAAAATAAAAAAAAAATTGTATTTTTAACGATTTATTTAACGGAATTGACGGCAGGGACCAATTCCGCAAAGAAGGTGTAAAATAAGGGTATAAATAGCAAATTTTAAACGATAGTGACTGTTTTAGCAATGAATATAAACGATAGGAACTATTTATGCTAATTATCCTACAGAAAACTAGAAAATACCTTTGTTTTAAATTTTTTGAAACTATTTTATGACATTTATTCAATTAATTTGATTATTTAGTAAAACATAATAATTTTATGCTAATATATTACCAGATAATATATATTTTAAACTTGGTGAATTTACTATTTTTTCTTGCTACAAAAATAAATAATAAATTTATATATAAAAAATAGGAATCGTTGTAAAGAAAATAGCTATTCCGTTCTTCATCCTTCTAGATGTATTTTGCTGTCACTTGGACAATAAAAAGGAAAAAATAGTTCTTCCAAATTTTGATCAACGGAAAAAAAAAATAATAATAAAAATAACGGAAATTGAAAAATGTTTTGTAGGTTTTAAAATTATTATACTTCACTAAATTGTATCAGATTAAAACATTTTATTTTAAAAGTACCGCTGAGCATCCCCTGGGTTAAAAAATAAATAAATAAAATAAAAAATGGTGTGTTTTGAATGTTTTCCGCTTTTTGAGTTTTTAATTGAAAAATCAAAACGGGTAGAAAAATCGTTTTGAGTTTTCAGTTATAAATTTTTCCTTGTTTTCGAAAATGCATTTTCGGAAATGACAAATCAAACACATTTTGAGTATTTTCGAAAACTAAAAACAAAAAACGACTTGAAAACGGGAACCAAACGCTAGTAAAGTGAAATCAATATTAGTTGGTATAAAATGGGAGTTTTCACTTTTAATCCTCAACCTCTGTGAAACGTAGAATATATTCTCAACTTTTTTTTAATATAATTTATTATCAACCTTTTAATTATATAACGAAACTCATCGTTCTCTCCATTTTGATCATTAACTAATGAGTTTGTCATTCTTTTCGAATAAATAAAAATACAATAAAGTAGCAAAGTGAAAAAAAAAAAAAAAAATATATATATATATATATATATATATATAGATGGAGTTTCATAACTTTTCAAAAAGTAAAAACTCATTCAAAACAATTAAATACATATTAACAAACAAACAAAATTTAGAAAAAATAAATATATCTTGTTCTCCAAGTAAATTTTATTTGTACCTTTTGAAAAGTTACGAGGCTCTAGTTGAAATTTGAAGTTACAACAAACAAATTTTCTCATTGCTGTTCTTTTCTTTTAAAATTTGATAGAAAAAGCGTAGACGGTAAACAAATTATTTGAGAAAGAATTATATTTGTGTTGATATTATTATATTTTTAAGTTTAAAAATAAGAATTTTAAAATGAAAAAAATAAATAAATTTATTCACAAGTTGGGTCTGTTAATTGACGGGTTGGTTGCTTAAACAACAACCAATCTGACACAACTTTTTAAAGGTTAAAATTAATCGAATCAAATCGAATTTTTTGGTTCAAACCGATCTGAGTCGGTTTGGTTCGATCGATTTTTATGTCAACCCCAAGATAGATTCATCATTTGATGACCAATGAGGGGAAAATGAGTTTTGCTGCATGATTAAAAGGTTGAGATGAATTATATTTAAAAAAAATGAAGGTAGATTTATTATATTTTACAAAAATTGAGGACAAATAGTACAAATCTTCAATTCTGATTTAATACTACTATGGAAAATTTTTATAATAATGTCTTAGTCCACAACTTTGAGAAAACAATAACATGAGAAATAGTTCGATTCGATTTGAGTGTCCACTTATGTAAAAAAAAACCATTCAAATTTTTGTTTTTTTATAATTTTTTTAATCCCTATTTGATAGGAATTAAAATTTTAATATTAATATAAATCAAAGTCAACAATTTATATTTTTCTGGTTCCCACAATTTTTCAACTATATGTTTTATCAATTTTAATTAAAATCTACTACAAATCTAATTTTAATTCCTCACTAATGCCAACCACATAGTAATAGTAGTTACGAAACTCTTACAAGATTGAATCGAATACAAGAAAGCCAAGAAATTAATGTTTTGAATTTGACCCAAAAATAATGAACCAAGCAATCAACACAATCGTCGATAATATGTTGACCCATTGATCACAAAATTCAAGAATCTCACCCGAAATGTTGAACGCTACAAGAAAATAATTCTTCATAAGTTGGGGATTAATTCAATGAAGACAAAAATGTTGAAAGCAAAACAAGCAAATAAGAGTTTGGTATTGATTTGGTTTGGATTACTTTAAGTATTTTACTATGAATTAAATCATTTGTACTTGGAGTGTCACTCGGTATTGATTTTGTTTGGATTACTTTAAGTATTTACTATAAATTAAGTCATTTGTACCGGAGTTTGACATTTCGAATTACCCGATCCCATCGACGCCCTCACATTGGGGTGAGACCCCACTTCTAACAAGTGTGTGGGCCCCAATGTGAGAGGACGGGTAGGCTCGGATAACTCAAACTTTGGGTACATGTAGCAAAACTAATTTACTATTTAGTGTCGGACTCCGAGATTTTGATTTAACATTCAATTGATGTGAAATGAAACAAAAGAAGGCAAGGATTTTTATTTCCAAACTGCCTCATCTTTCCATGCCTTCCATAGGTGGCATTTCAAGAAGAATAATTTTATATAGCCAGAACTATTCACTAAAAACAGAAAAACAGAAAAGATTTCCCATGTATTTTATCTATTATACCCTTATCCTTAAAATATTGCAACCAAGTAATTATAATATAAAAAGAAATACAATAAGGTATTAAACTATTTAAAAATTTATGAATCCAAAACTTTTAATAAGTTTAATTCCTGATATTATACAAAATTTTATTGATTTAAAAATTGCAACAAAAAGTACACTAAACTATTGAAGAGAATAATTAAAAAATTTTTTTACCGAATATTTAGATCCAAAATTGAAATATAAAAATACTTATATAGATAGTCAAGCAATTAGAATTGAAAATGATATACATAAAGAAATTGTCAATTTAGAAAAAAATTGAAAAATTAAATATAATCATCAAAGAAAAAGTTTTAACAAAAGATAGTGAATTCTATAAGTTTTATTGTGATTTATTAAATACTTATAAAGATATTAGTTGGATTCCAATAATAGAACAAAGATAACAAGAATTTTAATATTAGACTTTGAGATTTTGAAGACGGTCATAGTACCTCCCCCGCTCCCCTCACTTTAGTTGGTATCAGAGCCATAGATCATAACATGATAATAGAAAATTTAGAAAATAAATACAAAATCAAAACAGAAATATTTAGTATAATAATAGAAAAACCTATAATAAAGAAAGAAACCTTAAAAATCATACTTATAAAACTAAAAGAAATACCTTTAGATATCAGAAAAGATATAATATAAAAAGTAAAAATTAGCATAATCAGAAATTTTTTGATATGGGAAACTATTCTAGAAATAATAGACCAAAAAGAATATGCTGCTATAATAAAAAATAATATAAGTAATTATAGGAATTAGAATTAAGAAGATAGATAACTATTATGAATTAGAGGAAGAAAAAAGATATACAATATTTTATAAACATATCCCTAATAAATCAAAAATATTAACATTACGTATAATTAAAAAATTACCTAGAGAAATAAAAGAGCAAATACTACATAAATTAATTATAGGATCTATAAAATATAGATATATATATATATATGAAATGATTAATAAAGAATTTGAAAGTATTTTATATTACAGAGAGATATATAAATCATAATAAGACAGCAAGAAAACTTAATAATATTGTTAAAAATTTAAACAAAATACAAGAAAACCCCTCAAACATACTATTGACACCAAAAGATATAAAAGAAGCACAAAAAAAATGTTAGGAAAACTAAAAATCAAGAAACTAGAATTGAAAGCAAAATATTTTAAAACTGTAAAAGATGAATTATCCAATAATGAGATAACAATAAAAAGTTTTGATAAAATCATAGAAGAAAGTGAAAATAAAAAGTGTAGGATAATATTTATTAGAAACTAAAAGTGATAAATCGAAAATATAATGTATTTTTCAGAAAATTTTGAAGACTTAAAGAAATTAATAAGATGATTAATAGATGAAGTTAAGGAACTAAGAGATGAAGTAGGAATGTTAAAAAATAGAAATTAGATAAATGAAACAAAATATGAAATCAACAGATAAAAAAGTAGATAAAGATAGAATAAAAAGAGAAATGACAAGAATATGAAAAAAAAAACATGTAGAAACAGAAGAATATTATGAATTTGGAAGTATGGATGACAAATTTAGAAAAGAAATATTACCAATAATCTTAGAACATGAAAGAAAATTAGAAAAATATACATAGGAAAAAGGAAAAGATAAAAAGATGATGAATGAAGAAATAAATAATTTAATATAAAACTTTAACCAATTAAGTATAGAAGAATTAGAAAGTTATGAAATATCGATGAATACTGATGGAGGACCAACACTTGCACCTGGAAGCACAAGCAACAATCCAAAATTAGAATTTCCTGAATTAAAAGGAGGATATGCACCAATGCCACATAGACCTTATAGACAGTACTATGATAGAATAATACCACAATATAGAATAAAAAAAAATATAAAGATCAATTTAACCCAAATGCAAATTATAATAAACTAATAAATCATGAAGGAGCAAAACTAGATTTATATTGTAAAATAGATATTAAGAAAACCTTATTACAATGGGCAGATGCAATGATATTATTCTTTTTAAATAACCAAGATGATATATGAGAATCCAAGGATAGAAGAATTGACTATTTAATAGCATCATTTGAAGAAGATATAAGAAATTGGTGGGAATGAGTAACTGAGGATACTAAATTATTAACGAGAAAAAATATACAAATAGAAATGCAAAAAACTTCGCAAGATGGAATAAAAAAAAGTTATTAGAATATATATCAGATGAATTTTTAGGAGAAAATTGGATAAAAAATTCAGAAGAAGAAGTTATAAAAGAAAAATTAAAAGTAAGATTATGACTGACAAATATTATGATATGTGATATGTGTAAAATAAAAGAATATACATGTCAATTTAGAAATTTCTATTATACCCAATTTTATAGTAATGAAAATCAAAGACCATACTTAGAAATGTATTTTGCTAAATTAGCAGGAACATGGAATATATATTTTAAGATAGAATATGAAAGATATATAAAAGATAATCCTATACCAGATACATTAGGAAATAGAATAAAATTTCTATTTGAAATATTAGCAGAAATATGTAAAAATAGACAATTAATGAAAAAATTTGGAAAATTAACAAGAATATGTTGTGAAGAGATAGATAGACCTATTAATTGGGGATGTGGACCAAAAAAAATATATAAAAGAAAGTTCAAACCAAAAAAGTATAAACAATTCAAAAAGAAATATCAAAAATCAAATAGAAGATATTATAAAAGAAAATATCAACAAAAAAAAGAGTTTAAAAAGGATGAAAAATAATGTAAATGCTGGAATTGTGGAGAAATAAGACATATAAGTCCTGATTGTACAAAAAATAAGGTTAGAATTTTACAACAAGAATATGAAAAAATAGCAAGTGATCTCGAAAAAATATCAGATATTAGTGAATATGAATGAAAAGAAATATATATATATATTAGAAACAGAATGAGTTAGGAAATAGAAGAAGTAGAAACTATAGAAAGAAAACAAGAAATGGAAAATTTTGAAGGATATGAATTAAAAGTAACATTTGATAATAATTCATTTAGAAAAATAGAAAAATTATCATTAGATTTAAAAATAGAAAAATGGGAAATATTAGATAAAATATTTAAGAGAAAAAATATTTATAAGTGAGTATCATAAGATAGAAAAATCAATAAATATAAAAACAGTTTCAGGAAGCCATTAATTAGCATTATTAACAAAATCTACAGTTGACTAATTGATGACAAAAGTAAAAGGAAAACAAAAAGAGAAGATACAATACATTTATCTAGCAGGAATACAACTAATGTTCAAATCTCTATTTAGAAAATGAATAGATTCACCAATTACAGTAAGCTTACATGATGGAAGAATACTAAATACTAGTGATAGTCATTTAGGAACTATAGAAGGAAATTTAGTATACACAAAATTAATATTTACGTGTTATCCAAAATATTGTGTATCAATAAAAGATAAAGAGTTTAATGAAGTATTATGATTACATTTTAAAATACACAGAAATGATATTATGGAAGAAGAAAATCATATCATGACTATAGAATACAGAATATTATACACATTTACTAATTCAAACTATGGAAACATTTACTCTAAAAAATCCTATATAGAAATTCGTAAAGAATGTAAATACATGTTAAATATTGTAGAACCAAACAAACAATTAAACCTATTACCAGAAATATATGAATTAGAAATATTTAAAACAAAATCAGATGTAACAGAAAAATAGAAAATAATTCTTTAATAGAATTTAAAGATGAAAAATTAAGAAAAAATAATAGTACATCTATAATACCAGGAAGAACAAGTATAAGTCAAGAAATAATGATAAAAAAAATATAGAAAGTATGCAAATATATGGAGAATATTTTAATGGAATAGAATACATAAAAGGAAAAAATATCATAATTGATACGGGAGCAGCAAACTGCCATATATTAAGAAATAGAGATAAATGATTAACAAAAAGAATGGTAGAACCTTATAAATATATCAATGTTGATGGAAAAACACATATTAGTGAATTAGAAGTAAAAGTACCAATAGTATTATATGGAAAAGAAATGATAATAAATGTTATGTAGATAATAGTATGCATTGAATCATTATAATATTAATAAAGAAGGAATCTATATAACACATAATAATAAAATAATGTTTTGTCCAAAAGAATGAATAATGTAATAATATTTTCATTAGGGATATATGTACAAGTTACCATTGTAGAAACTAATATAACAATATGTGATTTGATAGATACAGGAAGTGATATAATTATTATAAAAATATTTTTGTTAAAAAATTGGAATAATGATAATACTATAAAAATTACAGATGTTATAGGAATATCAATACATATTATAAAGAATAAGGAAAATATAAAAATTTTACTAGAAAGTAAACAAATAACCATAAATAAAGTATATGCATATAATATACTAGAATGTGATATACTATTAGATAATGACTTTGTTCAACAAGTCCAATATTATCAACAAAACAATTATATGATTATGTTAAAAACATCATGTAGACATCTACTAAAAATTTCAAGAGAATTCAAACCATACAGAGTTCAGTCATCTCAGTATGGTGAAAAGATAGTACAAAAAGTACCGATAAGAACAAACATCAAAATACAAAAAAATACAAACAACGAAAAAATCAGAATTAATAGGAGAAATAATAAAAAAGATAGGGAATGTCTATAATGAAAACCCATTAATTTATTGGAGATCTGAACATCTAAAAGCAAAAATAGAATTAATTAAAAATATAATAATAGTAAAACCAATGATGTATACTATATAAGATACTTAAAAATTTAGAAAACAAATTGAAAAATTAAAAAATATGAAATTAATTAGAGTTAGTAATAGACCACATAGCAGCTTAGCCTTTATAGTAATGAAACACTCTGAACAAGTACGAGAAAAATTAAGAATGGTAATAAATTATAAAAAATTAAATAAATACACAAAACTTGATGGATATTTTTTACCAAATAAAGATATTTTAATAAACCTTGTAAAATGAAAAGAATATTATTCAAAATTTGATTGTAAGTCAGGATTTTGGCAAATTAAGATAGAAGAAGAGTCAATACAATATACGGTACGCCTCATGGTAAATATGAATGGATAGTTATGTCATTTGAATTAAAAAATGCACCTCAAATATTTCAAAGAAAAATGGATAATATTTTTAGGAAATATAATGATTTCTTATTAGTATATGTTGATGATATACTAATATGCTAAAAAAAATGATCATAAAAATCATATAATAAAATTTTTAAAAGAATGTCAAAAAGAAGGAATAATCTTATATGAGAAGAAAGCTATTATAGAAAAATTTGAGATAGAATTTTTTGGATTAATTATAGATAAGAATGAAATAAAATTACAATCTCATATATCCAAAAAAAGATAGAAAACTTTCCAAATAAATTAGAATTTAAGGAACAAATACAAATTTTTTTAGGATGCTTAAACTATGCTGAAGGATTTATTGAAAATCTTTCAAAAAAGAAACACAAAATATTCGTTTTACTCAGTAAAACGAATTTTAAAGGATGGAGTGAAAATCATACAGAAATAGCCCAATCATTAAAAGAAGAATGTAAAAATTTACCAAAATTAAGATTACCAAATGAAAAGGATAATTTAATTGTCAATACTTATCTCTCAGATAAATATTGGGCAGCAATATTGAAAACAGATTTAAATGAAATATGTAGATATTCAAGTGAAACTTTTAACCAAACAGAAATAAATTATACTACTCATGAAAAAGAATTGTTACAATTATTAGAGGAATTAAAAAGTTTTCATTATTTTTATTATTTAAAAAATTTATTGTTGAAACTGACAATTCCCAAGTTGTAGGACTTGTTAGAAATAAGTTACCAATGGAACCCCAGTATAGAAGGTTAAATTGATGGCAAGCATATTTGACATTCTATAATTTTGATATTGTCCATATTAAAGGTACCAATAATTATTTTGCTGATTTTTTAAGAAGGAACGTTGAATTTGGAGATGGATAATATCAAACAAATGATATCAGAGATGAAATCTGTGGCAATATATGCCAAAGAAGAAGCAGATGATATAAAAACTGGAATGGAGGCATTAGCTGAAATCTTAAGTAAAAATTTTAAACTGTTACTTGAGATCAGTGAATCTCATTCCAAAGTTACAAATGAAATGAAAGACAAAATTGATATTCTTGAAGCACAATTGATGTCTATAGATATTAACAGAGATACAAAGATTAGTGCTTTAGCACAATTACCAATTGATACCAAAAGGAATATCAACAGGTACCAAGAAGTGATCCACCATGCAAAAGCAGCAGTGGACCCAGCACCATCAAAAGAGATATATCAAGTCCCAGAAAGGTGACCATAAAAGCCAATGATGAACATACAAGGGTTATTAGAATCAGAACCGATTAAGATGATGATACCCCTTTATCAGCAAGAGAAGAAGAATATAGAAAATTTGCCAAAATTGTTTATGAATGGGAAGAAAATGACTCCTATTTTATATTTTCAATAAATCATGTTTATCCAAGATTATTAATTACCAACGATGCAGACCTTTTTATGGTCAAGATGTCAGCAAATTATGAATTTTTAGATTTTATCTACCCCGGAAAGGATCTAAAATAAATTGAAAAATTCGATGAAATATTCAAATCAGAAGTATCCAAATTTGCTAAAGGAAGACCCATATACATAAAATTTTATTCAATTAGTCCTGAAATTGATGGAAGGATATATTATCTTGCCGAACATATCATAACAATTGGATATGTTGGTGAAGATTTTCAAATTGAAGTTGGACATAATAAAAGGACAATGCCAAAAATCACTAGGTCATAAATAAAATCCCGAAAAGTTGTAGGGATGAAAGTTTTATACAATATGACAAAAAGTCTATATGATAGAAAATTCAAATGTTTGTGCCAATATGAAGGATGGACTCTTTTTATCAACAATGGAAAAGAAAAATCAACAATTTTGAAAGAATATATTGAAAAATTCGATACTCATCGAATTAATGGACCTATTACAACCATACAAAAAGCATGCAGAACAAGAGAATGCCCCACATGCCGACAAGAATAAAAAGATGACAAGAGAAACAGTTGAAAAGTGTCCTACCATCTCACCAGCTGCATGAAAAATAAAAATTAGAAGGACAATTATATAAAGGAACCGTGCTCTTTATTAAAAAAGATGTGATGTAAATAATTTGCATGTGATAGAAGAGTCGAGAGACTCTTAATGAAAAACACGATGTATAAAATTATTGATTTTATGATATAAGCAATGATGTAATTTGGCTTCAAATTTGTGTATAAATAGAGGTCTTTGGGTTGATGAAAAGGCAGAGTTGATTGAGCACTTGAGTTGTGAGTTAGTCAAACAATCTTCTGTCTTTTATTGTAATCAGCTTTCAAATATCAATAAAATTTCAAGTTATTTTATATCCAAATTGTTTTATAAGATATCATGAGTTTCTAAATACTTCGTCCCATAGATTCTTGAAAGATAAAAGAAAAAATTATTTCTTACTTTAACAAAAAGAGAGTTTTCTTTAGTTAAGATCGATAGTCTTAATTCAAAGAATTGACACAGTGAAGGTGAGAAGCTGAAATAGCAAGTATCCCGTAAAGGAAAAAAGTCATTGAAGGGAGTTGTTTGCAAATCCAGAACCTGAAGGTCACTCGATTCTAAGAATAAAGAATTGAGATCAAAACTAAGGTAAAATTATTATTTTTGTTAAAATTAGAAAGATGCCTTCTGAAATCTTAAAAAATCATGGGGATTACTTAGCTGAATGTCTGCATGTCTAAATGTTTATATTTAATGTTTATTTTAACATTATTTATCATCATAACTATTTTAAAATAACATGTCAGGATATACAATTAAAGGATTAGATAATTTATTAGAAAAATTAATGGAAAAAATAGATAATATTATTAATCAAATGCAAAGATTAGATGAATCATTTGAGAAATATTATATACTTTCGAAAAATTATGATAGATATATTGCAGATTATATCAAACTGTTAGATCAAATGATGAATTTATATGCTAAAATTTAAAATAGAATAAATAGAGGACAAAATTAAAAAAAAAAAAAAACTATTCTAAATTACGAATATATTGTGCAACATACAAAAATTACATAAAAATAATATTTATATTTTTTTAATTCAGTCACGTCATCAATTTTAAATTCTTATTTTTAAACCTATTTTTAATCCTGGACGAGCAGGATGGTCCTTTCAAGAATATTGTACTATGTGACCTTGTCCACCACATGGCCGGTTATGCTGTTTTTCTACTGACAACAAAAGAGAAATTTGAAAAATATGAAGAGAGTTGATTGATTCCATTCCACAACCGTCTGTGCGACAATCTAGAATCTCGCTCCATAATTCTTTGGTTTGACATTTTACCCTCACGCTCTACACTTTTCTCGGCTTTATTATTATATTAATCACTCTTGTTTACAGTCTACTCATCTCGTTATAGTCTCCGCCCATCTTCACACCTACCCCATCCGCCCCACTGAAACAAGAGCCATATACGTATACATATACAGCTGTGTACGTAAGACTGAGTGAAAATGGCTGCTTCTTTGTCATTATCGGCAACTTCTTCTTCTGCGGGTGCTGTTATTGGTGATGAAAACATTGAAGATGCTTGTAGCATTTGCCTTGAGCCCTTCAATTCTTCTGATCCTCCCACTGTAAGTAAGCTTCATACCGTACCCCACCATGCCCAACATGAGCTTGTTTCGGTGTACAATTACGAGAGAGAGAGAGAGTGTGTGTGTGTGTGGAATCATATATACTCATTGTAGGAGTGTAGATATGATTTATGAGTGCATCGTGTTGTCTACGGCTTATTGGACTTTGAATATATTAGTGGGTTTTGATTTTCTCTGATTAAAAAGGACGAAAATTCGATAAAAATCCAATCTTTTAAAATCTCAAGGAGTTGGATGAATGTTAGAATTAGAAACATCAGGATCTTAAGAAAGTGGGAGTATTTCTTTGGGTTAAATTGTGAGGATTCTATCAACATATAATGTGGATGAATTCTCTAATAGGATACTGAAATTTCATCTATTGACTATTGTGGTTAGAGTGATGATCATTGTTGCATTTTATTTGATTCAACTTGGATTCGTAATCTTTTTGGCCTTTACTTTAGTTTATGAATTACAAAGAGAATAACATATTCACAGGGCTACTTCTGAAAATAACCTATGAGAGTTACATAGAAAAATCAAAATATTTAGAAAATCACAAGATATTACGAGGATCTTTACACATCTTTAATGTCCCTTCAAACTGAAGATGGTGGTTTAGTTATCAATCTTCGTTTGGAAACTAAATTGTGAGGCTCTTTTAATTGTCTGTGCTATTTGATACGTACTGTTAAATCAGTTGTGAGGTTCTATTAAGACTTTTGTGAGTTTATTTGGCGATGATCGAACTTCACGGATTTTGGGACAAATATGAAGTTACTCTTGTAATAAATATGTATTTATTTCATTTTTCTGTTATGTCAGGTCACCAAGTGTAAGCACGAGTTTCATTTACAGTGTATCCTTGAATGGTAGGTTTTCCTATTTTTACCTTGTTCATGTTTAAATATTAGAAACTCTCTTCCTGCACCTTTCCTTGTACTTCTATAGATGCACAACCAGCACATTTATGGTTTTACTTGCTCTGTTTGTCGCTAATTTTAATAGAACAAATTTCTATTCTTTTTTAGGTCACAGAGAAGCAAAGAATGTCCAATGTGTTGGCAGGTTCTTGTCTTAAAGGATCCTTTGAGGTATTATACGTCTTATGATGACGCCAAGTAGAATAAAGCACTTGTGCATCACAGCCATCACTGAAATTTCTCTGCACGCCATGTATGTAAAACATGTGCATTTTGTCCTCTCTCACGTCTCTTTTGAATTTTGTATATAGCCAAGAGTTGCTAGCTGCTGTGGAGAACGAGAGGAATTTGAAGTCGATGCATAATGTTCATCACATCCATGAGAACATTGAAGTCAATCATGTGTGTCATAGAAACCAACTTAAAACTTGTGCAATGATCTTTTTGAAGCTGGGTTAAAAGCACTGCTATCAGCCAACTTACAAAATTCTTTCACTTTAATACAGAACTGTCTTCTTTTCCAAGTTAGTCACTCAATTTTCATTTTTGTTTCATTTTGGGTACTTCTACTGAACTGAAGTGCATGGTAATGGCAATATTGATGTGGCATGGAAAGTATGTTAGTGCATAAATTTTATTATTGTCTAGCTAGCAAAAAAAAATCGTATTGTTATGAAGAAACAAAACAAGGAAAAGAAGGGGAAAAAAGGAGTACTTTCTAACAACACACCTTTTTGCCTGGTTTGGCAACAAAAAAATGCACCTGTAAATTTTCATGCCGCATCATCTTTTGTGTTAATCCAACAGATATGAGTAGAAAAAGTGCCTTAAACGGAAACAAAATGAAAGTTGAGTGCCTAACAAAAAAAGTTTTAACGTCTAACGTGAAACAACACTGTGTTCGGTGACTAGCAGTGTTTTTCGCCCTTTCAAAGTTAATTTTTCCTTTTTGTGTTGGATCATGGTGACTGGAATGAAATCTTTCAGGACGGTGATACTGTCAACAGTCATAGTGTCAGTAGAATGAGAAGGCAAATAACTTCTTCAATCTTCCCTTCACAAGGTCTTCCTTCTGTTTCTTTTGAAAATGTGCCAACCACCTCATCGATGGTTCTGCCCTCTTTATTTGCACCACCAAATGTTGGAGAGAACACACAGATTCCTGTTAAGCAGAGGTCAGTATCAATTATCGATCATAATACATGTTGGATATTTTCACAAAAGGAGGCCCTTCGGCATAGATCTTTGTGATCCCTATCTCAGATATGCTTGAACAAAATCCACTGGCACTTTGTAATGTTATCACTTGATCGTGCTAGACATGGTATAGCCGTATAGTTTGTTGCTAGTTGCAGTATGCTTTCATGTTAATGCGCTCGCTCAATTTACTTCTTCTTTTTCTGAACTATGTATTTATCATGCGTCCACTAAACCGATACTGTTCTTATCAGCCCACCGCTATCTGATAGTCCCTGGAGATCAAGCTCGTCCGAGTTGCTCGCTTTCTCAGTGTCTCTCAAATCTAAAATTTCAACTGCTTCAGCCAGGTACCGAGTTTTCAACATAGATTTTTTGATATTAGTATTAATCTGAGTGATGCCAAATATCACCTGCATATGTGAATAGGTACAAGGAATCAATATCAAAAGGTACACGTGATTTTAAGGAAAAATTGATAGCTAGCAATGACTCTGTCAAGGAACTAAGTAAAGGAGTTCAACGCGAGATGAGCACGGGCATTGCTGGAATTTCCAGGATGATTGGTCGCCTGGATTTTACCTCAAAACAAGCTAAAGTTTTTGTTCCCTTATCCAGTGATGATCCTGGAACCTCAAACTCTCCACTTGAAGGAGAAGGCAACACAAACGTTCATGCTGTTAACCGAAATACTGGAGAAACTAAAAATCATATGAAATCAGTTCCCTCCCCTATTACTCGTCAACAGCTTCCCAGGATGCATAGAAGTTTTTCTTGCAGAGGTTCGTAAAATTCACTCCTTATTTCTTTATAGATACTCAAGATTCACAAGTCTCCACTATGTAGAACCTTAGGGCATGTTTTGTACCAGTAACGGACAAGACTCAAACTGTACAATAGATAAATATATAGCTTATTTTTCTTCTTTGCTATCTTAATTCTTGTGTACATTAATCTTATGGAATGAGTTCATAATGTTGCAAAAAAGATATCATCTTTCTTCTTAGTTGATTCCTACGTGTGTTTTTTGTGCATTTTCATCAGGGTTTGATTTCAGCTCAATTCTTCATATTCGAATATAACCTCTTAAATTACTTATTTTGAAATTTCCTTCCAGAAAATGAACATTTTCTCTATTGCACATTTTCTGAAAGTATTATCCGGAAAATCTTGAACCCTTCTGGGATTTGCGCTAATGAAAGGTGATCTATGTATTAGGTTATTATCAATAAAACTAATACAATATTACATGTCAATATATGAAATTAACAATGTAAATTGTGCCCTAAAGAATTTTAACTGTATCTTCTCGTTTGCTTGTGCAATTTCCTTCTTTCCCTTGCTCTTGTTATCTTTCTTCTATTCCCTTGTTACAATTTTGCTTGCGTCCACTATCGTTTCCCTCTTCTCATGCCGAATGCTTTTATTATTTCAAATTATTATATTGATTTTCTTGTGTTTTCTTTCCAGAGTAGGAACTGATGACTTCCATTTTCTGCCACCCTGCCAAAGAACCTTTTTTTGCAAGTGACGAGACGTGAAGAAACCAATCGAGCATCGCTAGATAAGTTTTTGATATTTGTCCTGCAATAATGTTGTTTGACACCATGAACTGCAATAGGATCTCTTACTTTTCCTGTAAGCTTATCCTACTATTTACCTCTATCACTTGGATTATGCACCTTATTTGATCAAAGAAACCACATGGTTCCAAAATAGTAACAATTCACTCTCAAAAAGAGCTTATTAATTTTCATCACTATTTACAGACTCACCATAAAACTGTGGATTATACTAGTACAAGCACAGCAAGACACATTATACACAACACGAGAAGTTCATATTAGTTCAGTTATTCATCTCATGGACAAACACTTCGCCACACAAAACTATTTACCCCAGTTGATTCCTTCGCAAGAGCCAAAAAACTGCATTTTGTAGGAGTTCCACCCCGGAATTATGCATGAATTAAGCTATGTGTACACTTCCCTTTACCCTTTCCTTTATCCGACCCCACCTACCCCCCTCACATGGGGGGCAAAAATATTAAATTTAATAGAGTGGACCCGACTCCCATGTGAGTGCTCGAGTGGGGCCGTGCCAACCAAAGGGTGAACCGGAGTGTATACATAGCATGATTGATTATACATTGACAATCATCCCACCTACAGAAACATGTTTGACAATCATTTAGCGATAACCCGACCAATATGCAATGAGAAGTGAGCGAATACACTTTGAACCACCCCATCTAAAATAGGATGAGAAGTGAGGAAATGTGTGTTGTACCAACTCATCTAAAAGTGATTTTAGATTACGTGATTTAGCTCAGTATTAGTGTTACCAATATTTTACTTAAATAAATATATTCTAACTTTAACAGCTTAAACTTTTAGATAATATGGTTCAACAATTCATACCATTAGGGTGGAGAACTTGGCCAGTGTAGTAGGAAGATTCCGGCGACGCTAGGAAAACATAAGATGGCGCAATCTCATAAGGTTGTGCTGCCCTGCCCATCGGTGTTTCAGAACCGAGTTTTGCGATCATTTCTTCGGGCAAAGACGCAACGTGCAATGGGGTCCATACCGGTCCTGCGGCCACGGCATTTACCCGAATTCCCTTGTTCACCAGATGGAGGGCTAGAGCTCTGGTAAAGGCCACGATGGCTCCCTTTGTTGAGCTGTAGTCAAGCACCATTGGAGATACACAATAAGCTTCCACTGATGTAGAGTTGATTATGCTGCTTCCTTCTTTCATGTGCTTAAGAGCATGCCTACACAAAGAAACACTCATTAATTACCAGTCCAAACAAATCTATTCCATCAAATAAATACACGTACACGCAAAAATGAACATCAATTTGGGAACAAGCATCTCCTGGTTTTGCTTTTGTTCTTACCTAACCATGAAAAAGTGAGAATATATTCGTTCTGAAAACCCTCAAGAGCCGGTCCTCAGTGATCTCTTCAATATTGTTGCTCAAGTGTTGTTCAGCTGCATTGTTAACCAGAATATCAATACCTCCATAGTTGTTAACAACTTCATCTACTACCATTTTTCAGTTTTCATCAAACCCTATATCAGCAGGCAAAGCAATAGGGTCTTTTGCATCAGGTCCCTTCAGTTCTTGAATCTTCTTTAAAGTGTCATATGCATCCTTTTCTTCTTCACCTTTTACATATGTGAAGGCTACAGTTGCACCCTCTAGGGCAAAGCAATAGCAAATAGCCCTTCCAATCCCAGAATCACCTCCAGTCACTAGAGCCACCTTTCCCTGCATTATTCAAATATTAATGTCAACAAAAGAACTAGTTGAGGACAAAGGATCCAATGTTTGAATGAATATACATGGAGCTTGTTGGCTGGTCTGTAGTCAGGATTTAGTGCTTTTGGAATTGGGTCCATAATATGCTGCTTCCCCGGCTGCTGCTCCTGCTTTTGCGGTGGAAACTTTTGCTCCTCCTCCTTTTCCGCCATGATCACCTCCGTTTCTCACCAGGCTGGTTTCTTAAGATCAAAATACACCAGGTTTCTATGAAATTTCTTCTGCAGCTTTCAAAATTTAAAGGAAGAAGAAGAAGAGACACCTGCATGGCATATTGCCACCTGTACCTTGGTTTATTGCGTGGCATACTTGTTTTGAACCAGACAATCTTAATATGAAAAATGTTTTTGTCACGTGTACACAAGGAGAGTGCTTCTAGATGAGAACGTTAGATGATGTTGATTAACTTGAGTTTTGAAATTGGGAAAACTTGGCAGCAAAAATGTACTGAGAAACTACTGTTGGCAATTGGTTTAAAATTGAGAAAAATTAGAAGTATTTAAATCAAGAATTGTGGAAAAGACTTTCGTGTCAATTTTGATCAAATATTCGGACTTGATTCGATAATTAAATTACAAATGTAAATAGACTAATTTGTTATACTCGTTGAGTAAATTGTCGTGGTATATTTAAAATCTTAAAACCAATTCCGGATGAATGAGAAATTGCGATCCAAATGTTAGAAGAAAAAGAGGAAAGACTGGTCGAGAAAACTGCTTAACTCCATCGCTCGTCTAGCACTTGAGGGATGGGACCGTCGCTTGAGCGATAGGCGAACGAAAAGTTTTTGTTAAAAATTTGACACCGACGCTCGAGTGAGGCCAGCGGCAAGCTAGTGACAACAATGGATGCTTCCCTTCGTAAAGTTATGGAGTTTGGGATGTATTATTTCACTCACAACTCCTTATCTTCTATAAATAAGACTCTCTGGACATCCATTATGCATCACATATTACTTTTGCATTGAGCATTACATCAAAACTCTTGCAAAACATCTCTATAATCATTGAAAACCATATTCATTGTAGAGAGGAGAAATTCTATTTGAATTCGTTGTTGCTTGCGATTTGAAGTGCTTCTACTACAAGTTATATCTTAGGAGACAAGTGTCGTAAATTGTGCACCATCGCGAAATAGTGATTATCACTTGCCTCGGATTTCTTTCTTCCTCACTTCTTGGCTTCCTTTGTATTTGTGGTTTGGATACCATAAAGTTTGTCCAAAATTTTGTTGTGTTTAATTACACTCCTTCGAATTAAACCTTGTTATTTCATTTATTCATTACAAAACAATCATTTCACTACCAAATACTCAACAACTACAAATTTAGAGGGGGTTATTATTATTTTTTGGATCCGATAAAAGTGTAATATAACCATCAAAATTCATATACAAGTACGCCGGGCATACTCGGGTGATCACCAAAAATACATCAAGTAATAGAAAACTAATTACCCGACGCTAAGAAATTAAGGTGAATTAAAACATACGGATATAAAGTGAAAATGACTTTGTATACGTGTGCTTTAATTTTACAAACAATACTATCCACTTGTTGAACAACATGCTCAAAAATAATTTTATTTCTAGCCATCCAAATGAAGTAGATGGTAGAAGCAAATGCTATTTTCTTCACCTTACTCTTCCAAGTCGTTCCTCTCACTTCCTTCTTCAACCATTTCAAAGCACTTGAAAGTGTTGACATAGCTCGTGAAATGCCCAGCCACTTACATATCCTACTCCACACGGAGCAAGTAAAAGGGCAAGAGAAAAATAGATGGGGGACAATCTCCACCGATAGCTCACAAAATGCACAGGTGCGGTCCACATCAACATACTTAATCCTGTCTTTAGTCAGCAACTTATCCTGAATCGCAAGCCAAAGAATGAAACTATGCTTCGGAGTTATGGAAGTATCCCAGACAGTAGCTGCCCACACGGCTGGACAGCCCTTCGGCCTGAAGAAACAATAGGCAGTGAACGTGCAAAAACTGTCTTTGTTCGTCCAGACAGTCAATTCGTTGGCAGCACCTTCAGCCGTGCCAACATTCTGTAGCAGCTTATCCCTGATTTCTAGCAACTTCTTGAAGAGAGGGGAATCATCATTCACCCTCTTGCGATCCCATAAATCCATACCATGAAGAAAATTGAGGTTAACCCATTTAATCCAAAGAAAATCTTTTTTGTTATGAATATTCCAAAGAGTTTTAGAAAAATAGGCCAAGTTCCAACTTTTGATATCTCTAAAATCAAGACCTCCTTCGATTTTAGGTAGACAAATGTTCTTCCAAGCCACCAAGGCGTACCCCAAAGGAAATTTCGACATAAGCTAATAAGCTTAGTTGTAATGGCCTCTGGGATATGAAAGATAGATAACCAAAAACATTCAACTCCTTGAAGAACCGCTCTAATGAGCTCCACTCTCCCCGCGTAAGATAAGGTAGCACTTGACCAAGCACCAATACAATTCGAAAATTTATTAATGAGGGAGTCATAAGAGCTAACCTTTAGTTTTGCCGCCGCAATAGGGATACCCAAATACTGGAAAGGCATGGAGCCTTTAGAAATGCAAGTGAGGCCAAGAATATCCTCCAAGTCTTGTCCATGAATACCCGTGGTGTAAATAGATGACTTATCCACATTCATCTCGAGACCCGACACATCACCAAAACTAGATGAGCACTTCAACAAAATATCAACCGACATAGCATCCCCTCTCCAAAAAAGCATAAGGTCATCCGCAAAAGCCAAGTGAGTAATATTAAGAGAAGCACATTTGGGTTGGAAATTAAACTCACTATTAGAAGTAGCAGCTTTCACCATTCTAGAGAAATATTCAAGACAAAGCACAAACAAGAATGGAGAGAGTGGATCATCTTGTCGAAGGCCTTTCTTTCCTTTGATGAAGCCATGAAGACTATCATTAAGAGAAATAGAGTAGGTAGGAGTGGTAACACATTCCATCACCCAATCAATGAAAATGGCAGGGAATCGCAACCCCACAAGCACCTTCCTAAGAAACTCCCAATTCACCGAATTATATACTTTCTTCAAGTCAATTTTGAGTAAGCATCTTGGAGAAACTCTCTTACGATTGTATTGTCTTAGAAGCTCTTGAGCCAAGTGAATATTTTCCACCATGCTTCGTCCCTCAACAAATACACCTTGTGCATGATCCACAATCGATCCAAGTAAGGGCCCCAACCGAGAAGATAGAATCTTGGATATCACTTTGTAAAATACATTGCAACAAGCAATAGGTCTATACTCTTCCACGGTAGATGAATGATTAGTTTTTGGAACTAATGCAATAACCGTATGATTGGTTTGTTTGAGGAGGGATTTCGAAATAAAGAATTCTTCAATAGCCTCCATGAACTCATCACCAACAATATTCCAAAATTTTTAAAGAAACAAGAAGTGTAACCATCCGGGCCCAGGGACTTGTCCTCACCAATGCTAAAAAGTGCCTCTTTAATTTCCTCCCTTGTGACATGTTTTCCAAGCAAATCGGCCCCTTCCATAGACAAAAAAAGGTCCATTTTCCAGAAAAAAACAGCATTAAAATTCTGCGCAGAGCATTTTTTTTTCCAGCAATTCATGAACAAATTCCTCCTCTACCTCTTTTTGTGAAGTAGTATATGTGCCATCCGACTTCAAAACAACTGGAATAAAGTTTTTTTTCATGTTTCTCTTCGCCAAAGAGTGAAAGAACGTCGTACATTTATCGCTATCCTTCAAGTAGAGACATTTTGCTTTTTCATAGTAGAAACTCCTCTTCGCTTCACAAAGATTAATAGCAACTTTCCTCAACCGTGCAATTTTTCTTTGCAAGTGAAAATTTGTCGGATCATTTTGTAAGTCAACTTGCAAGCCTTCCAAGATATTAGAAGCACCCTTGGCCCTCGAAGAGATGTGTGAGAAATGCTTATCATTATTATTATTATTATTATTATTATTATTATAATAATAGGGAGAAAGGTTTGCCTTGTATCATTTATGATATTTTAGTAAGTAAATTATTGGACGGTAATATTGAAGAAAAACTAAATTGACATTTTAAATATTTTGAGCGTACCAAACATGCCTATAATTCTGGCATATAATGCTAAAAATTTATATATTTCAATGGACCTAACATGGATGCCACATTTGCTAAATTGGACAATATTAAAGAAAAGAGTCGTAATTATAGCTAACTGTTGGCACACGAACTTGATATTGAAACATTAATAAGTGCATGTTAGTCCACAAAATGTGTTAATAAAAAATGGTTTAAACGGTAAAGCGCCAAACATGCTCCAAGTTAGCCATCAAATTAATCACAGTACTGAATTTATCATATGATCAACAAAACCACAATGGAAATAGATTAGCCATCAAATTAATAACAGTGCTGAATTTATCATATGATCAACAAAACCACAGTGGAAATAGACATCTTTTGAAAGGAATTGAGAAAATATTAGCTTGGAAAATAATCAACCAGCTTAAATTCAATCAAGGGAAGAACATCATCAGGCATTAGCTTGAATTTATTGCTCATAATGTATTTTAGATTGCTATTTTCTCATACTGATAATACGGTTTGTGTTCATCCGGTATAGCAAATGGAAATATATAAAAATTGGAACGACTAGCCCATTAACTACAAGGAAATTTCAGTCTAGATCTGTCCCAAAATAACATCTCCGCCTGAAACATCAAATTCCGATGGAGTTTTTTCCACGTTGAGGACTTTGATTCTCCCATCGACCACGTATGCTGACCACCTGTGCAAGAACAAGGTGAGTGTCTCTTGAAGCATTTAACTATGATGGAAAAACAGCGATTATTTACACGGGCAGAGAATCCATGCCTATGAGATCGAGGTCCCAGTAAAGCAGAGGATAGATCTATCATCAGATCCATACTCTTGTGCAAGCTCCCATCAAAATCTCCATAAAATTCAATCTGCATTGATTAGATAAAAATGATATTTATTGAATCAAATAAGCATAATTCATTCTTCTCGAACAAAGAAATGGAAACACAACACTATCAGTTGGAAGTTTTAAAAAGTCAAAAAATGAAAGCCCTATACGAGTTTGCCTGGTACACAAATGAACAAACACATCCTAAAGGAAGTGCAAATTATGGCCACAGAAAGAGAAAAGAAGCAAATTGCTTTCATCGTTTGAACAAAACTATACCTTGAGATACACAGAACGCGATAGGATATGACAGGACAGTAGAATAAATAAGATTTTAGTTTTTTTCCCCCTTTAAACTGTCAAAGTGGGGTACTTATGTCCTTACTAAACAAATTATTAGTTGTAATTAGATTTTCACAAGAAGTTTCATTTTTGTTGAAGCAGAATTACTGGCAAAATTTCAAACAACTCCACCCATTTCACTACTTGCATCCTTTGTGTGTGTTAGAAAAGCTAGAGAAAAAGATTAACTACAGCTTCTTTAGCCTGAAGTTTCTCTGCCCAGCCATTCATTACATAAGGATCATTAACAGTGATACACATCACCGAGTCAATTCCTTTGGTCTTGAACTTATCAATGTTGTTCTTGTAGCTAGGTACGTGCTGAGCCGAACAAACTCCAGTGTATGCACCCTAGTGATTGGTTAAACATGAAAAGAGAAACATCCATAAATGCATAAAAAAAAAATGCACTGATATCCTAGTTTGTATAACCTTCTGATTATAAAGTTAGGGCAGATTAAATAATTTTATTCAGTCACTTACGTCCTGTCAATCAAAAATAGGAAATACGGGATAACTAAAAAAGGAAACCCCTGAACCTTTTTTCCAAGTTAAGCATAAGATAGATATATCATATATATTTCATAACCAGAACTAAAATAAGCCTTAGCAGTAAAGAAAACATTGATAATGAAGGCTGACTGCATAAGAGAACTTATTATAGAAGCAACTCAGACGTTCATGATCATATTTTAGTCCGCCAGGTTTACCTTGCCTGCCAAGGATTCAGCAGCAATTCAAAAAGATTACCCTATTCGGAAATCTCCACATCTATGCTTATTTTCAACTCCTCGAAGCATTTCATGAAACCCAGATTCAGTCCATGTACAACACAATTGTCATCAACTCCAAAAATATGTGCAAGGACTATGTTGGGACTTAATGATGGCTACCTTAACTTTGGATTAATCAAGAATCAATGGAAGCACGCAATTCACTAGCGAGAGAAAGCAAACTGTCTGATTTTCTCTAACTTACCGTATTTAATTGACACTTACCGTATTTGTGTTTTAATACAATGAAATCCGGTAAAAATCTGAACTTACCGTATATGGTGGCTATCCACTTACCGTATATGCACACCAATACCACGAAATACGATATGAACCCAATAAACACCAGAAAACAACCCAGATCGAACTAGCAAGAATAAATGCAAGAAGAACATATTTAAACAGGAAGAAAACCTCTTCCTCAACCTTTATTAATCAAGACTAAAACATGATTTACATGACCAGCAATTATCAGAAAGACTTTATAGATTTATAAGAGCTATACCACTCTAATCTTATCTCACTCTATCTACAAAATACAGAGTTTTACCACTCTCAAGAGAATCTTTCACTCTCACAATAACTTTTCATTTATACACCATGAATTAGTAGAAGATTTCCAAATTGATTTTTTCTCAATCTCCACTTCATACTACTGAGAAAAATTCTACAAATTTTCTCTATTTCTCAAGCTCTCTCTTTTTCATTCCCAAAGCTGTCATCTTCTCCAGCCTTAATGCCGTTATTTATAGACACTAGAAATGGAATCAATTCAATTATTAACCACCTAATAACTGAGACTCCATATAGTTGAAGATTTCACCAGAAATCGGTTGCCAAGAAACACAAGAAATCGGCTCCTGCACAACTGACTTTCTAGTCTTTTAAGATTGCTGAATTTGTCTTCAAGAATCATCTTCTTGCAGACTAGAAACACAGCTGCATATTATACTTCACTTTCCATACCAAGGGAATGACTAAAAAATGCTTTAAAAAATTTCCTTCATTAAAAAAAGAGTAATGCTACACAACCCAAGTTGGATTACAAAAAAGGGGTGCCCAAGTGATGTGGCGCCCTCCCCCCATTGTAGGGGGGGTGCCACATCACTTGTGTACCCCCCTTTTTGTAATGCTACTTGGGCAAAGTAGCATTATTGTTAAAAGAATTATGAAATAATAACGGAATTCACTTCTGTTCTCAAAATGATGCTGTTGCTACAAAAATGACATTTTATAAATTTCCATTTGTTTAAAATTAAGGAAAAATTACATACCGATTTCCCTAAAAAGTGGGTTTGCATGTTTCCTTTCCTCTTGTATGCATGTGTGTTAATTTTATTTTATTTTAAATGATGAAGATAAATAACTTACAGGGATGCCAAAGATAAATTAGTGACTTCCCCGCATTTTGATCAAATTATTTTTCACTTTGCACTAAAATCGCTTAAGTTTGCAGCGACATTTTACTTAAAAGAAATGCAGTCTTCCAGTTTTATTTTCTGGCCTTTACGCGAGAAAATGAAAATCAATTGAGAGAGAGAGAGAGATCCATTCTTCCACCCTTAGATGATTTGAAGTTCAAACAAACACGACTTCAATTTGCTGGTGTTTTAGTCCTCCTTTTAGTAATAGTCGACGGTATCAATTTTGACTTGTTCCATTTTGGTAAAGATTCTTTAAAAACAATTTTTTTTCAAATTCATTTTCAATTACAGATTTGTTATTAGTATTCCAATAAATAAATTGTCTTGAGATAGTTGTGATTAAATAGTTATTATTGCTTTCAGGTATTCTGTCTTTGAGAGACGAGGATTTTCAGGTGCCAAGAATTGTCCCAAACGAGATTATAATCTAACAGCAAACCATTTCATGTACCTTGAGAAAATCAATACATACGAGAGACTACAAGTTCCCCAGTTGATTATTTAGGACAAATATGGTTAAAAGGATTCAACAGAAGAGTTTAATCTCCAAAGTGGCGCGAATACTCATAGGTTGTGTTTCCTCAGATAAGATTAGAGCTACTGTAACGGCTTTACCAGATACGCGTACCAGAACCAACCTCATATCCAAATAAGTACAAAAACTTCTGGATACCTGCATCATAACATTCATGAACTATAAAATCACTGGCGAGATGCACTTCAATTTCCATATAACAAATGATCAACACGAACAAAAAAAGCACTTGTATATGGCTAGCTTACCTACTATTTCTTCTGTGCATACCACTTCTCGATGCTTCCATACCAGTTCCACTGGAAACATAAACCAGCAATACGTAATATTGGGGAAGTAACCACCTCCACAAATGCCATTAAGAATGATCTTTGAGGGCATAGTCCTGCAGTTGCTACAGAGAGTAAGAATCCCTCGAAGTTGCAGGGAACAATAAAAGTGCCTGATTTGATTCCATCAATAGATTTTTTGGCAACTGTATCAGCTTTCATTGCACCAGAGGAAGCAGCTATGATACTGGTGAGCTGAGGCCTCCTTTTGTTCTCTGCAATAAGTAGAAAATTGTTGGTAGGCATCGTAGTGGGAGAATTATAAACTTCGAGCTAATTAGGACAAAACTCTAGAAAGGGGAAGTAGTTGTTAACTTCATGAATATCACTGGCATGCACCAATAGCAAAATGCGTGTTCTGGAAGCATGCAGAAAGAAGGTAACTTCACTTAAAGACCTCTAGTGCATGTCAGTAATAGTAATAGCTGGCAATGCTATATCATCAAGGCCTCATTTTGAATCAAAAGTTTTACAACCACCAAACTAATCGAGTTTAGATGTCAAAGTGTGCAAGGGATTTCATTTGAGTCTTCACTAATTTTGCTAGAAAAGGTTTAACAGTATTTTCGTCTAGTTAGCATCATATATTACTCGGGTTCAGACATTTCCCACATTTCATGTTGTGTTAAAGAAAAGCAGGCATTATGAACCAATAGGAAAAGGGTGTTTTGTAGAAGCATGCATACGAAGGTAGCTTCATTTAAAGATGTATAATGCATGCCACTAATAAATGTATAAGTCCACCCGTTTGTGTTCTAAACCTATGTTGCTCGAACTCTACATTTTGGAGGAAGTACCAGTGTTGACATGACAACGACAAAGGTACGGGATCCATTTGGATCCTTCATATCAAATGAGCGTCCTTTATATCATTTTTGTTATTTTGGTGTGGGAATTAAAATGAATTTTTATTAGTATTTCACATTTGTAGACTTGAAATGAAATCCAAATTATTTTGCAATTTAATTTGCCTATCAGTATATAAATTTCTAAAATAATTTTAAGTTCGTAAGACGTATCCATAGAGCCATGTCAAAATAAAAAATAAAAATTATGCACCTATATTGGACAGCAGCAACCCAGTTCAAGCAACATAGAACTAAAACATATTTATATGCCACCACTGTGTGAGGTTAAGTTCCACAAATCACACAATGAAAAAAATAATGGGATATTCACTTTATCTATATAGTATTGTTCACAACTTCCTTGTGATACTTCCAGCATATCAATTGTGCTGAAAGAAGCCCTTTCTTATTTCCTCTTCTTTTATCTTAAAAATGAATACCACATATAGAAACTGGAGTTTCTTCAAAAATATGTCAGAGAGAGAGAGAGAGAGAACTCAAGCTTTCTTCATGTCCTACAATGCTAATATAGATGCCATATATATGTCAACATGATCATGTCATTTTCACTCAAGAAACAAGAGGTTCTGTAATGTCTTTTGCCGTTACAACAAAAACAGAAACAATCGAGTTTATCTTGACATATTCTTGAATAGGGCCAATTCTAGATTAGCATCTGGAAGGGTAGCACAGAAGTTGGTAGGACCCAAATCCTATTTAGAAATTAGAAGTATGTCACCTATTACACCAGTCATTAAATGATGTTTTCACATAACGTACCTTTAGTTAAAGTACATCATGAAATCATGCAACTAAATTTCAATCATCAGACAAAAGAAAAGACACAAGCATGATACTGGGGACAATTTGTGCAATTCAAAAGTGTAAGGTAGGATAATAAGTTGGAGTTTAGACCTTCAGCAAATCCAGGAGTTTCGGTATCTGGAGGGAAGATGAGGGAGATATGAATGTTGTCTGCTATTATCTCCTGTTGCAAAGCTTCTGCCATACCCCTAAGGCCGAACTTGCTAGCTGAATAAGCTGTATAACCATAAATACCGACCTGGAGAAAACATAATGCCAAATTAAATATAAATGATCTATAAATGACAGAAGAACGAAGATTGTTAAGAGTGAATAAGAAATCAAATTGAAATTAGACTTCTTAAAACATCGAGTTCAATCATATATTACTGACTAGATTTTAGATTCTCTTCAGTCTCCAATTTTCTTATCATTTGACCCATGTATTACTAATAGTTATCATAAAACATTGCAAGTGTCCAAAGTGCTCATATTAGTGTCAGCAAACCAAGTTGCAATATTAGTATCCTACCTATTAAGTATCTTCACTCTCCCAATCCAATGCATGTACAGGGATAAACTAATTGAACACAGTTTTAAAGTGCTGCTGTTAGCTTGATAAATACTTGATTAAACTAAGAAGTAATAAACTCAATTTCACTCACCAGCTCAATCAAGTAATGAACATTTAGCGCGTTAGTAGTTTTCACACAAACTAGTAAGTAGTGCTAACCGCAGCTTAGGCAAACTCAATTACACTCACCAGCTAAACTAACGCCTATTATAGTGTGTTAGTTGTGTTCTTATTTCTCTTTATTTTTTCACATCCATAGATATGTATATAACTTATAATTCTCTAATCACCTTGAAGAGAATATATAGTATTTCGAAGCCCTGTGACGATATGCAGGAGTATTGAGTTTTAATATCATAATCTAAATAATGCAGTGTTACAAAATCATAATGTCAGGTGCTTTTATTTCCATTTAGTCAATTGGTTGATTAGTATTTACTTTGCCATTTTCCAATATTCCTGCACCTCTCTAGTTTATGGTTGGCAGTTTCTCAGCAATAAAGTCCTTAGGATTTCATATTCATCCAGTACTCAACAAATCTCATGCCAGCATAAGAGAATCAACACATCTAAGAAACGACAAAGGAGAAATAACTAAAAAAAAAATTTATTCAATTTAATATTTTCAGCTTAGAAAATAGCAGCAGCAAGGAAGTAGAATTTGAACTCTTATGTAATATTGACAGATCAGAAAACCACCTAAGAATACAATAGGAAAGTCTCCTGTATTGAATAATTTCAGCATTCATTCTAGGACATAATTCAACAATCCAAATAAAGACTCCAAGTAACAACATTAAAGCAACTGAACACAGACATCCAAACAAAAGCACTATATAACTTCAACATAGCAAGAAAGCAGTTCAACTCTTGTTAGACAGAGAGAACTATGGAAGATTGTCATCTTTACATACATCAAAAATATTTTCAAATCCATCGATGGAGCTGGAATATCACAATGTACACCATAATAGTGAAAAAAAGCTTATCGAACTATTATTCAGCCAAAAACTCTATTTTGAACATAGTTCATTGTTCAAACTTACTACACATTTTGTAAAAATATATATGTAGCCCTTGTTTGGGCTCCATTTTAATGATGTTTCGTAAAAAAAAAAAAAATGTATTTTGGAATAGTAATTTTTTAGAGAATTGGTGGTTAAAAAAGAAGGAAAAATTTTGGGTTTATGTGTAATATTATTTTATTGAAGAATGTGTCGTTGAAAAGAATGTATTAAAATTAAAATGGAGCCCAAATAAGGGCATAATTGCCATTACAGTTCCAAATACAATGATAAAAAGTCTAGAGAAATCATATTGCTTACTCCGGAGTTCCACTCAGTTGATTACCTATTTTTAGCTTGCAAGAAATATTTTCTCAGCATTCTGCCAATCACCCATGCCAAGCCTCTCTTCTCATATGAAATAGTAATTATATCAATTATTAAACAAATGCCAAAACCTTTGATTAAACTGAAACGTATCGCTTTCCAATCGACTAAAGCAAATACCAGTTGACCGACCACTATGCACATGATAGATCACTACAACAAAGAAAAGCAGCAGTCTGCCACTCTACAAGAATCAGACCCTGGAAATTATGATAGATGCTACTAAGTTCATGCTGGAAACATGGGATAAGATCCCAATTCAGTGTTCACAGGGAAACGAAGAAATTAATTAAAAATATAGGGTAACACTTTTGAGCTACAAAAGGCAAAGGCTTGTAGGGAATCTGCCTCCAGCCTTATCCAGAAACTACATTGAAAATCAACTCCAATTTGCAAGACAAATGGCAACTCCTGATGCCATGGCAATTTGAACTACAACTAGAAAAGCACTGAAACAAAAAAACTAGGAAAACTGATGGCAACAAGTGAATACATAACCAGAGTGATTTTGAAGCTTATCACTCCAGGAACGACAAGAGGATATTCATATATCACTCAATTTCATCCAGTCCAATTTAACAAACAAACTAGTAACTGAAATTGTTTGCCTAAGCTTAAAAGTTAATTTCTATATAAGTAAAGACAATTTACAAAGAAGTAAGTTTTATTTTGTAAAGGAAAAAAAAACACGGGGTAGCTTCTAAAATTATGTTTGACAAAAAGAGTAAATTTTACTTCTTTTTAACCTTAGCCAAACATGAGCGAACGGTGGGGGATGGAGTGGCACTGGAAGATTTGAAATAGGAACATGCTGCAATGTGTGAAGAGAATTGCAGAAAACAGATAGAAGGGATTGCAAGTTTATGGATTTCAATTTAAACCAGAATCATACTATTCATTTCTTGAATATGTTACCTGACCCGCCTGCGATGACATGATCGCAATGGAACCCGGCCCCCTCTCCACCCTATTCTTCTTCATTCCAGGCAAGGCCGCCTTAATCAAATGAAAAGTACCCATCAAATTCACATCAATCATAAATTTGATCTCCTCCAGTTCCTGCGTCTCCAGCTCCTGCGGCACATACACTCCATGATTACAAATCAAAACATCAATTACCCCCACCTCCTCAACGACCTTCTTTATACTCTCATAATCCCTGACGTCAGCGCTGAAGATCCTGACGTCACGCCCCGTTGCCAGCTTAATGGACTCCTTGGCCTCTTCGAGCTTGCTGACATTGCGGGCGAGGAGGGTGACATCAGAACCTAGCTGAGAGAATTGGTGAGCAAGGGCGAGGCCGATTCCGCTCGATCCGCCGGTGATGAAGACGTGGCGATTCTTGATTGGGATGCGGACGGGCCTGGGTCGAACGATGAAGTAGAGGAAGATGAGGATAGATAGGGGGATGAGGAGGATTAGAGAGAAGAGAGAGAAATAGGCATCCGCCATTGATAACGTCTTTTTGGAGGACTGTGAGTGGATTGGAAGTGTATCAATTGCTGAAATTACGGCGGGGCATATCTCGAATTGAATTGAAGTGAATCGAACCGGCATCCGAATCGAATCGAATCGAATGATTTTTCGTAATTGAAATATTCGAACGAGTATCTAAATTAAGAATCGACGAATTCGATTCGATTCTCAATTCTAGACACAGAATCGAATAAGAATCGAACTTTTTAAATTTTTTAATTTTTATATATGAGAAAGATTAAATTATTTTAATTTTTTAAAAATAAGTTAGCAAAGATAGAGTTTGCATTGAAAATATTGAGTTCTACGAGGACATTGAGATAAGTAATAAAATATATATTATATTTTTTCTTATTAAATTTTATTAGTTGAACAATTTTTAGTTTATTTATGTTAGTTAATTGTGATTTTTCGATTTTTTTTTTTAGAGTTTCTTAGTATCTAGTATGACAAGTCAAATAATTGATGGTTAAATCAAATAATTGATAAGTACTACTGTATTAGCAATATTTTAAAATATTTTATCTCTACAAGTCTATGACTTCTAATTTATATGGATCACCGATATTTTAGTATTACTAATTTACTATCTACTTTTTGTTATTTATATAAATTGGTAAATTGATTTTATTGGACAACTTGTTATTTATATGTTATTAAGCCCCTGTTTGATTCCAATTTTCTCAAAATTTATTTTTCTCTTTCTTCTTTTCAACCACACATTCTTCAATAAAATAATATTACACGTAAATCCAAAACTTTTCTTTAATTTTCAACCACACATTTTCCATCAATCAACTATTCAAAATGCATTTTCTTCCCCAAAATAGAAATCAAACGGGGCTTAAATTAGAATACGTTAATTTGTAAAAGTTAAGATTAAACATATCAAACTGTAGTGTTGTTATAAATATTAAAAAAAACTAATTATAGTATGGAACCGAACCGAACCGAACCGAACGAAATCGAACTGAACGGTTTCAAAATTATATTTAGACCCGACGGTTCCGTTTACTCACTACCCGAAAATTTTCGGTTCGGTTCGATTTCAGAACCGAATCGAACCGGACTGTGCCCAAACCTAGCTGAAATCAGGGTGTAGGGGAAGGCGGAGTAACCCGTTAAAGATCCGAGGACATGTTTAGCCAACTTAAAAGCAAGTCCAATTCACTTATTTTACGAATTTGTATTAGTTTCTTTTTCTCTTTGCAAGTATGCTGTGCCCGCATCACCATTCACGCCACTTGATTGACCTGCTGTCTGCTTCGATATCATTGGTATAAATGTTGTGAAAGTCGCTAGATAAAATTAGAGAGTTCAAATCTACGTAATCATACACTGACAGTCCACACTTTCGAGGTGAAATTCAAATCTCATACCTTATCATAAAAAACCATGACATAGTACAAATATTTTAAAACTCAATTTTTCTCAATCATTTTCATCATGTGACTTTTTAATTAGACAATCTTTAATAATAACACTTTTTATAATAATTATTTAAAAAAAAAATCTAAATCAAACAAACTTTAAAATGATTTTCAAAATAAGTAATTTACTTTTCAAACCTAAATTGTTTAAGCATCGCCAAACAGGACCAAACCATTGACGACACCAATGAGGGGTGTTGACTAGTGTCTGACAGCTAAGTTAGAGCCTAACTTGAAAATTCCCATTACGAAAAGTGATTATTTTTCTGTAGGACCAGTCAAATTTCATTAACATAAAACTGATTAATTGGCATCTTGATGGTTCACTCGATGACATAATATAAAAATGTTAAAGAAAAATAGAAGTTCCTGCCTTGTACAATAAAACTGTAATACTGAAACACCAAGAACCTATGCAACGTGTATTACGCCCCACCCGCCATATCCACATCCGCAACTCCATCGGTCCCCTTGAAAACAACACGTAGTTTCCTCAAACACGACTGTTTCTTGTCACCATTTCCGGCCATTCCATTAACATGGACAATGTCCTTGGGAATTTTATCCATTAGATCAAACAATGGTAAATCAAGATTTGATCGAGTCATCTCTTCTAGTACAGGAGGCGCCTGCATGTATAAATTCTTCCCGCGGTGTGTAGCACTCACTCTACTGAGGAGCAGCCCGGGATGACCTTCAAGCAGATCGATGAACTGTTGCAAGACCACATAATAAAACGTGTAAATGAAATATTTAAGTAGAAAAATGCAAGTTCAAGATGGGAAGTTAAAAAAAATGTGGAATCTTATATCAAACAGACCATGTTTAATGAATAGATAAATTATTCGCGCGAGAGCACCAAGAATCTTGTGAAAAAAGCATCTGGTCGTGTGGGTAGCCCCAGTCATGATGAATAAGAAACGATTGTTTAAGAATCAAATGCTGTCGATAACAATATAAATAAGTAAGACCATGAAGGAAATAGAGGAGAAAGAAAGGAGATGAACCTTTCTCAAGGTAATGGAAGTATCGAGCTCAATAAGAACACCAGGACCGCAAACTAGACAGTCTTTGTCTCTGACAAACTCTGTAACTTTGGTATGGAGACCTTCAACTCCATTGTATCTGTAACAAAATATTACAATTATAAGCAAATAGGTTCAACTTCAAATGATAGAAAGAAAGTTAGACTAACAAAAATAAAAATAAATTAATATGAGATATGCAAGGCAAACATATAGCAGATAAGCACAAAACAACAACAATGCACTCTCCACTCAAACTTGGCTATATCCATATTTGGCAGGACAAACAGAAGGTCAATGCTGAAACTGTTAACCCATGAAAAAAGCTGGAGTTTTCATGGAGAATAGTCACTTCATTTATTAACAAAATTGAAAAACTGATGCAGGCTTACGTTAAGTAATTTGATAATGTCCTGCTGCACCCAGAAACCATCTTCAAGGTTTCCAAAGTACAGGCAGCTGAGATAATCGCATTGGTGGATGCTATAGCAGGAATGATATTTTTCACAACTCCCTGTAAACAGCAAAAACAATAATGTTGCGTTATTACATATATATTTTATGAACAAAATAAAGCACATAAAGATACAGCATGTAATACAATCCAGTGACCTGAGTTATATTGGCTACCCTTAAGACACTAAATGCAGTAAAAAAAGTCACTTGCCAGCAGTGAAAAGGTGAAAAAATTGACATACATTATCATTCCACGTGTCAGACAATTTAATATAGCTCATAATAGCAAGTTGTAACACATTTGCTCACCTGAGTCAAAGAATATGTAACTCCTTGAATTCCAAAAAGTTCTGCCCTCTTAAGAGCCTGTGGGATTAGACTGGATGAGTTTAAAGTAACACACAAAGAGGCGAGAGAGAAGTAGAAGTCTCATAATCTCCTTGGATTTATTAGTAATATAAAACACCAGTTCACCTCTGAATAAACCCACTGCATATGTTTGGGGTTATCTGGATCAAAAGTTTTGCCACTGTGGACCTGCGAGTGGAACATATAATATGATAAAGCAAATGATACAAAGGCATCCCTAAGAATCACCACCGTGTGATAGATTTAGTGGCTATTCTTACCTCATCCCATTTAATCAAATGGGCATATTCAATACAATGAGCAGCAGTTCTAGGAGTTTCTGCAAGAGTACATAAAGGAAATTTTACTTGAGGTGGAAAGAGCCAAATGGTACACTCGAAACATGGTGTCGTTCCTGGCACTATAATCCTGGCATGGCCCTTGAATCCTTCAGTTCCACCATCCACCATAGGCTTGACGGTTTCTTCCCGTGGATTATCATCAGAGTCATACTCTGTTTAAACATAACAAATAGACAGAACAAATAAGTCATCAGAGTACTAAGAAAGCTTTGTTCCATTCGTGTTCAATATTTATTTTCTAATTGACAGCATAAATATAAAACATAAAATGAATTGTGTATATTATCCAAACCTATTGGAATTCCAAGGAGAAAGAAGTGTGCACGTGCTTCTGAATTGTATTTGGTTCTTTTTTGTGTTTTATCCAGTGTGTAAGGATTAGTTTTTTGTCTGGAACTTAGTGAAACCTCCAGTTCATCAAAATTCATGTCCAAGGTTCACATAAGAACTTTACGGCAGCTTTATTAGGAGGCAAAGGTAACAGAGCACAGCATCCAGCATCACTAGAAAATACATTGCACTGTCTTTCTTTTATTGTGTCAATAAGCTATATTTACCAATAAAAATAAATAAGTTATTCTGAATTCAAAAGAAATAAGTATATATTCAGTTTGCCAATTGCTTTAATGCCAATACAAATAGTTACAAAGAATATGAGGATCCAGTAACGCGATACACACCCTTGAGCTTGTAATTTACCATATTTCTCAAGCATGTGCCTAGTCAAACACATACCAATATGCCCAAAGTTAAGTAGTAGTTACAGGAATAAAGCTATGTTTAAAGCTCAGGATGCTCCACATGAAACTCCAAAAGATCATAATTATATTTTCTGTATGCTTTTACCTCTTTGGAACTAGGTTCAGTTTTTTCATGGAATCTGCAAGATGATTATTTACTAAAATATGGTTAGCTTGAGGTATATCAACAAGGTTCACATATGATCTACAGCAAAAGGACCAAGAATTGAATTCAACAAATGGGATAACCCTTCTCATCCAAATCCAAAAAATTAATATTAGCAATGCGTCGAACTCATTTATAAGCATAAGCTATTAGAGAAGGGGGATTTTATAAATTTAGATGTCCATCATACTCTTTAGGAACATGCCAGATTTTTCTTTTTCTTTTTTTACTTATTTTTTAATGGAGCTGTATGAAATTTTCCATAATTGGACCATGGTTAGACTCAAACTCAGGAACTTTGCCTACTCCAATGATATGTTGAAGCACCACATTTAAAAGCCTAATTTATTAGAAAGAAGGATGATTTTATTTATTTATATTCATATCTTCAACAAAATGAACATATAAAGGCAAAAAGTTTCACCAGATTAATAAAAGATGATGATTCAAGCATAATACTATTGACCGAACTTCATTAAAAGAAACAAAAATCATAATCCCCAATACCCATTAATTTTGCTAAATCACTAGGCAAATGTTTGATCATTTCAGATGTTAACAATACCTAAAATTTATCAACAGATTATTCATTAAAAGGAACAAAAAATCACAATCCCCAATACCCATTTATTTTGCTTAACAAGCATCTCTAGGCAAATATTTGTTCATTTCAGATGTTAACAGGACCCAAATTTTATAGACAAATTATAATCTAAAAGGGGAAGGCAAACCTAGAAAGCCACAAGCCACGGCATTTATGTAGCTTCGAGCCTCGATGGAATCAAGACCGAGGACGATTATGCTGAAATCACTATAGAAATCCAATGGTTTGTCCTCAATGCGACAGAAATGTGATGTGATATTCGCTCCACTAACTCTTTCCATCACTCTTTTTGCAGCAACTTCAGCCTTTGGCTTTTCTACATCTTCAAGCCTACAGAAAATTACCGACAATAAGACGTTGCAACATGAATTAAACTTTCTGCTAAAATCCAACTACTTTATTTAAAAAAAAAAAAAAAAAAACCTGAACCGGAAATTTCATATTCATTAGTTTTAAACTCCAAATTAAATTTCTTTTGCATTTGGAAGCATAGATTAGGGCCTCATAACCAGGGTTGTAATAAGACTTCAGATGCCAAATCTGCTAGGGCTTGGGTAGTCAAACTCCGGTTCAAGACCAAGTTGAGAGATTCACAGTTACATGAGAACATTTTTACACTTTGGATTTTTGCTACCTGCCTCAAAATCAATTTGGTAGGTTAACAAGTATCAAAACAGCAGAAATCAATAACGTTGTTCAAGTTGGCCTTTAATTCTAGCAAAAAGCTAAATCAAGCTAGCTGAAAACAATAAAAGATCCAAGCTTGAGTATATTTTCTTGCATATTTGTGATTATTGTTTTTAGAACACGTTGAGACAACCTAAACCTTAGCTCAAGTTGGGTCATTGACACCCCTGACTCATAATGGAATAGGAGGGGATTCGCATAATTATGAATTGATTTTTCTTGAACTCAAAATTGAAAGGTAGATCCACGGAAACTATGGTTTTCACATGTTGGTAATCTTGGTTCCAACTCCCAAAATTCATGCAAAGAAACATAAGGCGAATGCAAAGGTAAAGACTTGTTAATTCTCATTCTACCCAATGGAATACACATCATTACCCAACAACCTAGTCCGAATTATAAGCACACCCCATAATATAGCAAAAAATGTCTTTATAACAGAAGACATGACCAAACCTAGTGAATATCCAAGAGCCCAATTGAATTTTGAATGCTTATAATTCAAAGGATATGACCACTACTATTGAAAAACAGGCTAAAACCAACATAATCCCCTTAATAACCCTAAAAACTTTCAACAACATTGTTCCTTGACAACCTTCATTCATTACACCTAGATGTATTATAATTAACATATTTACTCATATTTTAGCGGTGCGTTCACATATGGAGCACATAGTTAACATTAGATTAACCTGAATAAAAACTGGCGATTAAGATTGGTAACTTCGATGCGATCCATGTCAATGACGTCGAGGTTTCGGAAACCGGATAAAGCCAAGTCTTTCAACAATTCGCATCCAAGCCCACCTGCGCCTACTACCAAAACTTTCACATACTTCTTCATGTCATCTCTCAACTGAACCCATAAGAAAAACAAATAAAAGTAAGAAAGATTTTGATAGTGATAATATCAATCCACAAGGTGTTCGTGAAAAATACGCAATGAAGAGAAAAAAAACTCAGACACAGGTAGAGAGAGAAAGAAATACTTCTGGGCCGGGCTCAAAGTTAGGCCCGACAAGGTGACCAGGCCGGAGGAGGAGCTTGTCGAGGTCTCTTGATCTGCTGGGTGGCGCCGTCGCCATCGTCGCCGGACAGTGATTACAGTGAGCAAACTTATTTGAGGATCGTGGGGCTGTAGACTGTAGAGCTTAGAACTTCCAATATATGGTTGATGAAAAGTGGAAAAAAAATGTGGGTTTTATGCGGTTAAAATTTATTTTTTAGAAAAAAGTCAGAAAATTTATGAATGTCTACAGAAATGGAATTTCTACGTATGAACAATGATTTATACAATTCATGAGAATGTTTACAGTGTATGTATTATATATCTCTTGCATTGAACTCGTAATTTTTTCCTTCAAAAGTTACAAACTTTATTTTTTAATAAGCAATTCTCATAGTTTTCATTTACATCCTCATCTCATGGTAAGAAATGTCCAACCAAGCTATAAAAAGCACTTTTTACTAATTAAGTTATTTTTTTTCAAGCAATACATATAAATTACTCTTTTTACTTACAAATTTACTTACCTAAAAAGTAAATATCAAGCTTCCAAAAAATTAACTTTTAACTACAAAACAAATACTCGATAAACAGTTAAAACACTTTGAAGAGAGCACATTTGTCAAAACTAAAAAGAATTCATCTTTATGACCAATCTATCCACAATTGTTCTATGAATGCAGCAATCCATCATAATACAATGGGAAGAAAATAAAGGGGGGAAAAAATCTATCTTTATGCTCTAAAAATTATATTCCTAACTTGCCCAAAAACTAGGACTTCTATTTGTGAAATAAATAAAAAAAATGTATCAAGATTTCTGATACCCTACAATCAGATGATATTTGCTCAGCTCGATACATGCACGGATGATCTGGCGCAATAAACTTGTATACTTCCCTATAAATGATCATACTGCTAGACTGCTAGTGCATGAGATGTTGACGAATTTGTATTTTTCTTGGAGTCATGCTTTAGCAAGAGAGCATATAGTAGCTCATTCCATGCATCAGGAACTCCAGGTAGGCACCAGTGACTGCAATCTTGTCGATGAAGGGGGGCAGGACCAATGTTTGGACCCAAGTAATATAAAGAAGAATGCCCGTCTTTTCTTCTTGCCGACATATGAGTTACATTTAGTGTTCTCAAATCTAATTTGTTCCAGTGACTTGACATTACATCGGCAAATATGCTATATTGAGACCAAGTGTGGGATTGCACTAATGAAGAACCGAGCTCTGGAAGCGTCTCCAAGTGACAGGTTCCTCCGGATCTCCAATCTCCACCCCTGAAAAAGTTTGTATTCACTTTGTTTATTGAAATGGCCAAGAGCATGTTTTAAGTGAAAATGCCAAAAAAAAAACATGTAGGATACATGATACAAAGATGCAGCACATTTGGCACGTCTACTGACCTTTCTACATGTTTTAAACTGGAGAAAAAATAGCTAATTTGAGAGGGGAAATCAAGGGCTCTAATATGCTAAGGGCATAGTTTGTAAGTGGCTATTTGTCAACACGGATGCTGTTAGATGATGTGGAGCAAACTATAAACATATCCGTTAGGCCCCATAACTTGGTTGTTCATGACAGGTGTATAATCAAGACTTGTAGCTTGATTCTTTACTCATTCCATACTGGAAAGAATTGCAGGAAATCGTTTGATAACACTTCCTATTTCTTTATCATGATATCCTATTACATTTATTTAGTCTGCCCTTGCATTCTTCCATATATAAAATATTTTGAGAGTGGTGCTTCTTGTAAAATCCTGATAGATGAGTGTGTGACTTGCACCATTTTCTTCTTGAGATAAAACCAGCAGCGAGTAGATGTAGCTCTCATATTGACGGTGAACCAGCATGAATTCAAGTGTATTTCTGATTTTGTTTTGTTTAGTCTATATAATTGAAAATTAGGTCAATTCCTAAGATAAGTTAAACTTTCAACATATCTGGGCTCAATAGCTAAAACCACTTTCTGTATCACCATCCTTGCATGCCAATACTAAATCAATGAAAATGCATTGAGCTCTAATTTGATACTCCCGACAAGTCAAGCATATACGAAAATAAAGGTGAAAAGAAGAAGAAGCTAAAAGATAAAAAAAAGTTGTGAGGGAAGAAAAGCTAAAGTAAAACCTGAGATGTACGGGAGCATATGTCCGGAAAAAGACATGTGTCTTGGTGGTATTCACTTCACTATGTATCCATTCTACCACTGTTTCTAAGGACTTCCGATATGCACTCTCAACTCTCATGTCCATCTTCACCTCATATCCTTCTTGGAAGTAACAGCCCCTGAGAATACATTCATACATCTTAAAAATCAGCAAATTCAAAATGGTACAAGAACAAAAACACGACGGCATATTGCCTCATTCAACAGAACATTCAAAGTAAATATTGACCTTTATCGTTACCACTTAATACATGTGTCATTCTTTTTCATCATAGTTTTTTTTTCTTTCTTTCTTCTTTCAGGTGCGTATGTGTAGAGTGTGGTGTGGTGGACCATTTTCAATCTAAAGTATGGCATCTACACCTAAATTAGGCAAAACCCATTATTCAAAGAGGATAGACAAAGCAAATATCATATGAGAGAAAGAACTTAATGCAAAATTACCCTCTTATGGTCTTCTCATAATTCCACCAATGTCCCGTGTTGAAAACAAGCACATCGGCATCTTTCCATTTCGTAGAAGTCCAATCCATTTGATCTAGTTTTAGAGTTGTTTTAATCTTGGATGGAACATTGGCAGGAGGCCGGCTCTGCAATACAAGAAATGGAGCCCTGTAGTACTCTATGGTACAATTATATTCCATAAACTTGAATACCAAGAATCCTTTATGCTTTGTAATCGGGTTTCCATTTACTTCGTAGATCGAGTCCTTGTTGAAAATAGCAGAAGACAGCATGCAGAGAAGGGACTCCCATTGGTTTCTCCCAATTGAGTCTCCCACAAACACTAGACGTTTATTTCGCAGATTTTTCAGCATAATTTTCGCATCAAATCTGTTTTATAAGCATGAAGAAAAAGATAACCGAATTATTTCCCTTCAAATTCAATAACTGCATATTTGGTAGCAATAGTAGATCATATTGGCAACTTCTTTTAATACAGTTTAGTACGGTCAACCTTATCGGATATGCCGATAATTAGGAGATGAGATCATTTCAAAAAAGCTGAGGGAAATGCCTAAAATGCATATTAGCATGTGTTAAAAAATGTAGCCTCTATTCGTCTAAAATTATTAGTAACTTTTTAGGAGCGATATTAGTGGCCTAGTGGGTCTCACGAATTGTGTAAAAAAAGGATGGTAGTTATGAATATGTGGTTGAGATTAATGCTCAACTTTGACAGGATAGAAGAAGGAAATTATTAATAACTTTTTATGAAACACAAATATAGCAATAATCTGGAAAAACAAAATGCAAATTTGAGGATGGTAGTGAAATTGATCCTTTAAGAAAATTCACATTTCAGAATTAAGCAGAATTGGTCCTTCAAAACACTTGATACATCAGAAAAAATCTCGAAAGGACGAGACAAACTTGCTCCTTGGAAAACTGAATTAGTCATGAAGAATATGTTTTCGTCATACATTAGAGAGAACATGACAAGAGAAATAAGGAAACAGATAAAGAAAAAATAAAAAAGGCCAACTTAAACATAATTTCCTATAGATTAATCCATGCTGAAATATCAAATCCTTAATTTGCCATCAAAAAGTCCTGTATGACATGTTTGGTAGGGATGATTCGATAGGATTGGACGTATTATGAAAGTAAAGAAAAAAAAATGTCACAATCTTCTTGATCAAACCACAGGACAACACTATCACTATCAGGTCTTGCGAAAAACAATTTCATGTTTATTCAAGATACATAACAGCAAATCACAATCCTGTCAGTTCTAGTATAATTATTTGAATTGAAAATTTATTTGGGAACAAAAATTTACCTGGGCAAATTGCAACCTTTGGGCTGCCACCTCCACTTGGTGTAGAAAAAATCAGGCCTCCCATTTTCAGAACATTTGAATCCTTCATCCAAGAAACTGCAATTTTTAGACTGATACAAAGGATAACTATCATCCCACACCCAATCACCTTCAAACACGTCACATCCACCATTATTTTCACTCAAATAATCCACTTTTTTTCTAACCTCAACACCAACCCCACCACCAAATCTTAACCATAGAAACCTCTCATTCTGTGAAGGAAATCTAATAGTCACACTTCTGTAATTCAACAAAAAGAAGCAAAAAATCACACAAACTGTCCCAAAAAAGAATCCAATAATCCTTATTGAGGACTCAAACAGTCTCAATCTCTTGGCATTCTTGATAAAATCCATAAAAAAAGACTGTTCTTCAAATGGGCTATTGAAGAATCAATTTTTATCTGTATACACATAAATAGGAGTAAAAGAAAGAAATAGTGACTGAAGAATTGTAAACTGCAAGCAATATTTCAACTGAAACATCATCATAACGAAGCTTTTTCTTTTCAATTTTTTTTTTGCAATGGCTTCTTTACTTGTTGAAGTAATATCAGTGTGATTAGTTAGAAAAGTGAGAAGGGTGTCTGTAAAGCAAGGTACCAACTATGGAAGAAAAAAAAAAAACTGTAGAGAGAGAAAGAGAAGAATTGTAGAGAGATGATTGGATCGTGGGAGTGGTGGGATTACAGGTATGAAGGATTAATTTGTCGAATCTAGAAAGAATCTCTCACATTTTATGTACAGTTAATCTTACCTTTTGCTCTCCATTTTAATGTTTTAATTTTCTTTTTCTGCAAACTTTTTATTACATTAAGAGCATTTTATTAAGGTTTTAATGATAATAAGTAGTGTATATTACAAATTTTTTACATAATAAGATGAGTAGTAGTCTTGATTTCTATATAAAAACTATATTTGTCCAATTTAAATAATAATTTAAAAAGTATGCTGAGACTATTGATAATAAAGGGCTTGTTCGATAGATTAATTGAAAATATAACCGTTATACGTGACTTTCATCTCACACATGAGATCCACTAACGATTAATTTTTCAATTAAAATCTAATTTAAATCCTCATCAAAATATTTTATATAATTTAAATTTAAATAATAATTTTTTTTAGAGTAATGCTTGTGTTGACCATTTTTATTTTAACTTTCATCCCTTTTTTAGGAGACGCGAACTCAAATTATTAATTTAATTATGTGAGAAAATTCAATAAATTTAAAATAAAAATAAGTAGACTGAAAATAAAATCTTGATTAATCTTGAGACAAGATGTGTTTTTTTCCATGGGCATAAAGCTAGAAATTAGTGGTAACGGTTAAAGAGTACCCCCACGTTTTAGTTGCAATTAGTGATGGTCTTTTAGTGGGTTGTTAAGGGGTTAAATGCATAGGAGGTCATTGAATTTTCAACAAACTTGCAACTAGGTTACTCAGTTCTAATTTCAAGTAATTGGGTCACTTAACTTTAATTTGTGTCCAACCATGATCACTCTATCTTGTCATCAGTCTAACTAATGTCATATGTTGACATCATTGTTAAAAACCACAGAGACTCTGAGAGACGATGTGTATGTCCACATTACACAATATTCCACTTTACCAACCTTAAAACACACTCGTACAAACTATTCAAACAAAATATATATTCTTTTGGCTCATTAAACAACAGACTACAAGGAAGAAAAATATTACCAATCATTTCTTCATTCTTCGTACACATCAACCCTCCATTATTTTTAACACCACGTCAATATTAGAATTTGTTAGTCACAGAGGTGAACGAATTGATCACGGTGCAAATAAATCAAAATTGAGTGATTTGATTGTTCATAATTAAAGATGAATAACCTAGTTGCTTGTTCATTTAAAGTTTAGTGACATGTATGTTTAAGATTTAGAGCATGTTTAAAAAAGCTTTAAAATTTTACTTCTGTAAGTAAATTCATTTTTATTAAGTAAAAAAAGTAAGTTTTATAATAGATAATTAGTTATAATAAGTAAGTTATTTATATCAATGCAAGAAATTATATTGAAAAAAATACTTCTTCTGTCTAATAACGAAAAAAAATTAAAAACTTGATAACGACATTAAAAACCATATTAACAAGAGGGTAAATAATCAAGAAAACTTAAAAAGGCCTAAAAGCCAGCTCATTTGCTACTTGATGACGAAGAATTATTCAAAAACAAAAATGTCTAATCTGTTATAAAATAGAGAAAAAGTAGAAGAGAGAGTTAAAGTCAATACCTTGTGTTTATTTTATTAATGACCAAAATCCTATATTTATAGGTAAGAATCAGGGATACAATGGTAATAATTTCTAGGATTACAGGGGTATAATTGTCATTCACTACAAATCCTAATAAATTTTCCTTTTACAACACTCCCCCTTGAATGACACATTACAAAATACCTGCCCCGTTAAAACCTTGTTTGATAAAAACCTAATAGAACAAAAAAATCAAACGAAGGAAAAAAAAAGTACAGTTATTTTTTAGTATTAAAAATATATGCTGCCTCATTAAAACCTTGCTAGAAAAATTCAGTGGGATAAAATCTATGCGAAGGAAAAAGAGTACAGCTACTCCCTCTGATGTTGATCACTAAAAATCTTTGAGTCGATGTATTCCAATCTCATGGCCTAACTTCTTGAATGTAGATGTTGACAGTACTTTTGTGAATAAATTGGCCAAATTGTCACTTGAGCGAATTTGTTGAACATCGATGTCGTCATTCTTCTGAAACTCGTGTGTATGAAAGAATTTTGGAGAAATATGTTTCGTCCTGTCGCATTTGATATAGCCTCCTTTGAGTTATGCAATACAAGTTGCATTGTCTTCATATAAAATTGTTGGACTATCTTTTGTTGAAGTTAACCCGCATGATGTTTGGATATGATGGGTCATGTTCCTCAACCATACACATTCTCGCCCTACTTCATGGATTGCAATAAGTTCAGAATGATTTGAGGATATTGCTGTCAAGGATTGCTTCACAGATCTCCATAATATAGTTGTTCCTCCACGTGTAAACACATATCCTATTTGTGATTTAGCTTTATGTGAGTCAGATAGATAACCTGCATCTGCATATCTCACTAAAGTAGATCCCGACTTTTGGGAGTAAAATAACCACAAATCAATCGTACCCTTTAGGTAACGAAAAATGTGTTTAACATCATTCCAATATCTTTGACTTTGTGTAGAGTTATATCTTGTAAGGAGATTTATAGAAAAAGTTATGTCGGGTTGAGTGCAATTTGCAAGATATGTTAATGCTCCAATTGCACTAAGATATAGTATTTCAGAACCAAGAACCTTTTCTCCATCTTCAAATGGACGAAATGGGTCTTTTTTCACATCAAGTGATCGAACAATCATAGGTAATGTCAATGGATGTGCATTATCCATATAAAATCGTTAAAACTTTTCATGTATATGTAAATTGATGAACAAATAATCCTTCTGGGAAGTGTTCAATTTGCAATCCGAGATAAATTTTGGTTTTTCCTAAATCCTTCATCTCAAATTCATTTTTCAAATAATTAGCAGTTTTGTTGAACTTTTCAAGAGTTTCAATTAAGTTTAGATCATCAATATAAACTGCGACAATTGCAAATATAATATTTGTTTTCTTCATGAAAACACATGGGCATACATCGTCATTCTTATAGCCCTCATTCGACAAATATTCGCCAAGGCGATTATACTACATGCGTCCAGATTGTTTTACTCTATATAATGATCTTTGCAATTTAATTTGAAACATGGTTCTCGGACATACATCATTTGAGTTATGCTTCAAACATATTAAATATTTCAGAGATAATATTAATAGTCATGTCAGATGAGTTGACTATCACATATTTCAATTTTCATATATTGTCAAGATAATATGATATAGATTCGTAATTTCATCAATGACGATCTTTGCAAAATTCAATATGTTGAGAGTCGTAACTTACACATTATGACTTCATTTTTCTCATTTTCTTTTCGCATAAGTATATATCTTTATATTATTGGACTACAGGTCCAAAAAATCATGTTTCTCTAGTAAAATCAATTTAGGATTGCGTCCATTTTATTTGATCAAATATTACTTCGATCGATATATTTTGATTCCTCGCGATTCATATATGATGCAGCACATCATGTACAAAATTGTTGTCGACAACTTTTCATTTTTCGATTATATTTCTTATTCCATAACGACATAACTTAATGAGATATCTCAAATTCAATATATCAGGTATCTGAACCTCTTCGGGGGTTTTATAATTTGTTATATCTAAATACTCATTAAAAGTGTATGTCTCCTTAATTAGACCATCTTTGCTAATTGCTCCATTTTTGTTCAAAGATTTTTGTATTAGAATCAAACACATCACGTTTCAGGCGTGCCATAGATATATCAAATATAATGATATCAAATTGTCCTCTTAGGACATCAATTCGTATTGGAGCACTTTGATCCTTTTGATCAGTAAATGCATCTAAACAAATTATCTTTCGAACTTCTGGTTCGAGTGATCTTTTGCGAGAATTTAGATAATGATGCATTTATACATTATTTTCAACTTCTTAATTTCTCCCCCTAATGCTGAAAGAATTTTCCAGTCAATTTGAGAATAATTTTTTTTTTCAACATTATAAAATATCATCTATTTGGGATAAGGGTTCAAACTATACATTTATTCTCAGCATTCTTTATTTTTCATCTCAGTGCATTATGGTGGGTTGATTTTGTATATACTGCACTATCAAAATAATTAGATGAAAAATTAGGCTCTAATCATAAGCCAATTATAATATGGAGAACTATGATGTTGACATGATGCGTAATAGAATTCCCTAAATAAAAAAGGAAAAATACTATGTTCTCAATTATATTAATTAGAGGCATTAAACAAACAGTAGCGTTAAATCATTTATCGACATCTCAACTAACACTTATTCAAATATTGAGATTTATGCTCACTAGCATTAATAAGACACAGTCTTGATTATATAATTTGAAAATTATGCTCATAACTTGAGCAATAAATTCGCAAACTTCAGGTTACGAACATCATGCAATCATCTAGTATTTGTATCAAATTTATTAGATACAAATAATATTTAGATGGTCAACGTGGTGGGTGATGGGGTCTCATATATCACCCTAATTAATTTTCAAAAATGTAGTGAATTGAATCCTATTTTAGTTAGTGACGTTTAATGATCAAATGTCGATAAAGAGAACAAATTATATATATGAATTCATTGGATTGAAGAATCTTCTGGTTCTTCATTGAATATCCATTTGAATTTTAAATTTCGCATCATTATTAATCCAGCGATAGTCCAACTGGTCATGCCAATCAAATTGAACTTCCGGTTCAATATAAGATATATTTCAATTATTTAATTCGAAAAAAATATGAATAAACATTATATACTCGTATAATACTCAATTAAGAAGACAAACTAATCAATATCAGTATGACATGAGTTATATATTTTCCTTCAATGATTAACATGAATTCATAAATATTCTTCTAACAAATGCTACGTCGAGAGAACATTATATTTAATTATTGTTTTTTCAAGAGCAATATGTCAATATTATTCTGAAATATTGAAAATTATATATTACGCTCTTCGGGAGCAAATAATATATTATTATTTAGAATAATAAATTAGGTAAGAATTTACTCTTGAGTGGTAAAACCATAACTTATATTAGACCGTATTTATCATACTCTTTTGGAGCAAATAAATTTTAACTATAACATCAATATGTAAATACGTATGCAGAAGAATGGACACGTAAAGAATTGAGTAATTTAATTTTTAATTTTACATAAAGATCAATTAATAATTTAATATTCTTCTAGAATATTGAAATTGTAATATCATGTTCTTTTGGAGCAAATAATATTATTTTAGAGTATCAATATAATGTTATACTACTTCATGAGTAATAAAATATTTGTAATAGACGGATCTACAAATAACATTCTTCTGGATTATTGAATCGGAGTGTTTTGCTCTTAAGGAGCAATAACGTATTATTATTTGAAATAATAAATTGTATAGGAATTTACTCTTCGGGAGTAAAGACATAATTTTTTAATTATCATCTCCGAGAGCAAGTAAAATATTATTAAAACATAAATAATAGTATGCTACTTTAGGAGCAACAAATTATTGTTTAGAAAATATTAACTCTTCAGGAGTTGTGTATTATTTGTAGAAATGAGCTTCTTCAGGAGCAATAACATTATATTCATTTATGATATCGATCTAGAAAATTTCTCAAATCATGAAATAATCTAGATCTCATAGAATTCGCTCTTCTAGCACAAGTAATATTCTCCTAGAATATTAACATCATATGAAATTTAATATGCATAAATTTTGGATTCTTCAATAATGACAAAATATTCTTCATGGACATTAATAAGTATAGATGTGCGTTTTATTTGGATAACATAATAATATGAATAGAATATAAAGTCTACTAGCCACATAAATATGGAGAAATAAAAGAAATTAAACCTGATATGTGGTATGACACGTGAAACGAACGATGACGTTGATTTATCACAGACGATGATTTTGATTTCTTCCCATCAATTTATCAATAATTATCGGTGCATAGTCATGGTGACTACCGATTGGTGTATGCTAATGTACTTTTGATTTTTGACTTTGTAGCATGTTGATTGAAAAGGTCAAGACACAACATAACATGACAATATTTATGATATTGACCTTCTATTGATTTAAGTTGTTGCCTCTGGTTGTTGAAGACAAATCTACACTAGATAGGTTACGTGTTTTCCTTCAGGAATAAACACTAATATAAAATAATTTGTTCTTCGAAATATGTACTACTTCGGGAGCACATTGTATTTTACTATTATTTCTTCAAGTGCAATATGTCAATATTCTTCTGAAATATTGAAAATTATAATTTATGCTCTCCAGGTAATATTCTTCGAGAATATTAATTATAATATTGTGCTACTTCAAAAGCAACAACAAAATAAACTAGAACAAAATTATTTAATTGGGTGATAAAGAAAAGTGAAGATTGATATGCATACACGAGTATCATTAGACATAATTTTTTTTTTTCACTTAAAAATACATATAGAGTGAAAGTTCGAATCTTAAATATACTGGACAATATAAGATTTTCATTTATGAATGGGAATATCTCACCATCCACTTAATGCATACTGCTTGATTTTGGTGCAGTGAATCGTCAAAAGCATAATATTTTATTCCACGAAGTAACGATCTAGCTCCTTGATCTTGGATCAATAAAGAAGAACTTAAATTATGATTCTACGTGTGTGTTTTGTACAGGCGACAGAGGAAAGAGGTTTTGAAACTTACCAACCCATATTGAATTCAATTTTGCAAGATCCAATAAGAAATAAGGTGATGTGGGGGACAAGATTAAATAATATTATAGCAATGACGATGGAGACAGATTCATTACAGTAGAATTGATGGGCACAAATAGTAATTGTAATGATTATAGAATCAATAATTAGCATGAATATATTTCAGTACACGTAAATCAAGAAATAAATTAAAGTCACATATTCCGATTTTGGCATATGAATAGGTAAAATCACGTGTTATTAAATTAATTTTGGTACACGTGATAGATAATTATGTTTAAAAAAAAATTATTACCTTCATTAAGCTATGAAAAATTGATTAGAGTTTCGTGCTGATAACGTGTTATAAGATAGAGAAAAAGTAGAAGAGAGAGTTAGAGTCAATATCTTGTGTGTATTTTATTAATGACCAAAACCCTATATGATGTAAACCCGACCAAGAACAGGCTTGGGAACCCACGAACAAGAAGAACAAACCCAAAAAAACTAGAAATCACACCGAGCAAAGCTTCAACCCGACCCTTCGTTCGACCCGTACCAAGAACCAAGATTCCACGCGAGAAATCTGACCCGTTGATTACCCGGAACTTGAACCGTGAAGTGGGAACGCCACAAAAGGACTGCAATCTCTTTTTGATAAATTCAAAATTAAGTCTTTAAACCACCAAGAAATTGGAGGAGAAAACTCACAAATTTATATAATTCTCAATAATGTCAAAATGTCCTTAACAATGAAAAAGAACTCTTATTTATACTAAACATGATAAAACCCTAAAATCCACGAATTTGGGTCCAAAATATGCAAAAATATGGAAATAAAATAGAGTTTTAACCAAATAAGGAAACTTGCGAAAATTAACAACTCTTGTCTCGGAAAAGTACTATGCGGTCGCATAGTACATTTTCATGCGACCGCATAGTTCAATTGGATGAACTTTAGCCGCTCTCTGACCATTCGCATGCGTCCCCAACTATGCGGCCGCATAGTACAATTTCATGCGACCGCATAGTTCAATTGGATGAACTTTAGCCGCTCTCTGACCATTCGCATGCGTCCCCAACTATGCGGCCGCATAGTTGGCTGTTTGGCTCCCTTTTTCCTCCTTGCTCGTTTGATTCGTTTTCAATGCCTTCCGTCGCTTTATGGCTTCCACCCCCAACATGAAAGCTGGTCTTTGATGTGTTGACTCCAACATGTCGTGCTCCGCTTCTCGAACAAGTGCTTGTATGCCTTTTATTGATTATTAGAAGACTCGATCCCAGCTTAGGTCCCTTTCCAATGTTCGCCCCATTTCTCGTGGATTCGTTGCTCATCTCGGATCACATCATCCCCTATCCCTTCGAAAGGATTCGACCTCGAATCTAAATCTGCACCAAACGAAGCAACATTAGCAACTTCGAAAATATCAACGATCTCAAACTTACCCCCAATAACCAAGCTGTATCCATTGACTCTGCATATGGCAATGATATGAAAGTGTCCATCCTCCCGAGAACGTAGCCTGGACCGCCATCGAATTCGTGTCCACTTCACACGCATGATCACCTATGTCTTACCAAATCCATTACTAACACCAGTAGATGAAAAGATTAAAATGAACAAGATCAGTGAATTAGAAGTACCAAAGCGCGGGCTGGGGTTATGAGACATTAAACTTAATCCTGACACATTCCATAAGTCCAGTCCAAAACATGTGGTAACATTTTGATTACAAGAATAACAAACATGCATCATGTCACCCATAAGGCACTCTAGTTGCTTGTTATACGCAATTAACTCCATATGACATGCTTGAATCTCACAACGTAGCAAATGTATATCATAGACAAGTAAAAAGGACTCCATATGCATATGTGAAACTGGACGGACTCTACGCATAAAGTTATCAACTATATCACCACTTGCAAGACCGCATAACTTATGTAAGATACTAAGTCCATGAGTTGTTCCAAATGCTAGCCTAGGTGTAAGGGTCTGAGACGTTACCTTAGTGTGTTTGCATCCCATTGCACTGTTACTCACCAATTTCTCCATGTTTCCTGCATCAAGTGGATAGTCGAGGTATGGCGCCTTGTGAATTAAACCTCCATGGATTAAATTCTTGAAATCCTGTAAAGAAGAAATATCCAAACCGGGGGAGGGAATGTTAGTGCTCACTAAAGCCCTCTCACACTCGACTTTTCTCACATATAAGCCCACCTTGGAGTTTTCTCTCCTCTCTGAATTTTCTCTCAAGCCCTCATTTTTTTGCTCTTTGTTTTTGTTCTCTCGCTCTCTTTTCATTTTCAATTGGTCCTCATGGACCTGCTGTGGTGTCAAAGGGACAAGGGCAATATGTTTTCTACCCTGTGCAAAGTTGTATCTATTTGTAAATCCATCATGCTCCACCTTTCTATCGTACTGCCATGGCCTACCTAACAAGAGATGCCCCGCATGCATTGGAACCGCATCACATAACACCTCATCACTATACCGCCCAATGCTAAAGTTCACCAATGCCCTTCTAGTAACCCGAACCTCTCCACAATTATTTAGCCACTCTAATTTATAGGGTTGTGGATGTCTCATAAGAGGTAAACTCAACTCCCCTACAAGGGTCGAGCTGACCACATTTGTACAACTCCCGCCATCTACTATCAAACTACACACCTTATCCTTAACATGACACCTAGTGTGAAACAAGTTTTCTCGTTGTTGCTCATCTTCATCCACCTTCACTCATGTAGTAAGAGCACGCATTACCACTAGTGATTCCGCCACTGGGTACTCCACACAAGTGTCACCATTAACATCTTCCAACCCAGGCATACTATCACTCTCACTCCATCATCCGACTCCCACTCTCCATTCTCCCTAATGATCATCACTCGTCGGTTTGGACATTGTGAAGCAATATGCCCCGCACCCAAACACTTAAAACACTTAATATCCCTCGATCTACCAGTTTGAGACTCGCTATTTGGTTTATGTTTATTCACCTCCTCCTTAACCTGAGGCACTTCAACCTTCTCTCTAGTCACAACCCGATCATGTTTATCACCACCACTCCATTTGGGTTCCGTGGGAAACCTCGCTACCCCCCTGCGCCCAAGCTGTCTATCCACTTTCATTGCTACATACACTAAGTCCTCCAATTCCACATAGTGCTGCAACTCCACTATGTTGGCAATATCCCTTTTTAGCCCATTTAAAAACCTAGCCATGGTAGCTTCCCTATCCTCCTCTATGTTTGCTCTAATCATTGCTATCTCCATCTCCTTAAAATAATCCTCTACACTCCTAGACCCCTGAGAAAGAGTTTGCAATTTTAGATGGAGATCCCGGTAATAATGTCCCGGTACAAACCGTTTTCTCATACAAGCTTTCAATTTTCCCCACGTCTCAATTGGCCTATCTAAATTCCTCCTACGATTAGTCGTCATCTGATCCCACCAAATGATGGCGTAATCAGTGAACTCCACTACCGCTAATTTCAGCTTCTTCTCCTCCGAGTAATTATGACAATCAAACACCAATTCCACCATTTTCTCTCAATCTAAATAAGCCTCAGGATCACTCCTACCTTGAAAAGCTGGAATATTCAGTTTGATGCTTCCCAAATTTCTATCAACTCCTCGAGCAAATCGATCTCCTCTATCTCTCATTCGACCCATATCACCTTCCAGGTAATAATCATCACTTCTGGCACTCACTGCCTCAAACTCCTCATCAAATTCACCCATAAGATTCATTCATCTCCTATCTCCTCTACCACCACGAGGAACCCTTCGGGGCGTCCCTCACTACTGACTGTCAATTAAAGCTTCATGCCTAGCTATATCACCACTAATATGCTCAACCGCCACATTCAATTGATCAAACCTATGGTTTATACTATTCATAAGCTCCATATAAAACCCCTTAGGCACAGCCTCTTCCTCACATTTATTCATTTTATCATCCATGTATATAAAACACTTGCAACTACTTAAATCACAAAAATTGAGTAAGATGGAAGAACAAGAAAGCAAGTAAATTACCTCGCGTGTTTGCACTCGTGTATCACTCGAATTGGCTTTTACCCGATATGAAGCTCACCACTCTTGCCTTTTACCGCTCATCCTCCTTTTTCAATGGCTCGAGAAATAACCGACCTCAATCAATTGGAGTGCAATCCCCGTAGCAATCCCCACCACAAGCACAAGTCTCGGATAATCAACACAATTTTGCACGGGCTAAGGGAATGACTCAAATGCAAGAAAAGACAACAAAAGACTCAAACTTCAATATTTGAATTGTTTCTAATTGTTCACGAATATAGAGACTTTCCGTTTCTTTTCTTCTTTTTTTGTCTACCCTTTTTTTTAATTGAAACTCAATAACACAAAATAATAAATCTAGAAGCAATCAAACGATACAACTATAGAAGAATAATGACGCTAATACAAGAACAATAATTAAAAAAATATATATAATAATATATATATATGTATTTTTTAAATTGATGTGAACAATATTTTTTTTTGTGTGACTCAAATCAACTACGATACCAACAAAACAAACGAAAGTTGATTCGGATGCTAGATTAGCCCAAAAACAACTTTTGACTCTTTTTTTGGAGATTTTTGGATTGAAACTCAAAAATAATTATTGGACACATGAACACAAAGAACACAAAAAAAAAAAAACAAAAACAAATAAGGACTCAAAGGAATTAAAAGGATAGATGACCTGAATTCTAGAACTGTGCTCTGACATCACCTGATGTGAACCCGACCAAGAACAGGCTTGGGAACCCTCGAACAAGAAGAACAAACCCAAGAAAGCTAGAAATCACGCCGAGCAAAGCTTCAACCAGACCCTTCGTTCGACCCGTACCAAGAATCAAGATTCCACGCGAGAAATCTGACCCGTTGATTACCCGGAACTAGAACCGTGCAGTGGGAAAGCCACAAAGGACTGCAATCTCCTTTTAATAAGTTCAAAATTAAGTCTTTAAACCACCAAGAAATTGGAGGAGAAAACTCACAAATTTATATAATTCTCAATAATGTCAAAAAGTACTTAACAATGAAAAAGAACTTCTATTTATATTAAACATGATAAAACCCTAAAATTCACGAATTTGGTTCCAAAATATGCAAAAATATGGAAATAAAATAGAGTTTTAACCAAATAAGGAAACTTGCGAAAATTAACAACTCTTGTCTCGGAAAAGTACTATGCGGTCGCATAGTACATTTTCATGCGACCGCATAGTTCAATTGGATGAACTTCAGCCGCTCTCTGACCATTCGCATGCGGCCGCATGCTTTAGGGCTGTACAAAAAAAACCGCGAAATCGCAAACCGAACCGTAACCGTTGGTTTGAAACCGTTGGTTCGGTTCCACGTGGACCCGTGGTTTTTTTTCCTCAAACCGAACCAAACCGTTTCAAAATGGTTTGGTTTAGGTTTTGATTTTCAAAAATCGCAAAAAACCAAACCGAACCGCACTTTTTAATTAATTTTTTTAATGAAATTATAAATTTTCATATATAATTTTATTAAAGTATAATTTTTAGAATTTAATCCAATTAAAAATAATACCTCCAAACTAGACTTAGAAATTCAAATTTCGAATTTATGTCGAAACTCAAGCCCCCTAAAAAAAGGGGGAGGAACTCAAAACCCAACTCAAAGTCTCAAAACCAAAACATAGATTCTTTTTAATTCCAATATGGTGTTGCAGAAAGGCCGTGTCATCTCCCCCCACATGCGTAGCACCCGCATTACTGAGTGCCTTGTTGGCGATGAGAGTGTTACTATCCTCTTCACCACTCGCAATGACCAAGGTATGCATACGTGTGTTGTATACATAAGTTAGGCATACTTGCATAATGCAGCACAAATTTATAATCAAGTGGAAAACAATTAATGTAGTGGGCCGAATATTTCAGTTATTAGAATGAGTTTCTATGCCTGCAAAATTGTAAATAACGGGTTTTGATTCTTTTGGTTTGTTATTTTGAATAATAAGTTTTTTCCTTTATTAATATTTTTTATTGGGGGGTAGAAATAAGGGTTCGTATTAATATGTTTAGCTTTAAAGAGATAGACAAATAATTTTTTGACGCACACTTTTCTCTTGTCAATTATTTAGTCTGTAGTATGTATATGATCGCTGATTTATCTTTTTTTGGGCGTTAGAGATTTTTAGTTCTTTTCGTCTTTGACTTGAGCCAGGCGGCCTTAAGATAAGTTTGAAAACAGTTTCATCTAATAATATATTTGACATGAAAAGTTCCTCTAGGAAGGAGATTGCTATGCCTCCGTTTGGATTAGGTATAAATGTGAATTAAAATCTAAGAAGTCGACAAATAATTTTAACCACATATTTCATTGGACTCACAACTTTTCAACCACATGTTTCATAAACTTATATCAAAATCTACTAAAACCTTATTTTTCTCTAAACCAAACAGGGATATGATGAAAAATTGTCATCTAGAATTTGAATTTTCCTGCTTTAAACCACTAAGAAATTCAAGTGGACAACCACATTTTGTCCAATAGTCATCATGTCAAGGGATGTTGAACTTTCTTTGTTTAATGGGTCAAACATTGTCCGAGTAAATGTTTGATGCTGCTTTTACTATACATGTTTCAAAAGTGATTGCTGATTTATCTTGTGTTGTGTGTTTTATCACGTTTTAGTTGTCTTTGTTTCAATCAATCATCGTGTGAACCTTAAACAATGCATCTCGTTATTTCCATCTGTTTAATGGGTTATGGTTTATTGTATTCATTTCCTTCACTTAGAGTATTTATTTAATATGGATAACTGTTTGGTTTTTGTTTATATTTCTTTCTTAGTTGATCTAGTGATGTCCGGTACTACTGTCATCCTTCAAAATGCAAAGATTGATATGTTCAAGGGAATTATGAGGCATATAAAAGATTGATTAGTGACGCCCGGTACCTAAGAGGTTTGTACTTTTATACTTATTCTGATATTGTTGTTTGTAAAAGTTTGAGTGATGCTAGCTTAATACTATCTTTTTTGCTTTTTTGTTATATATCGAATTTCAGACAAATATGAATGTAATTTAATATTTAACATTATTAGTGTTCGTTTAAATTTATATGTTAACTTGTTTTAAATATATTACTATAATGTCGATAGGTAAACCGCGGATTAAAACCGAACCAAACCGCAAATAATGGTTTGGTTTGGTTTGGTTTGAAAAATAAAATGGTTTGGTTTGGTTTGGAAAAATTTCAAACCGCTTAAAATGGTTTGAGTTGAAAATATAGCATAAACCGCCCAAACCCAACCGTGTTCACCCCTAGCATGCTTTCCCAACTATGAGGCCGCATAGTTGGCTGTTTGACCCCCTTTTTCTCCTTGCCCGTTTGACTCGTTTTTAATGTCTTCCGTCGCTTTGTGGCTTCCACCCTCAACATGAAAGCTGGTCTTTGATGTGTTGACTCCAACATGTCGTGCTCCGCTTCTCAAACAAGTGATTGTATGCCTTTTATTGATTATTAGAAGACTCGATCCCAACTTAGGTCCCTTTCCAATGTTCGCCTATTTCTCGTGGATTCGTTGCGCATCCCGGATCACATCACTATATTTATAGGTAAGAATCAGGGATAAAATAATAATAATTTCTAGGACTACAGGGGTATAATTATCATTCATTACAAACCCAAATAAACTTTCCTTTTACAACATAATCTTCGATTATTACAATATAATGTTAAAATCGTGCCAAGAGAAATGTAGAAATAGAAAAAACATATCAAATATAGTTTAAAGTACTCAAATTTGTTGACCTCGGCTGTAGATGAAGCTCGTTCAAGCCAAGCTCAAAAACCAAATGATCGAACTCGAGCAATTATCAAACCTTTGATAGCTTGTGAATAAACAAATGGTTCTTCAGCACATATCCATCTTTGATTCAGTGTGGTGTTTGTTTGTGAATCAATTGAATGAAATCTTCTAATGTCCACTCAACTGTTGGGACCAGGTCGTAAAAAACACGCAGGAAAATGTTGTTTTTTAAGTGATAAATGAAAGAACAAAATTTAATCTACACGAGCGTAATTAAACTTCAAGATTTATGATGGAAAGTGTAGTATATATAAAATGCACAATTCAAAAATAACACCAAAATGAAGAAGAAGCAATATGAAAAGGCAATCCGAAGCAAGTGATGACAATTTTTCCTTAAAACAATATTGTCCTGCAACGGTACTTACGGTTCATGATACTTGTCTCTCAAGATACAACAGATTCAATCTTATGGTAGCAGCACTTCAAACCACAAGATAACGACGAACTTCAACAAATTTCTCTCTCTACAAAGGAACAATCTTTGGAATGATTTTGAAAGAGTTTTGACAAGAGAATAATGTTATTCTTAATGTACAAATGGTATGAAATGCATAAGGGATGTGCAAAGGGTCCTATATAGAGAGAGGATGGAAAGGTGTGGACGAAGTATTGCGAGCCAAAACTCAAAAGATGCGTGATTTGATTTTCGACATTTGCCCGCTTTCTCGCTCGAGCGGCACTTACAGAGAATTGGTATCTAGATTTTCTCTATTTTCCTTCCATATTTAGATCGTAATTTTTCATTCATCCAAAATTGATTTTAAGGTATCAAATATACTCTTTAATACATACATGAAAATCAAAATTTCCTTTCAAAGACATTGTCTAAATTGACATGAAATTACACTTTCCCATATTTGATTTCGATTCTTAACCATTTTTCCTCAAATTTTAAACCAATTTCCAACATAAACTAATTTCATATAAAAACGGCATGAGAACAATTTTAATACGCAATGTTGAACTATATAATTTTAGGTCACTCTGGGTAATGTTTGGAAGCGTGTAACTGTTTGAGAAGGTAATAAACCACTACTCGAACGTGAGCCACAAGTGACTTCTTGTCAATTAATCGTGACTCGCAACACCCGACCTCAAGACTTTTTCTTTCCGACCCATTTCCCTCTCACGCCGCACTCAATAAGTCGATATGAATAAAATGCAGTTCAAGATCAGTTTCAAACTTTATTACACTACTAAAAAGACGCAGCTATACACCAATTAAACACTGTTACAAGAAAGCAGCTAAGGAAGCAACCAAGCCTTCATATCTCAATTACATACTTCCCTTTCATTTCTAATACTTGACAAGACACAAAGCACATTTCCTCCATTTGTTTACATGCCACTCATTTTTCCCTGCGTTCCCCACCAATTTGACCTCCTCTCTCATTTTCAACAAAGATAATACCTTCTTCTATTTTGTGGCTGCCAGAACGCTTTGCCCCTCCACCTAAATATCATCCACACAAGTTGTCAGACAACAAAAGTATAGGCCATGCTAGGAAAAAATGATATGGATTTGTCTACTTTCAACGAAAAATTGTGGGCAATCGGAAAGTCCAACGTCGTGATCACAATAATACAATGTTGTTTTATCCTCCTCATGATGTTCAATTATGCCCTTCTTAGATGTTTTTATATGTGATGCCTCAATTGCATCTGTGGTGTGGTAAACTTGACAGTAATGTTAAAAATAAAAAAAATAAAAAAGTTAAAAAAGCCTGTTTGGGCCGGATTAAAATCTAATTTTAATTCCCACCAAACACCCTCAAAATCTTATCCATGTCCTGTAGTAGGTACTTAAACATGTTTCATACCCGGTACTCGACAATGTTGAAGATTTTAGCTTATTTCTTTCCCCTTAATATTATTAGATGCTAACCAGTCCACTTATTATGTTATGAAAGGATGATTGACGTCGATATTCCCTATTCAAAGCTAATTAAGAAGCAATTGGGAAGGCTATAATTCATAAGCTGAAGACAAATATGTCACTGTCGTCGTTTTAAAGTTTGATAGATAAGCTATTGGCTGGCCAGCAGTTAATCCATTATTCAGTGATAGTGAAACCTAAAAATCAGTGATTGTAGTTCTAGAGATGGCACAAATCTGTGGACTACAGTGCTCACCTTGTATGTATTTTTCTTGGACAAGAAAGGGACGTTTTTCTCAACTATATTGTAGGGATTCCGTGTAATCAATCTCTTGTTTAACTAATAAACTTAAGAAAAATTCTGAACAAACCTCGTTTGACTTGCTAGACTAATGAATGTCCCAAAATACATCCTTAGTTTAATAATGTCTATTTTTCGTATAGATCCCATAAAGTAGCCTTGAAAGATTCAAAACAATAATTCAACAGAAAAAAATAAAAATAAATAAAGCATCTTACCATGAACTTCGCTCCCCATATCTCTTCCTCGGTAGCAGGAACAGCGGTGATCTTATTTTTGGGATTCTCATAGCTTCTAAGTTCTCCGACTGAAGTGGAAAAGAAGCAACCTGAAAAATCAAGCAACACAATTATGTTGACACAGAGAATCACTTATTGAGAATAATCTCAAATTTATCATTGTTGGCACAATCAACTATTCTCGTTATTCTGTTTTGACGCTGTTCATCAAAAAATTATTATTTTAGGAAATCACCTTGTGGGAAGGAAGCAAGTGACTTGCCACAAGCACCCTTTAGCAGATCAGCATCATTGGCAAATGCAACATATCCATCAGCAGTGATACCCCAATAGAGAGGAACTTTGCCGAATTGGTCCTGTCACACCACCACCAACTTAATTGTCAGTAGAGACCACTAAATAAAGATTAAAATTTGGCATTTGGTAGGTGGGAATACTCACAGTAGCCACAAATAAAGTGGAAGTCGACTTGTCGAATACCATGAATGAAAAATTCCCCTCGAGGTGGCCAACAACTCGGTTTGCTGGGTAAGGTGCCCTGTCACGAAGCGTCTTGTAGGCTTCAATCACCAAAATTACCTCGTCAGCAGACTTTGAAAGGCCATATTGTTGTTTCAGACTCCCCAAATTGTCGAGCGCTCCTTCAAACAAGCAGAACATTTCATCCTTGACTGCAAATGATCTGCCATTCGTAGTCCAATTTACATTCAAATTAATGTCAATTTTCACCATACGAATAATTAAAAGCTGAAGCTCCATATAAATTAAGTTTAAAAACATTGGTTGGCCCATCAAATTTACAGATGGAAGTCAATAATCATCCCACCAAACGTCCATTGGACATTTAATTATTCCTAGACAGGTAAGAACGAAGCTTTCATACATAGGCTAAGCTCCTAATTTAGTTTAAATCTACGTCAAACTCAAAAATTAATTTTAATAATATATTTGATGATGAATTAATCAAGCTAAGGCAATATAGGTCAATATCAGTCTTCACTTGCAATTTACAAAAAGTTATGTTAACATTTGGCTCCAAGTAAATAGTCCTTGTTCCTAACGTAAGATAAAGAATTGCCAGGTTTCAATCTTCTTCAATTATTAACTTTGATTAAATTCCAAAACGAAGAAAAATCATATCAACTAAAGCTCGGAAAAATAGAGAGGCTCTTGCCTCTTGGTGTAGTAGAGAAATATTTCCCATATGAATTAATCGTCTACACGGCCGGATCTACATAGAGACAGATGAGGTCGTCAACTCAGACGGGCTTTTTTTGGTCCAAATAATTTTTTATATATGTTATTTTTAAAAATATTAAGTAAATGCTGTAATCTATAAAAGAAAAACCTTATTTTCTTTATTGGGTGACCTAATTTACGGAGTTCGTCTCAGGCCCGAAAATCATTGGACGGGCATACAAATATATGGTTTATAATTTAATCAAAAGTCAAACATTAATTAATTCATAACTATTAATTGTTATCCACGCTCTCTTTTAGGGCCACTATTCCACTTTATAAACCATTTATAAATTTGCCAAATGGGCTATAAATGGAGATACCATCTATGTCACACGTGGATCCATCAAGAAATATGCCGAGTAAAGCAAAAATCCAGAAATTACATTAAAAAAAAAAGTTGATACAGATTCCAATATCTAAATAAAGTTACAGAATCATGGAATAAAATCCAAAAACAGAGAAAATTACGAAATTGTTTTTTCATTCGTCTCACCAACTCACAATTTGGAGAAATTTTGGGATTCTACTGTTTATAATTAGTGCTAAACATTAATTTGATCCTTAATTAATCTTAAGTTTGAAACTAATAATAAATATGAAACAATTCAAGATCGTAAATTTAAAATTCCTTTCTCTACTGAGATAAAGCACCATAAGCAAGCATGAACTCATCAGATCATCCCCATCTTCGATCACCATCAATCCAAACTTAATGATCAGTATCATCCTCAATTATTTTTAACAGTATTTTAAAAATCAAATTTTTAAAGCATTTATAGTATACCTGGGCTGTAAAGCTGACTGGTTGCAGTGAGTGTAAGCCATCTGGACATCATCGCCAATCTGTATGGAAACCGCCGATGAGTTCCTCTCCAGGAACCTGGACATCAGCTTCGCCGCTGTCACCTTCGGCGACGGCGTCCTACTTCCGGCCGCCACCAGCTCTTCCGGAGGCGAAACTATCGAGCTGCTAAACACTCCCAACATCTTCTCTCCAAAAAAAATACACTCACACACACACACACAAAACGCGTATCAATTAATGGAAATGAAGAGAGTGGCCAATGGAATGGAAGGGATGAAGAGAAGGGGGCTCGGAATTTATAGAAAGAACAGGAGGGCAAATTGGTCATTGAGAAGGTGTTCATTGGAAATTATAAAATTAGATTTTTTAATAGATATATGATAGAAGTTTTTGAAATGTATGGTTGAAAAGTCGTGTGATCTATAAAAAAATGTTATTAATATTGATTATTTGGCCCCCGATCGACTCCCATTTTTTGGAATAAAAATGGGAGGAATAGTGTTTTTTTAAAAAAAAATAAGTGGTTGAAAAGAAAGGAAAAATTTTCGATTTACGTATAATATTATTTCTGGGTTAATTTCACAAACGGTCACTGAAGTTACGTAAAAAACACAAAACGGTCACTGAAGTTCAAAAGTTGCATAAACGATCACTGAAGTTCAAGTGGTTTCACAAATGGTCATTGGAGGATCAAATCCATTTTCAGCCTAATCAGCCACATTTGAACTATCATAACTCCAATTTCGGGCTATGTTGGCCATCGACCAATATACTTTCTTGAAGCCCTCAATGCCATCTTCGCAACCCATCCAATCACTGGCCGTAACCCTCGTCGGAATTGGTCGAAAAATCGAGCCAAAGTGGATAGCTTGGGTTGAAAATCCCAGAAAATCAGTCCAAGCAACTACATTTGGACCACCATAACTCCAACATCCGACCACCTTACCCACCGACCAACATACAATCTTAAAGTCCTTAATGCCCTTTTCGCAACCCATCCAACCACTGGCCGTAAACCCGTCAGAATTGTCCGAAAAATCGAGCCAAAGTGGGCTGCTTGGGCTGAAAATCCCGAAAAATCAATCCAAGCAACCAATTTTGGACCACTATAACTCCAACATCCGGCCACCTTGGCCACCACCCAATATACCATCTTGAAGCCATCAATGCCCTCTTTGTAACCCACGCAACCACTGGCCGTAACCCCGACGAAATTGACAGAAAAATCGCTCCAAAGTTGGCCTGAAAATCGCTCCAAAATCGTTGTAACTGAAGTTACGTAAAAAACACAAAACGGTCACTGAAGTTCAAAAGTTGCACAAACGGTCACTGAAGTTCAAGTGGTTTCACAAATGGTCATTGGAGGATCAAACCCATTTTCAGCCCAATCAGCCACATTTGAACTACTATAACTCCAATTTCGGCATATGTTGGCCATCGATCAATATACCTTCTTGAAGCCCTCAATGCCATCTTCGCAACCTATCCAACCACTGGCCGTAATCCTCATCGGAATTGGCCTAAAAATCGAGCCAAAGTGGGCTGCTTGGGCTGAAAATCCCGAAAAATCAATCCAAGCAGTCAATTTTGGACCACCATAACTCCAACATCCGGTTACCTTGGCCACCACCCAATATATCATCTTGAAGCCCTCAATGCCCTCTTTGTAACCCACCTAACCACTGGCCGTAACCCCGACGAAATTGATAGAAAAATCGCTCCAAAGTTGGCCGGAAAATCGCTCCAAAATCGCTGTGCTCGGGTAGCCAACTTTGGAGCGGTTTTTCGGCCAATTTCGACCTGGTTACGGCCAGTGGTTGGGTGGGTTGCAAAGAGGGCATTGAGGGCTTCAAGATGGTACATTGGGCGGTGACCAATGTGGCTGAATATTGGAGTTATGGTGGTCCAAAAGTGGCCGCTTGGAATGATTTTTCGGGATTTTCAGCCCAAGCAGCCCCACTTTGGCTCGATTTTCTAGCCAATTCCGACGGGCTTACGACCAGTGGTTGGGTGGTTGCGCAGAGGGCATTGAGAGCTTCAGGAAGGTATGTTGGTCAATGGCCAATGTGGTCCGAAATTGGAGTTATGATGGTCCAAAGGTGGTTAGTTGGGCTGAAAATGGGTTTGGTCCTCCAGTGACCATTTGTGAAACCACTTGAAACTTCAGTGACCATTTGTGTCACTTTTAAACTTCAATGATCGTTTTGTGTTTTTTACGAACTTCAATAACCGTTTGTGAAATTAATCCTATTATTTTATGAAAGATTATGTTGTTGAAATTAGGAGAGAGAAAAATAAAATGTAAAGAAATTTAATTGAATAGAAATCAAATATAAGCTTGACTTTAATTTAGATTAAATTAAAATTTTAAGCCAAATCAAATAGACAATAAACTGTTTCTTGGTAAAATGTGTACTATTGATCCTAGACTGTGGCTCGAATAGCAAACTTGGCACTGACCTTTATAACAAACAACAATTTTTTGTCATAGTTGCACCAATAATTCTTATGGCCTTTTTGGTGCCTTTTGTAAAAGAGTTTTCTAAAATAAAATATGTTATGATAATTTATTTCTTATGAAAATTATTTCAATCAAACAAAATAATTCTAGAAACTTATCTAATATATTAAAAAAATAACATTTTAGTTTCAGGTGTATCTTTTAACTTTTCAATCATGAAAAACAAATCTGTAAAACTATTGAAAATCGGTTAAATTAATATGTGGTCTTTATAGACACTTTATAAATTTATCTTTGTTTCTCAACTCGATACGATATCGAGAAATTTAGGATAAAACATTTTTAGTTTCAGATGTAATTTTTGACTTTTCAATCATGCCAAACTAACCCGTAAAACTATTGAAAATTGATTAAATTAATATGTGGTCTTTATATAGACACTTTATAATAAATTTATCTTTGTTTCTCAACTCGATACGATATCGAGAAATTTAGGATAAAACATATTTACAAAGAGTTGAGTGGTGCAAACCAAAAAGTACACTATCTTTATTTATTGCCGAGGAGCAAGGAGTCTGAGGACTAACTTGCTAATTTAATAATAAGTTCGGGTCTTCGTTTTCAAAGTATGGGAAAATCATGTCGGGTGGGTGGTCCAGAGATGGGCAATAATTCCCGTGTTAGGATAACGTTATGGGAGGAATAGGTGGGTCCCACTTGGAGGATATATTTGGATTTTCCGAGGCTGTCGATGACGTGTCACCACGCACTTGAGGTAATTGCGTGAATATTGGGACAGATGAGGGAGTTATCCAGTGTAGCGTCTTTAAAATGAAGATGAAGAAGATTGTGCCACGTTGTTGGTGTGGACGTTTGTTAGATGAGAGAGAGCTCAACTTAAAAATAAAAAAAAAAGGTTGAACCCCAACTTTTAGGATTTTTCACTGCTCTGCTCTGCCTTTAAAGCATGGTGGAAAAAATAAATTACAAAATATACCTCAAAAGATTAAGATACAAAAGCTGTCATAATAATGATCACAAAAAGTCTAATTTTATACATTGTAGGAGACAAAAATCGAATCCTAACATTACGGTTGAGACTATCTCACTCATGTCCTTTGCACCATTGAGTTATGTCCCGAGAGCGAGAGAGATCAACTATGGGTACGGGAGAAAGTGATTGTAGCATGGAGGAAGTGGAACAACGTAAAATCAACAATTTACAAAATTATATAACATGATTTAAGAGGGTGTTTGGTGAGAATTAAAATTAGATTTTTTAGTAGATTGTGATAGACATTTTTGAAATGTGTAATTGAAAAGTTGTGAGACTCATTAAAGATGTGATTGATATTAATAGTTTGACTTTAATTTAGATTAAAATTAAATTTTAATTCGATCCAAACATGCTCTAAAATTTAAATAGACAAAGGTAAATTATAAAATAATAATTTTAGAGCTCTCCTGAAAATAAAAAATTCGGAGGATAAAGAAAGTAAAGGGTAATGTAAATATGTAATCAAACAAATTGTTCGTTTCGTACTGTTGGCGTGAGTAGGGCTCGTTTGATCTACATTATTTGTAGAATGTGAATGAAAAATATAGTCGTTATGAGTTCCACATTAAGAGATAGAAAGTCAAAAATAATGGCTGAATGTGGTTGATAACGGTCATATTTTTCATTTTTATGGAGGAAAAATGGGAATCAAATAGGGCCTAGAACTTTTGAATTTAGAGTGTGTTTGATGGAGATTTAAATTAGATTTTAATTAAAAAATTAACCATTAGTGGGTCTCATGCGTGAGATGAAAGTTAAGTATAAAAGTTATATTTTCAATTAAAATTGAATTTTAATCTCTACCGAACAAAGTGAAGATGTTGACTGATTGATTGTCAATACGATAAGTATGGCGATTAATTAATTGATTGTTTGGCAAGTAAAAATGCGATGTATTACATATTTATTTGTCCAAAATTGAATCATATATTATTTATTTCATATTTGTTTGATAAATAATAATTTTCATATACTAATAATTTTATTAATATTAATATTTTAAAGATAATTTACATTATTATTTTAGTACGAATGACAAGTTAAAATATATACATTATGCAAAAAACTATTTTTAGTTAACATATACTTTTAATTTTAACCAAACATCCCCTATATTAAAGTTTAACCAAAATGATTTTGACCTTTGAATAGCGTTTTTATGCTTTGAAAAAGCTTTCTCAAACATAAGGAGCCCTACTTTACCATAGTTTTTTCAAACTTTTAAGTTAATCAAATATCTACTTTATCTACACAACAACAACATATTTGAGCTCCCTTTTTTTTGTAAGAATGTATTTTAGAATAGTTGATTAATGAAAAATATATGATTAAAAAAATAAGAAAAAGTTTTGGATTTGTTTATAATATTATTTTATTAAAAAATGTGTAATTAAAAAAAATATATATATATTTTAAAAATAATGAGAATCAAACAATGACATAGTATTTTTTTTTTTTTTTTTTTTTGTGCTTCTTATTTAGTCATGTTTATTTAATATATTATAAGAATCAAACAAGATCAACTCTTCAATTTGACTAGATGTCATGTAATATTGACCTCAAAATTCGCTTGATGTTAAGAGGTTTATTGTTATTTCTTAGCAAACTGTCAGATGGCCTGCCAGTAGGATGAGGCGTAACATGTAACGTGTTATGCTCACGAAAGCCATCACAAGGAGCTTTATTTCTACTAGGGCTCTATGCATACTCGAGTCTAACCTAGACGTAATTTTTCTTTTTATTATGACGAAAGGTGTTATCTATGAGAAAATTTAGAGAACTATATTATTTAAAAAGCTTTTTAAAGAAGTCACTTTGGGTGATGTTCGTTCAAAACTCTTCTAATTCGATAAAATATTTTTAAAATATAATCAATTCACTCAAAGCAATCTCTATAGTAATTTTTAACTTCTTAAAAGTCGATAGCTTTATTGGAAACGAATAATTGACAAATTGAACAAGTTTTGTCCTTGAAGATTCCTAGCCGCTTTTCCTACATACAAAACTATGGATGGACCCAAGATTTCTGTGTGCCAATAACAGCTACTGAAATCCAAGTTCATGTACTATAAATTACAATTAATTAATTAACACTAGATTTATTTTCCCTAAATTAGGATAATTAAGAATCAATTCATGTGATTACTTTAAAGGGAACAGGAAATCAACGTACGTCTTAGTGCCATGTGGTACAACGTGAATTTATTCTCAACCTGGTTCGTCAGATGTTAATGAGATTTTTAAATTATTTTATTTCAAAACAATTTGAATATGACTTTGTTATATGATTCCATATTAAGTTCGACTATTTTTCAACATAAATAACGGTGGAAAATTTTCTCGAAATTATCTAGAAAAATTGGACTATGGCTATATCAATCGTTTGATTCACTTCCAGTTAAAACTTTGCTAGTATAGTTTAGATCTTAGAACTAGAACTAGACGCTTGTGACACGATTCTATTATATCATTGGAATTGTTTGCTTCCATGTCTAGAAATTTTGGTATTTTACGGTTATCATTAAACATATCAGGTTGACCGTTGCGTTTATAAAATCGTTAACTAATTGCTGACAATAGGTAATTCTCAATGAAAATGTTACAAAACAAAGATACGTGTTCTCCTGGTGTTGTAAGATGATTCTGCTATTCCGATTAACAAAAATCATATGAAAAATAAGGGCGGGGCTCTTCTCCCTATTGTACCTCCCGTGTAAGAAATAGAACCAGATTAAGAAATATGGATTTAGGAATTGAATGCAGAAGGAGAATCCAGATAGTAAAAATTTACTAGTTTATACTTGACCCGCCTTAGGGGTATTTATAGGCGGCTGGAACAGCGTAACTACCGAGCGGTTGTACTGCCACATGTCCAACATTGTGCTCCCACTTTTCCCACGTTCTAAGAATGTGGTCACTACTCGTCTAGTGGTTAGTTGTCTTTGTGATAACCGTTAGACGACCTCTATCTAACTTGGTTATCTCCCGTGACCAAATGTTGTAGAGCGCCTCGTAGTGACAGGCAGCCTAACATGAATGTAGAGCGTCTGCGTCGATGATTTCGTGTAGTAGGCATGGGGTCGACTACCTCACGTCGTAGGCGCGAGGTCAACGCCTAGGATCGATGGCGTTATGGTGGTCATCCTATGCGAACATAGTAAAACTAATGCTGATAGACACGAGGTGCATTCCAAATAGCTCTTACCTTAGTCGTCATTGTCGATAATTGCTAAGGGCGTATTATATCACTCAATTTCATCTGTGATTCATCTATACTTTTTTACAAAACATAAAATTATCAATGACTATTATTTATACTTGTTCAATTGTTATACTATATAGCGATGACTAAATTTTGTTCTCGATAAATTAAAAATTGATAACATCATTTTTTTTCACTATTGATTAGGTTCATTTACGTCTAATATAAATAAATATTTATTTACAAATTAAAAAAAAAATTGTTGCTTTCTTCAAAGTGATAGGGATTCAAGTCTTACAAAGCATAATGAGTTTGGCATAAAAGGAGATGAATTATATTATATTAAATTATAGAAAAAGACATTAAAAAAAATATATTATACTTTTCAAGTTGGTGATGTTAACACGCATTATATATTTGCTTGCCAATGGCCCCCGGTTTTGGTGCCAGTCAAATTTTTGCCTTTTTCTGTTATCTATTTATATTTTGTCATTTTCTCTTTTACAAGTTGGTATATATGAATTTTATTTTGTTATGTTATTCGATTTAGTTATGTACAGGAAGATTCGATATGCTTAGTAATTCCTCGATATGAATAGAGAAGCTTCATTCTGAATAACTTCGATAATTAATTTATAGACATCTTTCGTGAAGCTTTGGTATAAATTAAGAAAGGTTTACAATTTGATTTTGCTTTATGTCACAATTTTATTTCTTGTTAGTAAAAACAATATCAATTTGGTATAAATTAAGAAAGGTTTACAATTTGATTTTGCTTTATATCACAATTTTCATTCTTGTTAGTAAAAACAATATCAATTTGGTATAAATTAAGAAAGGTTTACAATTTGATTTTGCTTTATATCACAAATTTTATTTCTTGTTAGTAAAAACAATATCAATTTTGTATGAATTTTAAATCAGCTTAAACCCATTTAACATATATTTTACAAATAAATTCGAGAGGCGTGAAGCAGAATTATTCTTTTTAAGATATTCATTTTATAAGTTCATTTCAAATTATTCTGTACCAAAACACATAGGTCAGGAAAGCCCGTGGTCACATAGGTATTTGCAGGGACTAAAGCCCCTGCTATTGGTTGTTCTATGCGACTGAATTAGTTTGTTCTATGCGGTTCCATAGAACAACAATATGGTCGTTAGGAGCCGTTTTGTTTGAATTTATGGTGGCTGTTGGAGTTTGTCTTGCAACTTTTTGAGTGTTTTTTGCACCAATTCATATGGTTTGGTTGAAGCCTATAAATTGGTGATTAATGTTCAAGGCAAAGAGATGATAATCATTTTTAGAAACAAATTCATTCCACAAGAAAAAGAAATCAAAAACTTCATTCTCTCATATTCAAAATTCTGGTTTTTGTGTTGTTGAAGTTTTGGAGGATTTCACTAGTGTTAAATCTTTTTCAAGACTTGATAAATCTTACAAACAGTTTGCATACAATCCCTTTAAGCATCTCACTATCCGACAGGTTGTATGACCTATACACTAACACATTTTCGGCAAAAGAAATATGAAATGCTTTGGAAAGCAAGTACAAAGCTAAAGAAGAATGTACCAAGAAATTTTTAATTTCAAGGTATTTTGATTTAAAATTTCTTGATAATATTTTTCTTCTTTCCTAGGTACATGAATTGTAAGTCCTTGTCACTAAGTTGAATGCGGACAAAATTGAGATCCCGAAAACTTTTCAAATGGGAGCAATTATTGCAAAACTCCGCGGGGACTTGGAAATGATATCGGAAGAAAATCATGCATAGTTCTGAAGATTACTCTTTGGAACAATTGCAGAAACATTTTCGCATTGGGGACGAGTCAAGGTGAGAGATACGAATGATAATTCTTTTGAATGCACTTTCAAGGCCAATATTGTAGAGAAGACCGAACATTCTAATAAATCCAACAAAAGAAAGCTTTCAAGGAACTTTAACAAGTTCAAGAAGAAGTTCAAAGGTGATTGTTTTGTATATGAAAAATCTGGACATTATGCTAAGGAATGTCAATATCGAAAAAGAAACAACTCCGAAAAAAAGGTGAACTCCATCAAAGAAAACAATATTGTGGCCACCGTAAGCGAGATCAATGCTATAAAGAGAAAAGTTCTCGGATGGTGGTATGATACTTGTGCAACTGTACATGTATCATATGACAAGTCTTTGTTCAAGACATATTACAAAGTAGATGGAGATCAAGATATTCAAATAGGTAACGAAGTTTGATTCAAAGTGACCGGAAAATGAAATGTAGAGATCATCTTCACTTTCAGCAAGACTGTTACTTTGACAAATGTGTTGCATGTTCCCGATATGAATATGAACTTGGTAAGCGGTAATCTATTAGGAAAATCGGGCATAAAAATATTTACGAGTTCAGTAAACTTGTACTATCCCTAAATGAGATATTTGTTGAAAAATGTTATTCTTGTGAATGAATGGTCAATTTATATACCATTGACAAGATGATTGATAATAAATTTGATTTTGCTTATATTGTTGATTAATTGACTTTATGACATGCTAGATTATGTCACCTAGATAAAAAGTATTATGAAAAGAATGTTAAAATGTGATTTAATATCATACAATGAAAATGATGTGTTTAAAAGTAAAACATGTGTAGAATCTAAGATGACAAAAAAGCTTTATTTAAGTGTAAAAAAATCTTCTAGATCTTGGAATTAATTCATACGGATATATGTGAATTAAATGGTATGTTGACTAGGGTAAAAATAGGTGTTGTATTATCTTTATTGATGATTACACTAGATATACATATGTTTATTTGATGAAACATAAATACGAAGCATTTAATATGTTTAAAGTATATAAAAATGAAGTTGAAAATCACTTAAGTGAGAAAATAAAAACTCTAAGGAGTGATAGATGAGGTTGATGTTTTTATGGTGATTTTAACTAGTTTTGTGAAAATAAGGCATAATTCATCAATGTACTACACCTAGGACACCCGACCAAAATGATTTGGTTGAAAGAAAAAATAGAACGTTAGTTGAAATGATAAATGTTATGTTAACCTATGCTAAGTTATCATTTAATTTGTGGGGTGAAGCATTGTTGAATGCATGTAAAATACTAAATATGATTTCTTCTCAACATACAAAGGTTTCTCCTTATGAATTGTGGAAATGAAGAAAACCTAACATTGGATACTTCAAAATGTGGGGTTGTCTTGCTTATTGTAAGAACACAACCTTAATAAGACTAAGTTGGGTCCAAAAGACATTAAATGTGTCTTTGTTGGATATGATAGTAATTGCAAATCATAAAAATTATTAAATTTGGAGACCAATATGGTTATTAAATCCAATGATGTAAAGTTCTTTGAGAATTCATTATCTTCGAATAATGAATTAAGGGAAACTCTTAAACCGATTTCAAGCTCTAGTGGAATACAATATGAAACATTTTTTAAAGACGTTAATGAATCTATTGAGCCTCAAAGAAGCAAAAGAACTCGAATTGAGATGTCTTTAGGACCGGATGAAATTAACTATCAACTTTTTTCTTTTTTCTTAGTAGATGAAAAATGAGAAGAATGTTGTAAGAACTACTCATTTTGTTCTACAAGTGGAAATCGATCCCAAAACTTATAGGGAGGCTATGACTTCTCGTGATAGCATCTTTTAGAAATATGCAATTAAAGATGAAATAGATTCAATAATGTCAAATAATATATGAGAACTTGTCGATTTATCATCCGAATCCATATCTATTAGATGTAAATGTGTGCTTAAGATTAGACTAGTAGCTAAAGGTTATTGACAAAAGGAATGAATAGACTATTTTGATACTTATGCATTGGTAGATAGAATAACATCAATTATGATATTATTTGCATTGAATTCTATATATGACTTGCATGTTCATCAAATGGATGTCAATACAACGTTTTTGAATGAGGATCTCGATGAGGAGGTTTATATGGAACAACTCGAAGGGCTTGCTCTATCCAAAAATGAACATAAAGTGTGCAAGTTAGTAAAATCATTATACGGTTTAAAACAAGCACCTAAGAAATGACATGAAAAGTTCGACTTAGATATTTTTTTCATTTGGATTCAAGCATAATAGTGTATATAAATGTTTGTACTCTAAGTTGTGTGAATATTATATTAGATTTATTTATATGTTGATAATGACTAATTACATGAATGGAATAGGAGAAACGAAGAGGTTTCCATCTTTCACATTCAAGATGAAGGATCTTAAACAAGTGGTACCATTTTGGGTATCAAAGTTACTAAAACTAGTAAGGGTTACCATTTAAGTCAATCGCATTATAACGATAATGTGATAAATAAGTTTAAACACAACAGAATTTAGTACCCCTATTGATTCAAGTTCAAAACTTATGAAGAATGATGGAAGAGCAGTTGCTCTATTGGAGTATACAAGTGTTATATAAAGTTTTATGTATGCAGTTCAATGTACCAGACCGGACATAGTATTTATAATTAGTAAACTTACTAGATTTACTGGTAATTCGAACAAGGACCATTGGAAGAGTTCTTGGATATTTAAAGAAAAACAGGAACTTAAGTTTACAATACACTAAATTTTCGACTGTATTAGAAGGATTTACCGATACTAGTTGAATATCTAGTACGGGTGAAAGTATATCTACTTCAGGTTGGATGTTTACTTTTGGAGTAGGTCCAGTTTATTGGAAATCAAAGAAACGGACATGTATAACACACTCGACCATAGAATTCGAATTTGTAGCGTTATCAAAAATCGGGAAAGAAACATAGTGGTTTAAGGATCTAATTTATGAGATACATTTAGAACCGAAAAAGACTTCTTCAATATCTATCATGTGTGATATTTAAGCTACATTAGTAAAAGCATAAATGAAGTATACAATGAAAAGTTCAGATATATGAGTTTTAGACATGACTACATAAAAAAATTAACCATGGATGTAATAAATTTCCTAAATTATGTTAAGTAAATCGAGAATTTAGTAGATCCTTTAACTAAACCTCTAATACTAATTAGAGATTTAGTGACGTCTACTTCAAGTAGGATGTGATTGAAACTCTTGAACTAAAAGGTCCACCGATGATAGTAATCCTACCTTTCATTACTTAACAAGTAATCCATGGGTTTAAAGGATAATAACAAGTCATTCGATATGTGGATAGTTTCAACATTATAGAATCCACGATAACCCTATTCTAATTGAATAATGCTAGTTGTAACTGAAATGAGGGCTGAGCTTTAAGCTCTTAATAAAGTTCAGTACTAAGTATAAATATCTCTAAAAGTAACAAAGATATTAGAAGAACTTCATCTAAATAAATTTTGAGGTGGTGCTGTCTCAATAGAGAGTTCGAGCTTCTCTCTTAAAAATTTATTGAAAATGATAAGCGCAAGGTCATTTTAGCACTAAGCGAGATTGAGGAACTTGAGAATGCGTGATACTCGTGTGTGTTCTTGCTGGTATTGTCACATGAAATAATTGGTTCAAAGTTTCATACTATCTTTAATTCCGACTTTACTTTGTTTGAATTACATTATGCTTAGATTCAAATCAAAAGATATATATCCTTATGCATGAATATTGTATTTTTTGAATACGAAATTTTATTAAATATTGAACAAGTGGGGGTTTGTTTTATGATTTTTCAAAAATCAATAAATGAAAGTGGAATGAAAAATGGAATCAGAGGAATTTGCAAGGACTAAAGGCCCTGCGATTGGTTGTTCCATGCGACCGCATTGGTTTGTTCAATACGGTCGCATAGAACAACAATATAACTTTTAGGGACCCTTTTTGTTTGAATCTCTGGTAATTCAACGAGTTTGTCTTGCAACTTTTGAGTGTTTTTGGCACCAATTTGTATGGTTTGATTGAGGCCTATATATATAGGTGATCAATGTTCAAGACAAAGATATGAGAATCATTTTTAGAAGCAAATCTATTTCACAAGAAAAAGAAATAAAAAAACGTCATACTCTCATATTCAAAATTCTTGTTTTTGTGTTTTTGAAGTTTTGGAGGATTTCATTAGTGTTCAAGTGTTAAATCATTTTCTAGGTTTGATAAATCCTGCAAATCGTTTGCCTATAATACCTTTAAACATTTCATTTAATTTGAGAGGGACAAATATCGTTTGAGGACACTGATAACATGTTCGAGCCTTCATTTTCATTTTCATCTTCTTGTTATTTCTATTTTGTTTTCTTCTCCATTCCCCTTTTTTTGTGAAAAATATTTCAACATATACATTTTACATATCTTTTTTTATAATTTTAATTTCTATTACTTTATAATCCAAAATTATTTTTCCTATTGCTTACAGTTATCTTTTTCTTAATTTTATATATATATATATATATATATATATATATTATCAATTCAGGTATCTTGATTACACTATTGATTTTCTATTTTTTCATTTTCATTTTTACAAAAAAAAATGTATATTTTATTGACGGTATTATATTTGTCTTCTCTATATTTTTAATAACGGTATTTATTTGTCTTCTTTTCTTAAATTTTTCTTGTGAAAAAACGTGTATGAATTCTTGAAAAATTGTTAAAGTGCAAAATGGTAAGAAGCTATAACTTCAAATTAAAATAAATAAACAAATTATTTTAAGCTTCAAAATTCCATAGATTGATCCCCCCCCCCCCCCCACCTTCATGCGCTATTAGATGAAGAGAGATACGATTGTAGGGACCAACCTTCAACCCTTCTTTATTGCCCGAACCCCTTTCTCTTTATCCCTGATTGATCCACAATTCATGCTGCTTGCTTGAACAAAAACGTATGAGAGGAACATGAACATGCTCAAAATAGGCTCTTTTTTTTTTAGTTATTATAGTTATGGTAGCTTTGCCAAAAAAGAAGAAGCATGTCAAATTAGCTACTACATACTTACTTTAGGAAAGAAGATTAAGAAAATTTGATCGATTCTTCCTGCAAAGTCTAGCTAACGAAAGAGAATAGATTAAGGAAAAGACACCAAGTGAAAAATCTAGCATATAGGACATGACAAAAATGAAAGCACTGATCATTTCATCAAATATATATATATATATATATGCTTAAACTATTAGGGACATGCACCAGTATCCGATGCCTTTGCCCTTTTCATTTTATTGATTGGGGGGCTTTACCTTTGTTCACAGGGCCTATGTTTCATATTAATCTCTTTACAAGTCTTCTAGATAATCCTAGGTGGCACAAAAGGGAGACTTGACCGAGTTAAAAGCCTAGTGTTGCGAAAGGAGGTAGCCTTGAGGTCATCTAGGTGATTTAAAGCATAATATTTTAAACTTTTTTTTTTTATCAGTTTTATTCATTAAATATAAATTACCATGAAAAAAAATTATTTAATAATGATGAGAATTAATAATTTACATTTGTCCACTGAATAATGTTTAAAGAAAATTCAAATGAAGTTTTTGCTATATTTTCCAACATATTTTTAATTTATTATTTTTTCAAGATTTGGTTTTTTCATAACGTTCTTTTTACCTCTGTAATTTAAAAAATAAAGAGCAAACATTTTGTAAACCTCACAATAAATGAAGACCATCTTTTAAGAAAAAATAAAAAATAAACTACCTCAAGCTTCCAGTAATTAAATTTTAAAAAATAATAAGAGTTTAAATGATATAAAATGTAGTTGTTATTTCTAATTAAGGGTATTTTGTTTTGTTAAGCTACTTACATCGGTATATTTATAAATTTTTTAAATAAAAATGTTTTTCTTACCTATAAATAACAGCAATGTCATGCAAAATGTAAATACTTTCCAAATACAAGGCTTATTTTGCAAATTTCTCTAATTTTTATGGAATGAAATCATTTTCACCAAAGTTGTAGGGGCTTAAATAAAACCACTAGCACCCATGATTGAGACGATATTTATCAAACTCCAATGGCAATCACTTTTAGGCAAGTGTGAGCCACATCCTCTTCCTATTTGGCTATTTCCATTGACCTTGGGGTCCTTCCAAGATTGAAAATGACCTAGGGATAAAATATATATATATATATATATATATATATATATTATATTTGATATGAGGATCTTATCATTTTGAAACTTTAATCTTGACATGTAACATAAGATTCTTAGCATACATAATATGAGTGAATTGTTCAAATAGTCACTGAACTTTACACCATACTTTCGTAAGGTCACTGAACTTTAAAAATCATCCAATTCATCACTGAACTTCCCAAAAGATTTCCACATGATTATTGAACTTAAAAAAATTTCTCATTCATCACTAAACTTTACAAAAAGTTTCCCAATGATCACTAAATTAGTAATCCCTAGAAAATCTTTTGCAAAGTTCAGCGACTCAGTGAGAATTTTTTACAAAGTTTAGTTATGAATAAAGTGGTTTTTAAAGTTCAGTGACCCGTGTAAACATTTTGAAAAGTTCAGTGATGAGTTTGGTGATTTTTAAAGTTCAGTGACCTTATGGAAGCATGATGTAAAGTTTAGTAACTATTTAGACAATTTACTCTCAATAATACCTTAATTTAGTGAAACTCCAATATGAAATTAAAATCTCATCAAATGTAATAACTGAATCATGAAATTAACAAAGAAGTAGTTTTATCTATAAAAATGATTTGTAAATAAAATATTGTTAAGAAAAGTAATTTAAAAACTTGCTCAAGACATAGTCAAGATAGTTAGGTTTATCATAACTCGATTTCTACTCTAATTTGACACAACACGATTTATTTTGAAACTTGACATCTATATATATATTATACTTTACAAGGCACGCCATCAATAAAAACACATGCTTCAACACTATTTATTTTACTTGAATTTTTTTTTCAAGCTTTTAATTAAAAATAGCCCAAAAAGTATGATGAAACTCAGTAGGATTAGAGTTTTGCTTGGTAAACAGGGCCAATGACAGGATCTGTAAACAGGGGCACAAAGCAAAACTCTTAGGATTATTTTTTGTGCTTATCCCATACTTGTCGGAGGGGAGCCATCGGGATATTCACCTATCCACGTCCATATAGCTAAAAAAAATTAATTTATATATCCATTATTTCAAATTGTAATCACTTTTCATTAATTTTATCATGGCTAAATTTGCAAAATTAGTAAGATATGACTCAGTCCATACTAAGAAATAATAAGGGGGCAAGTTTAGTTGGCGAGTCAATTTTATCTTGTCCAATTGCTAGTGATAGTTACATTTCAAAATTTTTTTTCCTAAAGTTTTTAGAAAAATACTTCAATATTTATTTATAGGACATAGCTTACAAGTCACAACTTATTTGAGTGGAATACTTTTCACCCAAGTCTTTAAAATAATTGATATGTTGTTAAATGAAAAGTAACACAATCTTAAAGGTAAAAATACTAGCTTCTAGACCGACTTTCTTTAATTTTTGTGACGGAAAATCTCTCTCTTTTTTTTTTTTTTTTTTTTTTTAATTCATTGATGCTCAAGTATATATATAAAAATTTACAAGAAATTTTATGGCAAAAACCCGCCACAAATTTTGTTGCTAATGTAATAAGGGCCTGTTTGATAGGCCGTGTTTTTCGTGGAAGGTGGAAAACGTTTTCCTACTTTTTACTATTCATCTGTTTGATTGTACTAATTTTTCAAGAAAAACGTTTTCCAACGTTTTTCAAGGTACAAGCGGTTGATGCACAAAAGTTAGAAAACGTTTTTTCACCATAGTGGTGGGAAAACGTTTTCCAACTTTTTGACAATTTTTTTTTTTTTTAGCAATTGGAACACATTCCAAAGTCAATGGTAAAAATTTATCCATTTAATTGACAATTTGCATAAAAAACAAAGCCAAACAAAAAATTTATCAGGTGAAAAATTATACCAATCAAACACCATTAATTACAATTCCCTGTAAAACGTTTTCTAGGCAATTCAATTCCCTGCCATTCATTTTCTTTCCACCAATTTTCCACCCTTGCAATCAAACAGACCTTAAGTAATAACGGTGCTCAGTTTTGGATGATTCGAAGTACTTTAAAATTTTTACTCATAGACTTAGGAACCTCCACTTGATTGAATTCAGACAAAAGTTGAAGTAACAATAAAACATCTCCTCACGATTACTTTGAAAGTATTACTTATTTTAGTTTCTTTCTAAAAAATCAATTTTATAACTTCAAAGCAACAAGAAAAGAGGGAATTTTTTGAGATTAGTCGAGGTGCGCGTAAGTTGGCCCAGACATCCACGATCATCCAAAAAAAAAAAGGGGGAGGGGGGGGGGGGGGGGGGGGAATTTTTCATCACTTTTGTTTTCATGTTTTATTTGTGGAATCGATGGCAGCAGAATGATCAGCATTCTCTTCGGCACATAAAAATGCCAGTGTTTAGAACAACTTGCACAACGTAGCATTAAAATACAGGAAATTTTAAGGTTTTTTGGTTGTCACTTCAGGGTGAATGAAGAATGACTAATTGTCTTAAGCAATTGGATTAAACATTTGTTTCTCTTACGTTTGTCCCCTAATTTGCCGCTTTAACCATAAACTATTGTTCTGTCCTTTTAAAATTGTCAATGCATAGTTTGCTTATACTATGGGAACATTAGTCACGATTTTTGAAAAGTTAAAATGAGTTTTTGAGATTTGAAAATTACTTTCGAACTCATTTGATTAAATTTATAAAAGTGTTTCTTCTAGTTAAAAGCACTTTTAGAGGAAGTTGGTCAAATGTGACTTTTTCAAAAAGCATATTCAAAATATGAAGTTTTTTTAAAAATTAGTTTTCAAACAAAAATATAAGTATTTTTCTTCAAAAACTCTTTTATAGAAAGCAAAAACAAAAGTCATGTCAAACAGACCATGTGACACAATCACTCATATTGTTACTTTAACACAATACCTAGTTGTTTCACCATGGTTCATCATGATGTGTATCGCGTTACACGATTGAATTAAAGCTAAGTTTTTAATTAGATTACGAGTCTTTTATGTATCGCCTCATTTAAGTAACTGTAGTTCATTTTTGTTTAGTCGAATAACTATACTTTAACATGATTTTAATCAAGTAACTATGCTTTGTCCAATTCCCTTGACATAAATCAATGATGCGACAATCAATAAAAAATTTTCATCACCCTAATTATTAGTTGCTGATGTGAAATATGTACATTTTTTGTGAAATAAATGAAAGGCTTCATTATTTGACTATCTATTCATCAAATTCGTGGATCGGTGATCGAATTGAACAGAGTTGCCTGTTTAAAATTAAATTATATTATAGTTAACTGATTTAGAAAAAAATTGAAGTATCATTACTTGATTGACACTAGAATAAAATATAGTTACTTTATCCAAAAAAATAAAATAAAATAAAAATATCAAATCCATATTTTGCTCCCATCTAGTGCTATTGGTGTAAATTCTCCCATATTTGATGGTGCTTATTTTTTTGGGCTGACGAGGCATATTCTCTACTGTCGTTAGGCCCATTGATAGGCCTTGTTAAGTTGAAGAATAATAACTCATATAGGAAGAGAGAAAACAGCCAAACAGAAAAAAATAAAATAAAGCTAAAGAAATAATTTAAATAGAGGCTGTCAGATTAAGGCTCTGTTTTCACATAAGATTAGACAAAATTTGATTCGTAAATGCAGGCGTATAAGTAAGATAAAAAGAAACGTACTGGTCTATGCTACAACCTAATGAAAAGAATCACTTCCTTTTTGGGCTTGACATGACTCACAAGACCAACCTTGTAGTCGTAAAATCCGGTACATGAAAACACCAGCGATGGCTCCTATAGTTGGAGCTACTAAATATATCCATAAGTGATCATCAAATTTCCATGAAACAAGTGCAGGTCCTAATGATCTTGCTGGATTCATCGACCCACCTGAAACAGGCCTGCATTTGATAATTTAATCAACTTAAGTGAATCTGGTGAGTTCTAGTTAGTTTGTAATAAGTAATTATTTGTGCTTTACCCAGAAATTAGCACTCCTAGTCCAATGGCCACCCCAACAACAAAGCCAGACACCTGTCCTATCTGCGAAAATTGCACTATATCATACCAGAAGAAAGATTACTAGGAACACTCTAAATAGGATATCCTAATATGTGCAACATGACGTGTGTATGAATGTCAGATATACCTCTAAACCGAACATATCTGCGGTCACAGGATAAGTGTAGTCGAACATAAAATGACTCGAGTAGAATTGACAGAATCTTACAGATTGAGGGTCATTTGACAAGGATGCAGTGAGGAAAAGAATTATGAAAGTTGCAATAAGCTCCACCCAGAAAGCTGCAGTGCATCCTTGGAGTGGTTTGGTCATCACAAGCTCTGATCTAATGCCATATACTAATCTTGCAATATAAGTTGCCAAAGTAGATCCCCCAATTTGTGCCAATATATAGAGTGGAACCTTCAAAGAAAAGGGGAAATAAATTTGAAATTCGATTTCTTGATTTGTATCTTCAAATTTGGAGTTAGAAGTACCTCAGACCATGGGAATGGACCGACAGTTGCAAAGGCAATTGTGACAGCAGGATTGACATGGGCTCCAGAAATTGCTCCTATAGAGAAAACTATAACAATTACTGTCAATGCTGCTGTGGCTGCATATTCCATTAGGCCTACTCCCTCTCCGATTAAATGCATTATTGCTATGATCGCGCAAATGCAGAACATTAGCACGAATGTCCCTAATGCCTCTGCCAATACCTGCAGATTTAGACGATGAAAAGATGGATTTTACGAGCAAATATGGGAGATTCTTATGTAGGCATGTACCTTACGCACAAGACTTTTGTCGATTTTATGAAGAGAGTTGAAGACAGTTTTATTTAGCGTTGAATCTCCATATTCTAGATCATTTTTGGGCTGGCTGCTTGGGGTTGTACTACCTGAAATGTCAGGAGATGATGACATTTCCCTAAATGGTGCTTTCATATTTTGCTGCATTTTTTCGTGCTTCTGGAATTGGATTTTGAGTTCCACAGGCCTAATGAATTGTAGTTTAATGTTGAATTCTTTTGCACTTTTGCATTTCTATTTTGTATTTTAGGAATACACATTTCGATTGAGGAGTTTATAACATTGCAGAAGTTGGGGACTGTTTGTTTCAACACAATCCTTGTGTTCTTTCAAAGGGATTATAAGTTACTCATGCTTCTTTAATGTTTAAAGAAAATAGAGTATGACCTTTACTGTCCAACTGTTTCTCAATTATGTAACACTTAAAATGTTTTTGTTTTGGGGTGGGGTGGGGTGGAGGTTGGAGGGGATGCAGTTGTTAATATCATTTCCAAGCTATATCAAGAACATACATTTAGTTACTAATATCCAATATTTTGCTAATTTTTATGCAGCTATTTTTCGTATATTGGATCATGTTGCATTTCAGGCGATTGAAAAGCAGAAAAAAAAGAACACGATGAAAAAAAAAAGACAGTTGTATGAGAACAGAATAAAAACAGCAGAGTTCAAGAATTTATTTCATAGTTTGATGTTATTCTGAATGAGAAAAATGAAACAGAACCCTTAAGCGACAGATGTAAAGTTGAAGTTGGCACAGGTTGTTTGCCTAAACAAGAGCGAAGAGCTAAACCCGAGCCTAGATCTAGCTAGATCAAACTGCAGAAGATTGTCCTCAATTTGATGCCCTCCAATGACTATTGATGTCACGGGATTCTCCCCTCCATCCACAAATCCGAGACACATTACATCTTCATTAACCTGCACCATTGAGTTTGCACCAAAAATACTCCAGTACACATTGTAGCCTTTAAAGACAAGATCAATGGGTGGAACAGCAGGCCCTACGCACGTGCTACCAATGTTCTTAGAGTCGAAGCATGCCCCAAATGGTGCTACTGGAACCACTCTAGTGACATTTGCCAGTTCTTTTCTGAAAGCCACTATCAAAGCATTGTGAATGGAAGAAATCTGCAGTACAGTGTAAGGTCTAAAGGTGCTGATTTTGGCTCCACCATTACCTTGTCAATTGATAGCAAAGTTCTATTTAGTTGCACTGATTTTCCATTGATTCTGATCGATTTTAATCCAATGAAGTATTCCGAAGAGGGCTTGTTCAGAAATGGGACGGATCCTATGCCAAATGGATTCTTGATATGTGGTGTATAAATAAGAGACTTAGACACATCAATACCAGGAAGCAAAACATATGGACCATTTCCGAAAGATATGATGCCATTGGAGCTGTTAAGACTTGGAGTCCATCTTAAAAGGTCAACCTTGTTAAGAGGAGTAGCCCAAGATCTTATAAATTAGTCAATATGTTTTGATCTTTATTTGATGTGGGATTTTATCCCTTAACATGAGCTTCTAGAGGAGCTCAAGCAAATAGCAAATTTTCTTTGAAAGCTGAAAACACGAGCAATTTGAGAAGGAAGCATGATCAGGCTTCCCCCGAGCCCTGCTGTACCCTTAACCCTGTTAGCATGCCTTGCTGTCAGAAATGAGGGAACACATGAGAAAATAAATCGTGAAATGTTAACAGGTTGTATTAAATATTAGCATAATTAGAAATATTTGTTTTCCTTATTCATCATATTGTTATAGTGTCTTGCTTTCCTAGATTAGGATACTTCCCTTATTTACACAGCTTCTTACATTATAAAAGCATTGTAACACGTCCATATTCAATTCAATGAGAAGTTAATTTTCATTTACAAAACCTACATTGTCAAATTTAACATGGTATCAGAGCATTAGGTTAAACAATCCTTACCTTCCTCATGGCAGACTTGGCTGCTCCTGCAGCTGCCGTTGACACTTCAAAATTTCTCACAGATACCACTTCTCCATACCACTTACATTCATCTGACCAACCCAATCAACTTCTCGTCGATGCACTGCTCAATGGCGACAACTATCCTACCTGGCGTCGGGCCATAACTCGTGCGCTAAACGCCAAAAATAAACTCGGTTTCGTTCTTGGCACTATCAAACGACCAACGAACGATACCACAGCTGCTCTTCTTTGGGACAGATGCTGTGACATGATAATGTCTTGGCTCCTTCACTCCATTGACCGTTCCCTTACCGGCAGCCTGTTATATTGCGATACGCCAAATGACTTATGGGTTGAACTGGAGACTCGTTTCCAACAAAGCAATCGCACAAAATTATTCCGGCTGAAACGGGATTTGGCAAACCTCCACCAAGAACAACAATCTATCACAGCATATTATGGAAAGTTGAAAGAAGTGTGGGATGAATTAGCCTCTCTACAACCCATTGTTCCATGTACTTGCGGCGCATCAAAGTATTTATCTGAGGCCCAGGAGTCCGACAGAGTCTACCAATTTCTCATGGGTTTGAATGACAGTTTTCAACAGCTTCGCTCACAGATTCTGGCCATGGACCCGCTCCCATCAATTGGGCGTTGTTACGCCATCTTACATCAGGAAGAAACACAGAGGTTAATCCAACTACCTACCTCTCGACCTGAAATTTTAGCTTTCCTTGCTCGCCCACTGCCACAGAGTAATTCCCGTCCACGCCGTGTATGGCCAGTCGGAACTCCCGTATGCGAGGAATGTGGTAAACCAGGTCACCCTTGTAACAAATGTTTTGAAATCTTGGGATATCTAGAGTGGTGGCCCTCCAAGAACAAACGCGCCACCAGTCGATCTTCTTCTCCAGCCGTGCATCAGGTGGCCGTCGATCAAAGTTCCTCCGCCATTAGTATTTTCCCAGGTTTATCTACCGAGCAGTACACTCGTTTGTTGGAGCTATTGAAACCCCCTTCCATGGCTTTCACAGGTAAGTGTCGTTCCCCCCTACTTCTTTCCCCAATTCACTCTCCAATTCCCATTCTCCTCTTTCCCCCAATTCCCCCTCTGTTTTTTCCCCAAACCCGTCCCCCTGGATATTAGATAGTGGTGCCACCCACTACATTACAACTTTGCCCCTCAACAATTTAAATAGTGCAACTTGCACCCCTTATGTATCTTTACCCACCGGTGCCCAGGCCCCCATTTCTTCTGTAGGTACTGTTCCCCTATCCCTCGTTTTAACCCTCTCTAATGTTTTATCGGTCCCTGATTTCAAGTTCAATTTATTATCTGTCAGTCAATTAACTAAATCTCTTAATTATGTCGTGTCCTTTTTTCCTTCATTCTGTACTTTTCAGGACCTAACCACGAAGATACTGATTGGCTTGGGTGAAGAGCGTGATGGCTTATACTACTTCAAGCACTCTCCTGCAACCTCTCTACAAGCATCCGGCCACGTCTCCTTTGACACTTGGCATCAACGTCTGGGTCACCCTTCTTTACATAATGTTCCCCGTTTTATTTCTCGTCCTCCAAATTTTGATCATTATGACATTTGTACTCGTGGAAAACATACTCGGTTGCCTTTTTCTTTAATTACTAATAAAAGCTTGATGCCTTTTGATCGCATTTTCTGTGACATTTGGGGTGGTTATCACACTGCATCTATTTCGGGTGCACATTATTTTTTAACTATAGTGGATGAATACAGTCGGGTCACTTGGTTATATTTAATGCGTTTTAAGTCTGAAACTTTGCCTTGTCTCCGTGCATTTTTTTCTCTGGTTCAAACCCAATTTAACTCCAAAATACGTCACATCCGCACTGATAATGGACAAGAGTTCCTCGCTCGCGCCACTCAGGATTTTTTTTTTGAACAAGACACCCTCCATGAACGCACTTGCGTGGAAACACCCCAACAAAATGGTATCGCTGAACGCAAACACCGCCATAACTTAAATGTGGCTCGGTGTCTATGCTTTCAAGCTCACCTTCCTCTCACTTTTTGGGGTGAATGCGTCCTCACGGCCGCGTACCTCATCAATCGTACCCCTTTGTCATCTCTTCACAATATTTCCCCTTTTGAACGCCTTTATCACACCGCCCCTCGATATGATCATTTACGTGTATTTGGTTGCCTATGCTATGCTCATACCATTTCTGCCCACCGTGATAAATTTCAGCCTCGTGCTCGTCCTTGTGTCTTTTTAGGCTATCCGTCTTCCCATAGCGCTTACCGGGTTTACGACTTAGAGAACAAGAAGCTTCTCGTCTCTAGGGATGTCACGTTTCTTGAACATGTCTTCCCTTTCACTCTCCGCCCTCATCTTTCCCCATCTCCATTGGTCTTGCCTCTCCCTGTCTCTAATTCCCCTATTCCACCGACACCATCCCCTTCCCCTCTTCCACCAGAACCTTCCCCTCCTCTTCCGGCCTCTGAGCCTTCCTCTCTTCCCACTCGTCCTCGACGTACTATACAGCGTCCCGCTCATCTCGCTGACTACAATTGCCCTACACTACCAGCATCTTCTTCTGTTACGCTCTCTCCTGTCGTCGTCGCACCTTCAGGTACGGTATCCGTTGGTGGACTGGATTGACAAAACATCCTCGGAAATCTCCCCACCATCGTAGAAAGTGTTGATAGCAGGATTATCCAGGGTGTTATAGTAGGCATTATTGCTGCATCCGATTTTAGGCATACGGGTGAAGCAGTCTCTACAGGCATGGGACTTGGCAATCTAGCATTGGGCTGAGCGACACCGAGCAGACCTATACGACGAACTGTTATATCCATTTTCACCATCCACCCATAAGGTCAGTCGACCAAGGTGAATACTTAGTTTAATTGGCACAAGAGGTGTCCTTTGCTTGATTTGAGTAACGTATTGAAGGGTTGATGGATCTTTGGTTACTGGTAGGAAAAGTGACTTCGGTCTGAAATATTTTTTGGCTATGGAAGGGCATATGCAAAGGAACAGAATGCAGGAAAAAGAAAACAAGTACTTGAAAGCCATTGAACTAAATCACAAGCTACAAGTCAAGAAGAACATACATTAGAACCTCATGATGTTAGGGGATGTAATCCCACATCGAATAAAGATGAAAATATAGACTAATTTATAAAAAATTGGACTACTTTTCTTAATAAGGTTGATTTTTTAAGATGGACCTCCCAAGTCTTTACATGATTTCAGAGTTCATTAAGTTTCAACGAGCGATTCGATCCGATTAAGACTAAAAAAAATGAATACACGAATTTCAAGATTGATCTGCTCAAAAGAGCCCTCTGTTAAGAGATGTAATCCCACATCAAATAAAAATAAAAACATAGACCAATTTAGAAAGGTTTGAATGGATTGTTCTTTCCTTAAAGGTTGACTTTACAGTAATAAAAAAATTTTAAGAAAAAAGAAGCTAAAATCATGTTTAGTATCGGTCCTGCAAACCTAATATATCAAAGAGATCGGAACAATGCTCCCAAATATTATATTAATGCAAGTTGCTGAATTTAAATGACATTAATGGAAGGAAACATGCATTTTGTCAACGTTGGCAAGTTGGAAGTTTGGATCTGAAGATTATTTTTATAGGATTTTTGTTCTGGTTTTTCCAATTGTATGACCATTTCCATGAATTGTAAGATTTCAGAAAATTCTTCATATATAAAATATTTGATCCCATGTGAAATTTATCTGAATAACCTATTTTTGCATCACTCCACTTGCTTAGTTGTTCCTTATCCCTTTGGTTCCAATCTGACTCATCTCATGCTCAAAACTTTACAGCTCTTATCAAGATTGCACAAGAAATTCGATAGACAACACGCTACTTATTATTATTATTTTTTTTAAAAAGATAAAATTTAATAACATAAATCATCATCCTCTTTTCTTTTTTGGAAACTACCCTCTAAAATCTTATCTTGAAGAGAATTTATTTTGCTTAAATATATCTGTTACACACACACACAAATTTAACCCACTTTTCTTCATTTTTTTGGTTCCTTAGATAGCCATCAAATCGGGTCAACATTGGATTAACATAAATATAGATTACATATAAGCAATGTAAGCTGACGCTCACTACAATCCATGTCACCGCTAGTGTTTTAAGTTACAATTTGAATCCCTCTTCCGAGCTGCAATTGTCGTGTCAGAGGCATCTGGATCGGGAATCGGGATATGCCCCTGCTCTAGCTGCCTCGACTAGGTGGCCCCATTCCAAGTTTTGTAACCTTAGTAGTAGTATCACAATCGGGCAGCTGATGAGAACCTTGGAGACTAGGTCTCAAATTGTCATTCCAACAAACGGGATGTATTAAGGAACAAAAACAAGTCAAAGTCTTATATGTTATCCTATACAATACCGTCGAGTAATGTGAACATTCCATGGAATACTTGCAGTGTTGGTCCAATCAAAAAATCTCTCTAGGCAGTTTGAATTCAGAGCAATTTTTCTGTCCCATTAACAATGATGAAGAAATCCCAAGCATAGAGGTGCCTAAATGAAATTCCAAAACACGATCCTCCAATTGATAACCCCCAATAACAAATGGATCCCTTTGATTCTGTCCTCCATCTAAGAACCCTAAACAAATCACTTCGTCACTAACTTGTACCATTGAATTCCTCCCATAAATTCTCCACTTCACCAACTCACTTTGCAAAACAAGATCAATAATTGGCACATTTGGCCCTAATCTTGAATTTTCAACCCCTTTAGAACCGAAACATACCCCAAATGGTTCCACAGGAGCCACCCTTGTCGTGTTCAAGGAAGTGGCAGCCTTAATATAACCTTCAACAAATTTGCCATAAATTTTTCTCTTCATAGTCGTGTAAGGTACAATTGTGCTTATTTTTGCCCCTCCAATATTTTCTTGATTCATAGACAATTTCTTACCAGAAATCTTGATGGACTTAACATTGATCTTGTAATCTTCTCCTGCCTCACCTGGCTTGGAAATCAATGGTGTGTACATCATTGATCCTGAAACCTCACTACCCAAAAGTGTCATCTCAGAACTCTCTGCCAATGAAATTACTCCATCTGATGAGGATAAACACAGGGAAAATCTCCTCTGAAAAAAACCCATTTGTTCTAGCAATTTGTGATGGTAGTGAAATTCAAGTGTTTCCTAACCCTAAAATACCTTTTGCACCATTAGCAAGGCCATTGAGTAACATATTTGGTGCGCATGAAAACAAAAAGTTATCAATGGAAGCCATAAAACCTGAATTTACCCCATCTTCGAACTCCATAAAAATTCTGTCTTCTGCCAAATTTCCTGATGTAACCATTCTTGAAATGGGATTTTCTGACTGAAGAGTACAGCAATTGGTGCCAAAAGACATGGTACAAACACTGGATTTTGACATTGAACACTCAAGTGAGCAGCTTTTATGCGATTTTGAGATTTAAACAGAGGATTAGAAGCACAATCAACCCACAAAAATGGACCAGTAACATCAACAACAAGCTTAAAAGGAGCAAGTTTCTCACCCAAGAAAACTCGAGTCACATACTGAAGAGTTAAAGGATCTTTTGACACTGGAATAATAGCAGCTTTTGGTAATATGAGTTCTTGAGAAAATAAGAAACTAAAGAGGAAAATGAGTGAAAAGACAAGAAAAAATTGTCCAGAGAAAGCCATGGAAGAAAAATTGTAGAGAAGAACACAGGTAGATCTGAATGCTATTTTCTTGTGTTTGTGGCGGAGGGCCGCCGCGGGTGGCCGAGTTTTTAAGGTAAAAATTCTTCTTTTTTATTTTTATTTATTTATTATTTTATAAAGGTGGCACCGTTGAGTTTGGGGGCATCGAATTTGGATGGTTTATATGCCACACATAAATCGATGTAGCATAATTTTGATTGATTCTCTTAAATTATAAATCGACGAATTTTGATCGTTTATCATATATTCTTTTCTAATTTTACCTTTTATAAAATAATTATTTTCAACCATTATAGTTTTTTTCAAAACTAACTTGTAAATAAAAATATAATAACTAAAATTATTTATAAGTAAAAAAATTAAATTATAATTTTAAAAATACTTATAAGTAAATAAGATAAAAAAAATTACATTATAAATAAAAAAATTATAAGTAAAAATTCACTTTGTATAAAAAAAATTGTTTATACTACCGATAAAACAAAAATTCACTTATAAAATATGAAAACGTTAATTATAGGTAAAAAATTCACGTAAAATTATTTAAAAATATAAATTTTACGTATAACTATAAAATTTACTTATAAGAAAAAAATATTAACTTAAAATTTAAGTAAATAGTTAATTTATTTAATTTATTGCGTTAAATATTAACTTATATGTAAAAAATTTATCTATAACTTATGAGTAAAAAAAAATTCATGTAAGAAACTATAATTGAAAATTTTACTAAGAGACATATAAATAATTTTATACTTTTTAAAAAAATTTCAAGACTGATGAATAATAAACTTTTAAGCATAGGTTGTATAGTTTTAAAACTGTTACTAAAAGCCTTCAAATTAGATTCGCTCATAAACATTCAAAATCAGTACATTAAAAAATACTCATAATCGGTACGTCAAAACTCCCACGCATGTTCTAATGGGGTCGTCTTCTTCTTTTATTTATTTTTCTTTTTTTTAACCTGCATATGGACAATTTCTTACTTTTTTCTTCATGTTTGCTGACCAAGATTTTTATGCTTTTGTGACTCATTTTGAAAAAGTTCATCAATTTCTCATAAATCAAAACTCATTGTTTAGCATATTTTGGTTTGGTAATTGTGTTAAGAAATAGAAGTTAGTATATCGTATATACACACTTCTAAATCTAAATTTTAGTATGGGACACGGTGGGGGAGATCGATACCCATCCCCGCCCCGAACCGACCTCGTGGAATTTTCCCTCATTTCGGTCGATGCTCGCAGATCATGGGTTGATTGATTTTTTGTCACCCAACTTCGAATTCAATATAATAAAGGCGTTTATCAGGACAAAATTACTTGTAAATTCAACTACTATGATCTCAACAAGGTAAAATTTCTACAAAATTTATAATTTTGTTTTTGCACTTTGTTTTTATAACTCAAATATCAGTAAAGTTTATTGTTGTCCAGCACGCATATGTATATTGTCAAACGACAGAATTTGTTTGATAGATACACATTATTGATCATCAATATGAGAAATACAAAAGCATTTGGAAAACTTATTGAAAATCAAACACTATTTGAACATCTTAAAGGCGGGAACATGTCTTGTTCTGGACCAGAAGAGATGAGCTAAAGCGAAGTTGCGATGAGACAAGATCAAACTCGAGCAGATTGTCCTCCAATTGGTATGCGCCGACAACGATTGAAGTTCTTGGACTTGATCCTCCATCTACAAATGCAAGGCAAATCACATTCTTATTCACTGCAAACATTGAATTGGCACCATATATCTTCCAAGAAACATCATTTCCTGGCAAAACTAGTTCAATTGTTGGAACAGAAGGGCCGGTGGCAGTGGCGGAAATTGTGGAGGAACTGAAACATGCTCTAAATGGTGCCACTGCATCAACACTTTTGATCTTCATGTCAGACGCAGCCTTGACAAAAGCCCTGGTGAAAGGTTTGTAGATGGAAGAATGAAGTGCAGTGAAATTGTTAATGGTACTAATTTTGGTGCCTCCAACTCCGTTTTTGTCAATGGTAAAGTAGGAACTTTTTACAGACAAAGGTTCTCCATGAACTCTGATGGACTGTACATTAATGAAATATTCATCAGATGGATCACCAACGGTGTAAGCAGGGGCAGTACTTACAGGGTTTATGATGAGGGGTGTTGTGATAAGTGATTTCGACACGTCTGATTTGCTTGACAATCCTCCACCAACGTACAATTTTCCAAGTCCTGAAGATGGAAGGCATAGAGAAAACTTGTCGGGTAAATTGAACTTATTTGCAACCTGTTTGTGCAAAGAAATTTCGGTCCTAGCAAGGCCTAGAATCCCGCTACTGCCACTGGCTAGTCCCTCTGAGAAACGTGTGTTCATGCAAGCGTAAGGGAATTGAGGCACCTCGACATGATCTTTTGAGTGTAGCGTGTCCTCTTCAAACCCTTCAGATACAAGAACACCTTGGAATGGGTTGTAAGCCGAGGCACCACAGGTATCATTGGTGCACCCGGGTCGTGGGGGCATATTGCACCCAACACATCCACTCCCCTTAGCTAGTTCACATTTATGAGATCCACAAGGGATCGGAACATAGGTGGATGAGGTATAATTATCGCAATCGAACCAGAAGAACTGGGCTCCAAGATCAATAACAGCATTCACCGTAGCTCGGGTGCTGCCCATTTCTAGTGTCGTGTAGTATTGCAAGGTAGTGGCGTCCTTCCGAATAGGAAGGTTTAGGCCATTTTGAGCATAGGAAGTAGATACAAGAATAACAACTAAAAAAAGGAAGGAATTGAGAGGAGAAGCCATTGGAATGTGAATTGGATTCAAACAATATGGATTGCATTTCCAATTGAGATTGGATGATCCATTTATAGGCATCCAACAAGGGTATTGCTGATATTTTGATTGGTCAAAGTTGGTGTTCAAATTAAGGCTGCACATCTCAGCACTTAATCTTTGAACTACCAGAAGTGGAAACAATCCAACTTGTCACTTCCTGTCTTTTGCAATAATTCTTTCTCTGTGTAACGATTTGATCATTTTGCTGTATCTATTGTAAATTGCCATTAATAAAGGTTTAATATTTTTCTTGAAAATGATTCATTGTTCTTCTATGGGTTGTGGCAAAAAATGTAGAAACCTAATAATTGAACCATTAAAGTTTGACATCAATGGTTGAAGATGCTATTTAATTGAATATGTGCGATTCTTCTTTAACAACTTAACATTTTAGATAAAACGACTAACATGGCATCAGAATCACGCAAAAGACACAATTCAAGTCTCGCGATTATTTGTGTCAAACCTTTGGTTTAAAAATGAATCCAACTTGTTAAAGATAACATTAAAATGAATAAATATGTCCCCTAATAGTTGGAACTTTTCAATGAACTGGACAACAATCGAAAATCCATGTGCCTTCTCTCCTTTAAGCCTTTGACCATGGATCTAGGCTTCATTGCAAAGATTTCCTCTCAATTTCATTAATTAAGTGAAAATGGAAAGAGAGAAAGATATTTTCTCATATATGAGGCTGCTCAAAAACGTGGAGGGACCCTTTACTCATAGTTGGCTTATTCTGATAGTTTCTATCATAAATAACTAGCATAATGCGTATTGATTAGATCATCAATAATACATTTTGATATATTCCAATATCCCTTCTATATGTTCTCAGTTAGAAGTTCATATTTATCTTTAGGATCATCGAGCATGTTTGGCTAAACTTAAAAGATTTTGCTTATAAGAAATATAAGTTTTTCTATTAGTAAAATTTTAAAATAAATAAGTTATTGTAATATTATATCAAAATTTATCCCAACAACTTTACTTTCCATAATAAAAACGTGTAGAAGTTCAAAGGATCCTTGTTTAAATAGTAAGACACAAAACCCAAATCTCCCGTTCTTAATCTGCCTTAAACATCCCAACTTTTTCATACTCGATGATTGGTCTGAAAGATGATTCTAAGAAAAAAAGATAAGTAGTCGTAGACTTGTAGTTTAATCTCGTCCCAAAGCATCCAAAAAATTTCATACCTGCATCTTTAGAGTAACTTCACCATTTTTACCTTCGATAATAAAAATTCGTACAAAAGGATGGGAGCCAAAAAATACTCGGTCAATATATGTCCAAACTAGAACTAGATTTGAAGTGGATAAGAAAGGTTGAAGGTCCAGAGGATGGAGAAAATGGCCCACGTCTAGATATGTACTATATAATGGTTGAATGTTGTGGGTGACATTGCTATGCTTTTGATTCTTTATTTTTTTTTAAAAAAATGTATTTCATGGACCTCATGCTAAAAGATATTATCACGTAGTGCATATTTAATATTCACTATTATGATTAAAATTGTAGTTTTCTTTTAATTTATTATCCAGTCTTATCGAGTAATGCGCACTCAAGATGTGATTAATGTGTATTTGATGTATATATGTATATTGTTTGGTGATTCGTGTTTTGGCTTGTTAAAATAGTTTGGATGTTTAGATGAGTCTAGATATTTTAGTTGCAAATAATGTTTTATATGACGTTTCAATATGTTTGTTAAGATACTACATAAAAATTATTAGGGCTTTTCAGTATTTTAGTATTTAATTTAATTTTTGGTAGGTATTAAGACGCTAATGATTATCGTAGATCAATAGGACGCACTAAAAATTACACTGAAAAGAATAAACGATACAAAACTAAGTGCAAATATGAGACACAAGAATTTAAAAGTGTTCGGCAATTGTGCCTATGTCCACTGACCCGCATCAATATATTTCACTATAGCGATGAAAGAAAAAATGTATTTTTGTCTGTTTAAGTAAATACGTAAAAAACGTAAAGGTCTAAACTTCTCCAAAAGAAGAAGCTCAAACCTAGGGGGACATTTGTCCGTGATCGAACTCATGAATAACCTCCACATTTGTCAGCAATAGCATTACAGATATTTTGATTGATCAAAGTTGGTGTCCTCAGGCTGCAACCTCCAGATTTAGTTTTTGAACAACCAGAAAGGAGAATAATAAAACCTGTCGGCTTCTTATCTTTTTCCACAGGCTGAAACAATTATTGAATCATAATCTTTGTAGCAATTGTGCCTAATGAGTTATGTCTAAGATTATCCACTTATCGATAACCAGCAATTGGAAAGGAGCAGCATTCGTCGCCAAATCTTCAGCTCTTTTTGTAACAAACGTTTGTAATTAAAAACTCGTCACCAAAAGATTCAAAGGCCTTGGTGATGAATCTCGATGATGGGCTATAATCTGTAATAAATTGATATAGGGCTATTTTTGACTGCCTTTTTCTGTCGTCTGTGGAATTGCATGAAGTAGGCATACTAGTAACCTCTAATGCTCGGACTTTTCGAAATAGTAGGAGTATCCGTGTCGAACACGACACGACATGGGTATGGATATGAGATATGTGTCGGATCCTCCAAATTTTAATCGTACACTTCGTCGTTTTTGCTTCTTATTCTTTATTCCCCCCCCCCCCCCCCCTTTTTCTTTCCCTTTACTTCTTTCCCATTTCCGCTCTCTATAAACATAGCGTTGCCGTCGAGAGGGTAGAGAAAGACGGCGACTCTAAATTTTCCCTTCTTTTTCTTCTTTCATTTTTCTTTCCATTTTCTTTTTTTTTTCTTTCTTTCTTTCCTTCTATGTATCGATAGTTTAGGGTTTTGTTTGTATAAAATAAAAATGAGTTCCACTAAATTTAAATTGCAATCCAGTCCCTCATTTTCTATTTTATATAACATTTAGTAATTTTCATAATTGAAGATTAAGCTCCAAAATTCTATTTTATTCGTCTTAACCCTTTATTCAATACTAATTTCATTCTTTGTGAATAATTGATTTTGGTATATTCAAAATGACATCTTGAATTAGTAAAGAATTGAAGTTTGAAAGGTGTACCCAAGTACCCGCGTCCAAAATTTGGACTCTTTTAGCCATGTCCCTGTATCCTATAGTTTAGAAAATGAAAAATCCGACACTTAGATATGTACCCGTACCCGAGTTCGAGCATCATAACTAGTAACAGACAACGAAATTGTCACAAATATGTTGCAATACTAGTTAGATTATTGTAATGGGTTTTGGTCGACACTCTTGTAGTGAAATAGTTTATGAAAATCAAATACTAATAGGTTATATTTCTGTTATTTATGAGGACATATGTATATAGTCAAACAGTGGAATTTGTTTGATTACATACAATTATTTTCTAGCATAATTAAAATACAATATTTTTTAAAAACGAAGTATGCATATCTGTCAACATTTGATCATCTTAAAGTCGGGAACAAGTCTTGTTCTGGACTAAAAGCGAAGAGCTAAAGCGAAATTGCAACAAGACTAGATCAAACTCGAGCAAATTATCCTCTAACTGGAATGTCCCAATGATAATTGAGGTACTTGGAAAAATTGAGGTTCTTCGACTCGATCCTCCATCCACAAATGCAAGGCACATAACGTTCTTATTGACTGGAAACATTGAATTGGCACCATATATCTTCCAAGAAACATCATTCCCGGGGAAAACCAGTTCAATTGTTGGGACAGAAGGGCCGATGGCAGTGGTGGAAATGGTGGAGGAACTGAAACATGCTCTAAATGGTGCCACTGCGCTGACGCTTTTGATCTTCATATCAGAAGCTGCCTTGACGAAAGCACTGGTTAAAGGTTTGTAGATAGAAGAATGCAGTGAAGTAAAATTGTTAATGGTACTTATTTTGGTGCCTCCAACTCCATCTTTGTCAATGGTAAAGTAGGAACTTTTGACAGACAAAGGTTCTCCTTGGACTTTGATGGGCTGTACATTTATAAAATATTCATCAGAAGGTTCGCCCTGGACAAAAACAGCAGGTCCAGTACTTACAGGGTTTATGATGAGAGGTGTTTTGATAAGTGATTTTGACACGTCTGATTTGCTTGACGGTCCTCCACCAACGTACAATATCCCGAGTCCTGAAGATGGAAGGCATAGAGAAATTTTTTCTGGTAAATTGAGCTTTTCTGCGACCTGTTTTTGCAATGAAATTTGAGTCCTTGCAAGTCCTAGCATCCCAGTAGTGCCACTGGCTAGACCCTTCTTGTAATCTGAGTCAGTGCAAGCAAAGGAAAATTGGGGCACCCCCATATGATATTTGGAGAATAATGTGTCCTCTCCAAAAGTTCCACTTCGAAAAAACTCTCAAATGGGTTAAATGTGGTGGCAGGACAGGTGTTGTTGGTGCATCCAGGGCGCTGAGGCCCGTCCAGACCCCTTGGCTATTTTACATTTTTGTGTGTAACAAGGTATCGGAGCGTATGTGGATGAGGTATAATTATCGCATTCGAACCACAAGAATTGTTGTGCAAGATGGATTACTGTGTTAACCGTGGCATGGTTGCTTCCCATTTATATTGAGGTGTAATGTTGTAAGGTTTTGGTGTCCTTTCTAATGGGAAGGATTAGGCCGTTTTGAGCAGAGGAAGTGGATAAAAGAATGGCAAAGAAGAAAACATAGTAGTTGAAAGAAGAAGCCATTGGTTTATAGTTTGCATTGCGATTCCAAGTGATATAGCAATGTCTATTTATGGATATCTAAAACAAAAATGCTATTTGTACAGCATTTGGTGTACAATAATGTACAGAGCTCTCACTCAAGGGGTGGGATCCGAGATTATTTTAATCATGGACCCCACCTCTTGTTTGTGAGTGTGCTGTGTATAATGCTGTACATCAAACTGTAACAGTAGCTTCTCTCATCTAACAATGGCATTACAGAAATTATGATTGGTCAAAGTTGGCATCTAGCTTACATTGATATTTTCAAATCTATTTCCTCAAACTCATTTTCAACTTCATATTATTCAAATAAAATAATTTTATACATAACACCTAAGTTTCCCTATTTTTTTAATCACACATCTCTTAAAAAATCATATTTAAAAAATTCACTTATCAAAAATTATAAACGTTTATAGCTTAGCTTGTTGTAATCTTTGTAAACAAAATTTGTAAATGTTTATAATTTAGCTTGTTGTAACTATTTTTTTCGTCGAGATTATCCCCCAAAAATAAATAAATAAATTCTAATCAGAGCATCTCCAAAAATTATTTACAATGATTGTATTTTAATAAGCTATAAATATTAATACTATACTTCTAAAACTATTCAAATCACAATTGAATTGATTGACAATTAACATATAAAAAATATTAAAATAAGAGAAGAGAAATCAACATATATTTTTGAAAAAATAAATGAAAGAGTCAAAATAGAGAGAAAGTATAAAAATTTTAATCGTTTAATTTAAAATTGATTTCCATTATATACATAAGATACTCTTTATAAATAGAAAATCTATGCTCAATTAGTTCCACTACAAAACTCTATTGGAGTTAATTTATCATCAACATGTTTATCTAATTTTTTTTTTTTAAAGGCAGAGAAATTCACAATGCAACATTATGGGCTTGGGCCCACATATTTAGGGCACATATTTATAGCTTGGGCCCACATATTTAGGGCAAACATGAATAACTTGGGCCTAGGTATGACACAGGGCAGGTCGGGGCAATCAATCTCGTCTTCCACTCCATCAAGCATTTTTTTCCTTCTGAGTCTCTTTCATCGTTTAAGGGGTGACAGCATAGGGCAGGTTCCCTACCCAGTTTACCGCCCTTCATTATTTATCTTATTTTTTGCTTTTTAATACCATATTACAAAGAAAACAGAAGACCTTGATCTTACCTAGATTAAAATACGTTCACAACACCACCGTAATTTTGTTTGTATACTTTTCATATCCCAATGATCACTCAAATAATATCTTATATACTGTTTCATGACAACTAATTGAAAGATATTTCGAACTTATAATGCATATGATCCGTAGTAAACATATAATCAAAACTTAAAGACAAACAATTAAATGAATCCATTATGTTATCAATTCGGGCACTAGAAGTCTAGAACTATTAGATCATACATGAGAGAAATATTCCAGCCTTGGAGAGCAAGAATTGATCAAAAATTCCGATTCAAAATTTGTTAAAGAGAGCAGGCACCATATTCTCCATCCTTGTCACGATGCAACATCCGTCGTCATGTCTAGAGATGACAACAAAGTGGGTATGAGAGGGGTCAACAATTCTTGTCCCCTATTCAGTATATAATTTTTGTTACCTTGTCCTGACCCATACTCAATTAAAGCAGGATTGGATGGCCGGATGGGTTTGGGGCGAGAGCTTGGTGGGGCAGGTCCCTGATCCGTTTATCACCTTGTTTATTTTTATTTTTTTATTTTTTTTATATGTTTAGTTAGTGAATATTATTACTTTTTTTTTTAATTTATTATAAACAATTCATGTTCTCTTTTAAAAATGATGATAAATGTTTTCGTTTTGTTTGATAAAAAATTTAAATTTGAGATTAATTTTAAAATGACCATATTTTTCGTACTGTCCCGTACTCGATTAGGGAAAATGACCCTCACCCCACCCGGCCCAGTCCAGCCCGACCCCATTTACTCGATTAGCTGGGGTCCACAAGTATTCGGTTGAACAAATTTTTTTGCCATCCTTAATCATATCATTGCTTTGCTTTGAGTAGTCGATTATGCAAGAATTTTTGTTTGGGATGAGCCGTCACAAATAACATGATTTTCATTTTGCTATCTTATTTTGGCTTATATACTTGTGGATTGTTAGCAATTGACAATTATTATTTCCAAACTTCTTATTCTACATACTCATTAACAATCAGACATTCACATAATCAAATATTTTGTATGTAAACTTAAATTTTTTTTCATTCTTTTTAACCACATTTTTCTAAGAGTCACTTTTTAAAACTCTATTTTTCTCAAAATTTTAACCACATTTTCTTAAGAATTACTTTTCAGAGCTCTATTTAGAATTTTGTTAGGTGTACATAATAAATTATACGTAGGAATATCCAGACTCTCACATAAAATATTTTTATTCAAGTGGGGTCACCCTATTTACAATTTATTATTAGAATTTCCCTAATAATAATATACCAACTGAATACTCTCATCTCTCTCTCTCTCTCTCTCTCTCTCTCTCTATCCCCGCCCCCCCCCCCCCCCCCCCTCGCCCACCTGCTGCAATTGAAACCCTTCACTGAATCATATTTGCTACTGATTCTGTCATTCACACAAAGTTGGGTATGTATTTATTGAATCATCGTGTGATTTTTTGTTCTTTTTTATTTTATAGCTAATCATTTCCGTAGTGATGGAACTGTCAATATTGTGAAGTTTTGGTGATTTTTATTTTCTCTATTTGATGATATTTACAAGTGTTTTAGTGGCGATTATGTTTATAAAATATGAAAGTCTTAAATTTTAGTTTTATTTTTTCAAGAACGTGAAAGATTCATTCTTGAAAAGTTATAGGCCATTCTTTGGGAAATTATTTCTTGTTGATGAATTATTTGATGTTTTCTTATGAAATGGAAATTGGGATCCGATTAATTACTCCATTTTCTACCTCGTTTTGACGATTTTATGGTGAGGGATTGTTGCTGTGATTTTAGTATTCGTTGTGAATTGGAATGCAGTTAATAATATAATAACTGGAATATACCCAAAAACTTCCAAAAATTGATGTTACATATAACTGTCTTATAATCATCTGCTATGATAATTGTAGGAGATCATAAATAATTCTCTTTTCACTCTCTATTGGTAATTATGCTAAAGGCAAGAAACAATATTCGAATATTTAGGCTGAACTGCATTTTGTGATTATGCATACGTTGTAATATTTAAAAAAAAAAAAAAAAAAAAAAAAAAAAACCAACTTTTGATGGTAAGGCATAATCTGATTATACTCCTATCTTGACATAAACCAGGTTAGAATTCTATAGCTGTATCTCTGTTTTGTGGGAGGAGGAATTGTGTGTTATAGTTACTAAATGTTTTTGTCTGTGTGCCTTGAATTTGGAATGCATGACAATTTTCCATTTATTTCTGGTTCTTCATATCGTATTGTATGTACAGGTTATTGGTTTGTGTAGCTTCAATACCATCTGGAAAGAGAGTAAAAGATATAGAACTTTTCTGCATTAACAATGAATGAGACCATCTTCAAGGATCGCATTGCAGCATTGCTGCAAGTTATGCAAGCAACAAAAATTATTAAAGAGGATAATATTCCATGCAAAATTGAAGAGGTGATTACTTTTGAGCTGGTGATTATAATTTTTAACATCATGACTTATGAGACTATTCTTCTACTTTCTCAGGGTTTTTACTTGGGCTCACTTGGAGCTGCCAATAACAAAAGTACTTTGAGAAGCTTGAATATCACACACATATTGACGGTCGCCCATTCTATGTCCCCTGCTCATCCAAATGACTTTATATACAAAACTGTTCCTGGTAAAGAGTTGTTGAGTTGAATCTTCGAAATAGCATCCATTTTACGAATATTTGTACCACAACTCATTGCTTTGTGTTGTATAGAAGAATTACTCATTTCATTTTGATAGTGGGCCGAAGTGGGTTTGAGCTTGTTTGGCCAAGCTTGAAGTCTGAAGAGTTTACTTATAACAAGATAATTAAGTTTTAAAATAAGTAACTTTTCATTGATTAAAATTGGAAATAAATTACTTATTTTGATAGCTATCTAAGAGTTACTTTCAATGTAAATAAGTTCTTTTATTTAAAAGTAAGAAAAAGTAGTTGATCCAAACATGTTTTGGAAACATAACTTCTTAAGTAACTTTACCTTTCATTTAAGCTTGGCCGGACATGCTGTCAGTGGATTTAATTTAGAAGTGTAAAGTGTGTTTGCGAACATTACACCTAATGCCGCCTTGAGATCACTCTATCTATTCTGAGGTTTTACTTCCACCTTTCTAAATATGGAATGATTGTTTGTTGCATGCTGTGTTTCTTTCTACTTTTATATCTGGTGTTCTAGCTTTCTAATAGATGAACCCAGTTGAATCTTCTGGTTCTTTTTACACAAAAAACTTAGTTAACGTCTTATTTATGATGTTCCTCCTGAATTCGAGCAGTAATGGATAGAGAAGATGTGGACATAGCACAGTACTTTAGTGAGTGTTTCAATTTTATTGAAGAAGCTAAAAAGACGGGTGGTGGTGTTTTGGTTCATTGCTTTGCAGGAAGATCCCGGAGGTTTGCTTTTATTCTATTTATTTTAACCTCTTCTGCAGTGTAGTAATTTTAAGTAATAGGTAATGTTTACCATTTTCGTGGATATTAATAGATTCTTCGTATCACTAGATTGAAATAAAAATTCATGTAGTGGTACCATCTTCCACAATTAATCTTTGTTCCAACTTTAGTTATCAGGGAAAGGGAAATTTAGAAAAGTTTAAATATTGAGTTACATTAATGATGTTATATACAGCTGTTCAGTATAAGTAAAATTTGAAAATGTTCAGTTACAAGCTTTAACTCAATTGCATTAATTTAAAGAGTGACATGTGTAAAGCTTTTTTATTGATGTTCTCGAGTTTGCTTAGTAGTGTGCAATTTGAGTAATGTTGAATTTTGACCTGTTTTGCCGTGGACAAATTTATACATAGGAATGTTCTCCAATGCCTTAAAAATGTGATCAGCTGTTCCATGTACCGCTGTCCTTGCTTTGTATTGGCCGAGCTGGATCCTTTTAGCAAGTATAATTCTGGAGGAGGTATTCAACAAGGCAAAATAGAGCATTTTTCCTGAAACATAACCACTGTGCAATGCAGCTATTTTTTTGTTCTTTTCTTCATCAATTTAGAAATGTAAGGGTTTGTTTTGGAGAGATTTTTTTAAATCATTTTCAACCATACATTTTATTGGGACTCACATTTTCCCCCACTTTTCAACCAACATTCTCCAAAAAAATTTCATTTTTCACTTGAAAGTGTCTCCAAAACCAAAGCTAAGAGTCCTCCTGAAACATGTGGACTCTTTTCTTTTTCAAATTTGGCAAACATTCAAGATGTTGGAATCTTGGTTGGATCATGTACTTATGTTCTAGCACTATTGACTGATGAGTTGGCAGTACGTGGACCATTTCAATATCCTTAGATTCACTAGAAAATCCTGAATATAGTCCTCCAATGGAGATTGTTTGTGACATCTGAAGTATAAATTCCATGCCCATGTCAGTATATCATAATCTCACTTCAAAAGTAATCAAGTAACATGCAAAACTCATTGTAGATATTTTGTTTATGTAATGTAAAAAATCCAATATTGGATTATGATGGTTAATAAATGTACAGTGTCATCCAAGAGGTCGTGTAGTTGCTCCATTCTTTCTTAGCCTGCAACATTATCTTGACCACCATGTCTAGTCTGCCTATATATGTTTGAAGTAGGAGCTGGACTTAGTATAGAGTGAACAACTACATTTTTTATGACGTTTTCTTATTTTGAGAGTAGGCTCTCTTTCACTTTTGCTCCTTCATCCTATTATCATTCCATCATTGCAACCTATGCAAACAATTCTGAAATCTTTCCTTTTTATCACCAAATTTCTAGTTTAAATTCCGTCGCTAAATTTTTTTACCTTTATTCCAACTGTTCCTCTTATTATGGTTCAGTGCTGGCCTTAAAAGCTTGCTGTCTAGAATTAATAGCCCTCTCTCATTGACACATCCTTTCAACAAAATTGAGCTACTGATGCTGTGTGATAGAAACGTAAAGCTGCAATTATAAGTGGGTTAGTTACAAAAGTAAAGGCTGATTGTTAGCCTACTTGTCTTAAAAACTTACTGGCCAGAGTTAACAGCCCCTTCACTTTTGCACATCCTTTCCCCAAAATCAAGCCTAGTGATGCTGCATGATTGACATGTGAGGCTGTAATGATAAGTTGGTTAGTTGCAAAAAGGAAACAATGAATGTGAGTTCCAAAAGGAGAATCTTAGCTGCTATTAAAATATTATTTTATTCAGAAACAGATTTTCTGATGACTGAATTAATTGCCTTTGCCTTTGGTTTGATATACCCAATGTTATTCCTGAAAATAATTTGATCATCAAACTTTTACTTTGAAAATATATTCCATGTTTGTTTGAGTTCTTGTTTTGAATTTGATTTAGTTGTTGTACTTCACAGTGTGACCATTGTTGTTGGTTATCTGATGATGAAGAACGGCATTAGCTTAGCCGAAGCTCTGGAACATGTGAAGAGAAAAAGATCAGTTGTATCTCCCAACTCTGGCTTTATTTCACAGCTGGAAAACTTTGAGAGATCTCTTCAAGGTACTTGCTTGTTTAACTTTAGAGTTGGCTTGTCATACAACTGTTATTAAACAAGATAGTTTGTTCACTTGAGAAGTTTTAGCAAGAACAAGGCTTGTTTTTGAGGAGCAAAAAATGTATGTGATGAGAACCTGAATATAGAATTGCGAATAAAACTAGAACGAAGAAAAAATATTTGAATAAATGTAGATGCAAAAATAGTTTTGAGATCATCATTGGTGGTTTAATATGAAGATCAAATTTGTCATCTATGTCCATGTTGGTGATATTGGTAAACATAATTAAGACGCCTCAATATATTCTTCCCATTTTTTTGTGGATTGCTACCATTACTACATACTTTGTTACATGCTGTTGTAGAGTTTTGTGTGAGATGTGCATTCTGCTCCTTTTCATGCAATACTATATATAAGAACTGGCTTACAGATCAAATCATCTCAAGAAAACTTCTAATACAAATATAAATATTGACGTTGGCTAAGAGTTAAAAAGAAGAATTTTTTATTGTGTTCTTTTTATTTTTTATTTTATGTGTGCACTTTTTTGTTGTAATTTGCCCTGCAAATAATTGGGTCCATTGCCTGGTGTTACTATACTCATCACCCTTTCGTGAAGATGACGTGTTTTAGGATGACAATGTATAGAAAACTCACGACTCTCGTTGGATAAGGGTTGACTCTCTACCAAACACTTATTTTTTTCCGTGGGATGGTGGGGAAGAGGCGAAAGATCATCTATGATGCATTAGGGACATAACAGATCCTCGTGGATACAAGTTATCCAATTCTATTTGGGCGACCGAAGGGAATGGCATATCACTTGAAGAAAACAAGGATACGATTATTCCTTGTCTACCAATGAAAACAAGGCAATATAATGCGGATTGTCTATGCGAATAGAAAGCATGACCATTCCATTTTTATCAATAATGTAATAGACTGTTTGTCATGGTTGTGTTAAATTTCTGAGAAATGTTGTGCACAAATGGACGATGTTGTCATTCCACAAGATTATTACTTAGTACCTCATGGTAGCTAATTTATGGTTTGGGAAAAAGCTCAAGACATATGGCATAATATCAATTCTGCTCGGGTATTTGCTAGACGGTGACAATATACACCATAAACATTTCGTTTTGCCTCACTCCCTATGTTAACTTGTTCTTGCAGGGAAATTCTGTTCAGTGTTTATTACCTTAAATTTCCTTGTCAAATGCAGTTTTATTTCAGTTTTCCTTTTCCACTAAATATATTCTTTAATGCAGGATTGAAGATGGGAGAGGCTGCTGGAGTATAGAACTTCAGCAATTCACCAGTATTATTGTAAATGAGACAAGAATATACCTCAAAAATGGCAAACAGCATTGATTCTATAGAAATTCTATCAAACAGATAGAGTGTGAAAAAATATTTAGTCAATGATGTTAACTGTTTATTAGTAACACCAAACATGCAATTTGTTACTTTTTTCTGTGATCATGTGCAGTATCCTTACTGAAGTTTGAGCTTTATCTTCAACTTTGTCTCTGACCAATTTGTTTATGTTAATTTTTGGGGTTTCTAACTATTGGGTTTTGTGACCCAAATCCGATTAGGGCACGCGTGATTTGGAGTATTGGGCTTGAAGACATCAAAATAGGGTCCAAGAAAAAAATAGGTTTCGACGGACTCGGAATAACGCTCGTCTACTGCTCAAACGGCAGGGCGAGATTTGGATAAGCGAGCTTGTCGTTCCCCTGGCGAGAGACTAGCGCTCGAGGTCTGAATTTTTTTCATATTTCTTTCTTCACACGATTTAGTGATCTAGTTTCCATCTTTAGGGTCATTTCTAGGGTTTGACATACATTCCTATAAATATTAGATTTTTCTTTACAAGTTTTGTAATACTTAAAGTTAGAATCATTATGTAAGAACACAATTATTATATTATTATATTTTCTTTCCGTTATAGTTGTTGAATAAAATCTCTACTTTCTCCCGCAAATTAAGGCTGCGTTCTCTTTGTCGTTTTGGGGCCGTTTTCTGTTTTCTGTTTTGCAAAACGACGAAAACGCGTTCTCTTTGTCGTTTTGGAAAACGAGTTTTTCAAAACACCAAAAAAAATTACACACAAAACCCAAAACGAGTTTTTTTCGTTTTGAACGTTTTCTGTGCAAAATTCGAAAAAATTGAAAACACGCGAAACACTCCATTTTTCAACAGTGTTCCTTCTTCCATAAAAAAAAAAAAAAAAAAAAAAAAAAAAAAAAGTCTTCCTTCATCTCTGCCTTCTCTCTCTTCTATTTTCTATGTTTATTTTGTATGAAAAAATAAACTTATTATTGATTTCATGCAATCTCAAAAAATATATTTAATTTTATACAAGTGTTTATTATTGAAATGTATATGTTATTTTATTAAAAGTGGAATTTTTTTTGAAAATGCATAAATATTTTACACTTATATGTTATTTTATACTACATTAACATTAAACTATTAAAATTAATTGAATAATCATATTTTTAGAATAAAATAATATTAATAAAAATTTTCACAAATTTATATGTTATTTTAATATATGAAAAAATATTTCATGATTAAAAGATATTTCAAAATTCAATGAAATTTCAGGTTTATAATATATTTAATAATATATTAACATTAAACAATTAAAGTTAATTGAATAATCAGATTTATTGAATAAAATGTTATCAAATAATATTCTAAAAAAGTGCAAAGAGAACGCGTTTTCTGTTTTCTGTTTTGAGACACTGTTTTTCAAAATGACAAAGAGAACGCATTTTCAATAAATCAAAATAAATAGACACTAAAAACACAAAACACAAAACGAATTTCAAAACTCAAAACACAAAACAGAAACACGAAGAGAACGCACCCTAAATTTTTGTCATTGTTTTCTTGTTGTTTGTGATCAATATTTCATATCATGTCATATAACTTCGTCTCGTTCCTTGGGATTGACTTGTCTTGCCTGAAGAGTTGATAAATTGATCCTAGCAGTTAGCTCGTCGACTTTGAATCTACATTCACTGAACTGTTCGTACCCTTTTACTTGTATTTAATTTGGTATTCAATGCTGAATGCGATTGGATATTTCATTAGACAAGGTTTTAGGTATCTTATCAAACATGCGATGCTTATAGAGATTAAACCCTCATAAACACTAAAGCCATGTATAATTATATTTTAATTAACAATTTCAACATATAACAAAACGAAATGTTATGTAAACACGATAACAGTGTTAGAAAGTTTATTCTCATAAGGTTATACATAATTACAACCTCTGCTCAATATTAGGAAACTATGAGAAAAACAATACATTTAGCTCCTCTTTGGTTACCATTACTTAGAAACTCTTTTTCCCCCATCTCAAACTCAATTTCAAGTAAACATATTCACGATAAAATATTTTACATGTAAATTTAAAACGTTTTTCCACTTCTTAACAACACATTTTCCGAAAGTTCACTATTCCAAAACTCATTTCATTAATTAATGGTAGATAAATAGGAGCTTAACTATGGACGAAATGAATAACTATAGAATAATTTATGTAATACGCATTAGCAGAAACAACATATGAAGAGTTTATTAATTTCTATACTTTTGATGGCGAGTTTATATCAATGAGCGTCCAAAAACTCAAAACGAGTAATTACATAAGTCTAAAGCTCAAATGAAAAATCAAATTCCAAGATCGAGTATTCTCAACAAGCTAGAACTTGAGCTACTCATTATAACAAGATTAATTGGAACCTCAAGTCGGGCTATTAGAATGTGGGTATACAGATTCAATTGGAGTGATGAAGAATCGAGCGTGGCATGCATGAAGAGAAGCAAAAGAAGCAGGTATGGTGCATGAGACTTCCCCTTTCTCTTTTATCTGTACGCGGGGAATGTAATTGTTCCAAGATCATAAACGTGAGACGTAATACATACACACAAAATAGACATATGTAGAGAGAGAAAGAGACAGATATTTAGAGAGAGAGAGAGAGTAAAACTAATTAACCTCACGAGAGTGTAACACCCAGCATTAAATGAAAACCCTAGTCGACGAATATAGAAATAGCCCCCTATATGTAGATATTCTGTAGTGTGCTATCCTATATATAGAAAGAGAAACAGACTGGTGTTTGTGTGCAAGAGAGAGAAAACAAAGGAACGAACTTAGAAGCTTTTTCTCTCTTTCATCCAGAACCATGTCTCACATAGCTGTGGAGAGGAACAGGAGAAGACAAATGAATGAACATCTCAAGGTTCTGCGTTCCTTAACTCCGTGTTTCTACATCAAGAGGGTACTCTCTCTCTCTCTCTCTCTCTCTCTCTCTCTCTCTCTCTCTCTCTCTCTCTCGTTTCACCGTTCGGTGATATATTAACTTACCTGTATCACGTATTAGACACGTGTATATGCTCGTTTATATGGTCAATTTTCTTTCCTCTTAACCAGTAATTACAAATTACGATAATCTTCAACTTTGGTGTTCGTTTTATGTGTATGATATGGAAATTAAGGGAGATCAGAAATATGCATCAGATATGGAAGATAGTTAAGCTATGGAGCATAATTATTATCGATCCTAATTATTGTCACTTCGCATAATAGGAGTTATTGTAAAATTCAATTTTGCCTTAATTTATTATCTTATAAGTAGGGAATTGTTATTAATTAGCTTTATAACTATCATTAAAAAGAGAAAGAACGGCTAGAGAAGATATGTGTGCGATTTTTTTTTTGTAAGTATTTTTTCATCATAGTGAATTATTGTAGCAGTGGGAGATGACGACTCTCACATTAAGGCGATCCTCTGTAAATATTGTGCGTTTATTATTCTTTCTTCGAATTATTACTCCTGATGGAATAGAATTAGGGTTTATAATTTTCAACTCTTCCCTTCCCTTTGTGCGTATCAATATATGTATATGCGTGTTGCAGAGTTAATTTATCTTCCCTCTTAACTAGTTTTGGTAAGTGTCAACTTAATTTGGTGTTTGTTTCATGTTATGATAAGGAAATTAAGGGAGATCAAGACATTTGTACCTGACATGTTTTTCCTTGTAAGTGTACTAGACATGTGTAAATGCATTTTTGTACGGTAAATATATCTTCCCTCATCACTACTTTTGATAGTCAAGTAGTCAACAACTTAATTTGGTGTTTGTTTCATGTTTATGATATGGAAATTAGAGGAGATCAAGACATTTGTTTTACATTGTAAGTGTTTTAGACGTGTATATGCGCTTTTGTGAATAAATTCATCTTTTCTTTTACTAGTTTTGAATCTTTGATAGTCATCAACTTAATTTAGTGTTCGTTTTATGTTGGATATGGAAATTTAGGGAAATCACACGTCTTCCCTTTTATGCATATTAGACGTGTATATGGACGTTTACAGAGTATATTGATGATGAAGTTTTAACTAGTTTCAATAATCGTGTCAACTTTTGGTGTTCGTTTCATGTGATATGGAAATAAAGGGCGATCAAGCATCAATTGTAGGTGGTGTAATAGATTTCATCAAGGAATTGCATCAAGTTGTTCAATCCTTGGAGTCGAAAAAACGCAGGAAGAGTAGTAGTCTAAGCCCTAGCCCTGGACCTAGTCCGAGGCCATTTCAGTTAAGTTCTCAACCAGACAGTCCATTTACATATAATACTGATCAGTTCAAGGAAGTTGGGGCTTGTTGCAACTCTCCCCTTGCAGATGTTGAAGCTAAGATTTCGGGATCCAACGTTCACCTACGAACGATATCCAGGCGAATCCCGGGGCAAATTGTGAGGATAATCAATGTGTTGGAGAAACTTTCTTTTGAGATTCTTCATTTGAACATTAGTAGCATGGAAGACACAGTCCTATACTCTTTTGTCATAAAGGTATGTATATAAATAGAAAAATAACATTATTCTATTCCATCAAATTTCAGAATTCTCATTTACCGTGGTAGAAGTTCATAATTCCCTAGTAATTCCCACGAAATGACATTGATTCTTTCCCTTGTGACAGATGTATATAGATTATCAAACAAGTATTTGCTGACAAACATATATTAAATTTCATGATCATAATTTGACTCACTGCAAAAAATAAAATAAAATAAAATTGTTCCCTTCTTCTGACAATTACATTGCTAATTACAGATTGGACTTGGATGTCAAGTGAGTGTGGAGGAACTGGCTCTTGAAGTTCAACAAAGCTTCTGCTCTGAAGCAGTTTATGTTAAAGGCGATACAGAAAATCCAGTACAACGGTTCTAAATTTTAAGCAATTCCTGGACGATGGCTAATATTTAATATATATGTATACATTTATGTGTGTGTTAAGAAATACCCTGGTGAGGTTAAACTTCGTGGGACAATAATAAAAATGACAATGGGATGTAAATATCCCTTTTGTACGAGAGCAAAAAAGGATTAAACCTTATGGTAATGAAATAAATTGACCTCACCTTGATTAACAGCTTCATTTTTTCTCTCTTTGTGCATTTTTTTTTTTTTTTTTTTTTTTGGGCGAACTTGCAGTCACTACTATTCGGGTGCACGCTAGGTAAATTTTCGGGCTGACGCAATAACCTGCAAACCACGTCAGTCAGGTTAACCACATTAGGCAAGTCCGATGCGACATGCTCAACCGAAAAAGAGTTGGTAGGGAGAATCGAACTCGTGAACAAAGACCTCCGTGCTCACCTACTCCACCAACTCGACCACCCCATATGGGGTTGGTGCATGCATTTTTTGAGTATGCTGTGGATTAATCTATAGCAATCATATCAAATGTCATTTTTACACAAATTAATCATTTTATTTAGTATTATGAATTGGATCATTTAATTACTAATTATATATGTAACAATTTTTTTCAAGATATATGTCATTGTAATTTGAAAGTTCCATATCTTAGTGAGAATATCAAAAAAAAAAAAAAAAAAGTTATTTATCTCAAAATATGATAATACTTTAGTTTATAAGAAAATAATTTGAGAAGTATATACCATTTCTAATACAAATCAAATTTACTCTTCTAAGATATAAATTTGCATAGTTCTCAAGTATTTTTCTCAAGTTCTATTAGTAAATTACACCAATGTCTTCATTTTTAAACATTCTAAAAATCAACTAATAAATAGTATTTATTTCTTGATAGTACATACATTAGCGACTATATAAGAAACGTGTTTTTGGATGCATGATGGTACTAAGTATTTCGATTTTTTTTTTTTAAAGGATAACTAAGGCCTATTTGATATTATTTTTGTTTTTGCTTTTGTTTCTTACTTTGAAAAGTTGTTATATGAACAACGTATTTGATTTGGATTCTCAACGCAAAAGCAACTGTACAAGAGAAGAAATAGCTTATAATTAGCAAGCATAAATAATCCTTCCAAGACACCGTATTGCTCTAGTTTCTACTTTATAAAAAAAAAACCCTATTAGTTATCAAACTCATAACCTAAAATAAGTAACGCTTAATTATCCTAATTAAATAATCCAATTTTTAACTACAATGTTATTTCATTGATTTCACCGAATATGATGTAAGTTTAGGAAAAGGAAAAAGATAAAGAGCCAGGGTCGATCATTGACCCTGACTCCATAGTAAAAAATCGGATATTCGACCCAACTACACCTAGAGGAGAGGGATTAGGTGTAAATGTGGAATTAAAATTTAATTAACATGCAACAAGTCACAAGTTAATTATGTCTAGGTGATTAATCAAACAATTCAGTTTATCCTAACTTGAACTACCGCAATACCGAAAGCAATAACTAAAGTAGTAAACAACACAAAATTGTTCACGAAGAAACCCTACGTGAAAAAAACTCCGGGCACTTTGCTAGTCAAAAATTCACTATAAACTGTATTATAAACTTACAGATCACCAGCAAAGTTGACAACACAAGTTTTCTGATCTCCTGTTTGAAATTCGAAACAACTCTCATGGAATGTGCACACGAACACCAATCCTAGCTCTTCTTGCAGTTTATCTCCTGTAGATCCACTAAGAACTTCTCGTTCTTGAATTTCTTCATTGATCTTCGCAGCCAACCAAGTTGACGAAACAATCTTCCTGACAGATCTAAGTAAAGAATGGGCACCAGTGTATTTGATTGAAGGTTTTGATATTTTCAATCCAAAGGGCGCATATGAATTTATTGAAGTTGAGGAATGTTTAGCTCTTGAGAGAATAAGTGTTTTCTCTTGAATGTATATTGTTCAATCTGCAGATCCCGAATGCGCAGCGCCTCCTTTTATATGTTGGACGAATATGGTAACTTTGGCCAATAAAAATCTCGCGAAATCGCAAATTAGGTCAGACTATAAAATGGTCGCTCGAGCGAAAGGCCTGTCACACAAGCGACAGTGGGGTGAAAGTTGAGCGATGAATGTTCTGCTTCACATACTCGAGCATGAGTCCCGCGAACGTCTAGAGAAAATGTGGCGAGAAACCTTCGTATTCCAAACTTGGACCCCGAACCCTACGCTATACAACCAACTATGAAACTTTACAATTAAGTCCCCAAACTTCTAAAATGTTCAAGTTGGTCCTTTTGTTCACAGAATAGCCAATTACAATAATCTAACACCAACAAACTCCTCCTTTGGCATTCTGTGACAAAATCATTTACAAAGCACAAATTTAGCCAAAACAAAAAACTAAGTCCAACTATCATCTGAATGTAGCTTCCACTTTGTTCAACCTGTATCCTGAAACCAAAACTCACACACTAGTATAAAAGCACATGATACAGGAAATAAGCAATAAAACACTTGGAAACACAGTAATGTTTTAAACATAGTATCTATGTCTCTTTCTAACGACCCCAAATGACATAAGACATAAGTATAAATGTCATATCAATGAAAATCAAGTCAAATGTCAAACAGTATCTATGTCTCTCCCTAACGATCCCAAAAGACATATATCAAAGCATGCATATGAATAAGTAACCAATTATCTATGTCTTACCCCATCGACCCCAACAGACAAACATACAAATGACAATGTAGCTGCTCAAAGACACAAGCCAACATCTTATAAATCTCCCTCACACTATAAAATCTCTTCCCCTTTTTGTCACAAATACTGAAGGGAAAAGAGAACCAAAGCAACGCAATAAGAGATAGACAGCAAAGCATATCAACCAACCAAATGTGTAGTTGAAAGCATGCAAGAGCAGAATTAACAAGTAATAAACCTCCCCATATAACCAGAATAAGTCAGAATGGAGTAAATAATATAAGTGACTCATGTGTGTAACGTGTCACTAATCCAAGGTAAATCAGACTCTAAACTTTAATTTAATGAGAAGGGACATGCGAAGCATCACTGCCAAAGAGTGTATTCTCCTACTACCGAAAGTCAAACTTTAAAGAATAGTAGGACCTGTGATATAAAGCCTATTTTGCAAAAATGGCAACATGTGACTCCCCCTTACTTTGAGTATATGAGTGGTTGATATATCAATTTTGTACCAGCTCAATATTTTTTTTTTCAATAGCTCATAATATTTTATCTTAAGTGCAAGTATTAATTCATTGAGCAACTAAGATGACCCCTGTAGCGAGCTTTAGGTTAGTTAACCCAAGTCAAATGACCAAAGGTATCAGGTTTTGAAATACCCTTAAGACTTAATTTCTCGAGTCAAATAGTCTCGAAGAAATACATTAAGATATGAGCCTATTTTCTTTTTCTTTTTGTTCACTATGGGATAAACATAAATTTAGGTCTACAATAGATGGTCAATTCATGTTCAGAGTCAACTCACTAACAAGTGACTGCCATCCCAAATCTTACACATGAGGTTAAGTCCAACTTACAATATCATAGTGTGTGCAGTGCAGATGGTACATGAAGACACTTATACGAAATACCACAACTCAACTTCAACAATCGATGGAAATTAAGCTACAACTCATCAATTATAGTCAGACATGATCATAACATGCAATATCAGGAAGATTGTATCTCATGCTGTAGTAGACTATCCATTCCCAATTTTTTTTTAAAATTTTTAAAAAAAAAACAAAAGCAATAATGAGTAACACACAAATGAAAACAAATAATCAAGCACACAGAACCAAAACAAAGACTGCATGTGCCAAAAACTGATATAACGAGAATGCACATGCAGGAAACTACATCCTAAAAAGCAATAAAAATTATGGATGCACAATAGTCCAATGAATGCCAGATGATAGCAGACAGTGTAAAAAGCATGCAAACTCCTGAAACAGTAATCAGGAGGGAACACAGATACCAACAGCTTTCCTAAGAGACTCAAACCATCTAAAATTTTAGTAAACAGATCAGCTAGTTGATGTTTGGTGGAAATGTGTTCAAGTGAAACTACTTCAGTCTCAACAAGTTCTCGAATAAAATGATGTCTAATGTTAATGTTCTTAGTGCGAGAATGTTGAACTGAAATTTTAGAAATATTGATGGCACTAGTATTATCACAGAAAACAGTCATAGTTCCTTAAGTAATTCCATAATCACTCATCATTTGTTTCATCCAAAGCAATTGAATACAACAACTACCTGCAGCTATGTATTCGACCTCTGCAGTAAATAAAGAAATATAATTTTGTTTCTTACTCATCCAAGCTACAAGATTGTACCCAATATAAAAAAAAAAACCCCAGATGTGCTTTTCATATCATCGGCATTACCTGCCCAATCAGCATCTGAGTAGTCAGCAAGCTCTAGATTAGAATCTCTAGAGTAAAGAATCCCTTGATTCACAGTACCATTAACATATCTGATTACTCTTCTGACAACAGTTAAGTGAGATTCCTTGGGATCAGCCTGAAATCTAGCACATACTCCAACACTAAAGGCTATATCAGGTCTACTAGCTGTAAGATAGAGAAGACTACCTATCATACTCCTATACAGAAACTGGTCTACACTCCTACCTGTAGGGTCATGACACAATTTGACACTAGTGGTCATAGGAGTCCGTGTGTTTTTCTTACTATCTAACCCAAACCGCTTTACAAGACCTTAGCATACTTAGACTGGGATATGAACAACCCATCATCTATTTGCTTCACTTGAAGACCAAGGAAATAACTCAATTCACCAACTATGCTCATCTCAAATTCTTGTTTCATGCATTCAGCAAACTCATGAGCAAGAGAGTCAATAGGAGAACCAAAGATGATATCATCAACATAAATTTGGGCTATCGTGATGGTTTCTTCACTACGGCTTATGAACAGGGTTTTATCTGCACCACCTTTCACAAACCCACGTTCCTCAAGATAAGTAATCGGTCTGTCATACCAGGCTCTAGGAGCTTGCTTTAGACCTTACAGGGCTTTATTCAGTTTAAAAATATAGTGAGGAAACTTAGGGTCAATGAATCCCTTAGGTTGTTCAACATAAGCTTCTTCCTGAAGAACCCCATTTAAGAATGCATTTTTGACATCTTATAGAGTTTGAAACCTAAGGTACAAGAAAATGTAAGGAGAATGTGAATAGACTCAAGACATGCAACATGGGCAAATGTCTCATCAAAGTCAATTCCCTCAACTTGAGTGTATCCTTGTGCAACTAGCCTAGCCTTATTCCTAGTTATGGTACCTACATCATCAGTCTTGTTCTTAAAAATCCACTTAGTACCTATAACATTGCAGTCTTCTGGCCTAGGAACTAGGGTACACACATCATTTCTTACAAACTGATTTAGTTCCTCATGCATAGCATCCACCCAACATTCATCACTAAAAGTTTCCTCAACTTTCTTAGGTTCTATTTAGGATACGTAGCTAGTGTATGCCAGCTGATTTAATACGTAGTCGTATTCCTTCATCTAAATCCCTAATAACCTTATCCGTAGGATGATTCAACTTAACTATAGAAGAAGGTTCTTTAAAGGGAACATTATCTTCCCTCTGTGGTTCAGGTACATCTAAACTCTCAAGAGACTGTAAGGATTCAGGAATAGATTGTTCTTTGGATTCGGTCACCTCTACAAGATCAACACTAGGATCATCTACCCTATCCTGAGTAACAACCCCATCTCCCTCACCGCCAGCATCATCAATGACAATATTTATAGACTTCATCACCACACGAGTACGAGAATTGTATACCCTATAGGCTCGACTGTTTCTAGAGTATCCTATAAATATTCTCTCATCACTCTTTGAGTCAAATTTACCCAAGTTCTCTCTGTCTCTAAAGATGTAACACTTGCTACCAAACACTCGAAAGTATTTGACAGTAGGCATTCTACCATTCCAAATCTCATAAGGAGTTCTATCAGTTTTGGGTCTAAGGTACACTCGGTTCACAATGTGGCAAGCTGTGTTTATAGCTTCACCCCAGAAATGCAAAGTTAGATCATTTCCATGAAGCACGTCTCTAGCCATTTCTTGAAAGACCCGATTCTTTCTTTCAACAACTCCATTTTGTTGTGGAGTAATGGGTGAGGAAAATTCATGCTGAATCTCATTCTCCAAGCAGAATTCATCAAGGTTGGAGTTTTCAAATTCTTTCCCATGATCACTTCGGATTCTAGTAACAGCGAGGTTTTGTTCAGTACATAGTTTCTTACACAAGGATTTGACTAGATTAGGGGCCTCAGATTTTTCACGCAACAAATCAATTCATGTGTACCTAGAGAAATCATCAACAACTACCAGAATGTATTTCTTACCTCCTAGACTCTCTGTCCTAGCAGGTCCCATTAAGTCCATGTGAAGAAGTTCTAAAGGTCTATCAGTCAAGATCTTAGAAGTTCGTTTATGATTCACCATGAGTTGTTTACCTTGTTGACACGGACCACATACAACATTCTCCTTCTGTTCAATCTTAGGTAATCCATTAACCCATTCATTTTTGGCCAACTTAGACAGACTTCTATAGTTCAGATGACCAAGCCTTTGATGCCAAAGTTTAGTCATATCAATTTTCGCACTACTACACACATAGTTGGAATTAGGAATAACTCCATAACAATTATCAGTAGTTCTAAGACCTTCTAAAATAACCCCACCAGAGGAATCATAGAGAGTACATCTCTTTTAGACAAAACTAATCTCATAATCAGCATCACATATCTGGCTAATACTTAACAGATTGGATTTTAACCCTTCCACATAAAACACATTAGCAATAAGAGGAATACCAGGAATAATGATGGTGCATTTACCAAGGATAGGTGCAGTAGCCCCGTCTCCAAAAGTGACAACACCACCATTACATTCCTCAAGGGTGGAGAATACAGATTTATTTTCACACGTATGCCTAGAGCAAGCACTATCAAGATACCACATGGAGTTATTATAGACTTTTAGAGCAACATGGGCAACATAGCAATTCACATTCTCATCATACTTAACAAGATCACATTTTCTAACCAAAATCTTCCTAGGGGATGGTAGACACTAGTCAGTTTGGTCAACATGTTAGTTAGGTGATTAACCTGATTAGACAACGAAATGACCTGATTAGAGATGTTCTGACCTCTATTCCTATTCACAAAATTAGGACACCTAGGCCTAATATGTCCCAAAGCACCACAGTGATGACATATAGGAATGAACCTAGACTTAGAACCACGCAACTGTTGATGTTGATTTCTGATATCGGCAATCCTAGGATTTTCATAGGTCATTTGTTCTACAACACCCTTTCCTTTAGGTTCAGGATAGGCTAACTTATGAGACTTGTTACCGGCAAGAACAAAGAAAGTCTTAGAGGAGTTATAATCATTAAAATTGTTCTTGTTATAGCCCAAACCTCTCCGATCACCAGTCGACTTATTCATTCCTAGTATATCATCAAATTTTCTAGTCCCACTAGAGAAAGCCTGGAGTTAAGTGTTAGCTTTTTCTAGATCATTAGTGAGAGTTTTTATTGTACCTTCCAATTTCTCATTGACACACTTTAATTCACTCAAACTTTTGGACGTATCCTAAAGATCACTGACAAGTCTCTCTTTCACTCTTTCAAGTTCATCTACTTTTTTAAGCAAAGCTCTATTGACCTTCTTAGTTTTAAGATTACTCTCAAATAGCTCCTGATAAGTCTCACGAATATCAATCTCATCCTCAGACTCTTCCTCACCGTGATTACTACACTCTATTCCCTCAGCCTTATCAATCTCTTTATCAGAATCAAGTTTAACTCTAGCAACACAAGCCACAGTTTTTCTCACGTCATCTCCACAACACGACATGTTATGATCATTGACATAGACCTCATCAAGGGACACAGGTAAAAGATATGATTGACTCATCTAGACAGAATATGGGTCAGAAATCGAATTTAAGCTTTGATACCACTTGAAAAATCGGAGATTCGACCCAACTACACCTAGAGGAGGAGATTAGGTGTAAACGCGGAATTAAAATTTAATTAACATGTAACAAGTCACAAGTTAATTATGTTTAGGTGATTAATCAAACAATTTAGTTTATCCTGGCTTGAACTACCGCAATACCGAAAGAAATAACTAAAGCAGTAAACAACACAAAATTGTTCACGGAGAAACCCAACGTGGGAAAAACTCCAGGCACTTTGTCAGTCAAAATCCACTATAAACTATATTATAAACTTACAGACCACCAGCAAAGTTGACGACATAAGCTCTCTAATCTCCTGTTTGAAGTTCGAAGCAACTCTCCTGGAATGTACACACGAACACCAATCATAACTCTTCTTGCAGTTTATCTCCTGTAGATCCACCAAGAACTCATCGTTCTTGAATTTCTTCCTTAATCTTCGCAGCCAGCCAAGTTAATGAAACAATCTTCCTGACAGATCCAAGTAAAGAATGGGCACCAGTGTATTTGATTGAAGGTTTTGATGTTTTTAATCCAAAGGGCGCATATGAATTGATTGAACTTGAGGAAGGTTTAGCTCTTGAGAGAATAAGTATTTTCTCTTGAATGTATATTGTTCAATCTGCAGATCCCGAATGCGCAACGCCCCCTTTTATATGTTGGACGAATATGGTAACTTTGACCAATAAAAATATCGTGAAATCGCGAATTAGGTCAGACTGTAAAACGGTTGCTCGAGCGAGGAGCCTGTCGCACGAGCGACAGTGGGGCGAAGGTTGAGTGATGAATGATCTGCTTCACAGAGCATGACTCCGCGAACGTCTAGCGAAATTGCGACGAGAAACCTTCGTATTCCAAATTTAGACCCCGAACCCTACGCTATACAACCAACAATGAAACTTTACAATTAAGTCTCTAAACTTCTAAAATGTTCAAATTGGTCATTTTGTTCACAGAATAGCCAATTACAATAATCTAACACTAACACATAGCAGGGTTAGGAAAATTAGATTGAAGAGGTTTGGAGATGAACAAACTAAAAGTACTATGACCTTCCGTCATCGTTTGAATTCTTTATATAGCTTGCCCATTTTACCCCTCGTACGCGCCACTTTTTACTTATTGCCATACTAACAACTATTGTAACATTGGCTTCACTCGGCTAATTGGCTTGGCTAGCTGAACACACTCTAGTATATAACTTGAATTTTCTTAATTCGACGAATAAAATGTTTTTCTCCACATGGTATAGTTAGAATATAGATATTCTTAAACTAACTATTTAGAGGTTTTTGCACTTTCATCTTCAATCTTTTCTAAATCTTATTTATCGATCCTCAATCTTTTCTTTTTGCAAAAGACATCTTTAACCTTTCGAAAATATAGTAAAATCGTTCCTCCGTCATTTTGTCTATCCTTAAATAAATCCAAAAAAACAAATAAATTAAAAAAGAAAAGAAAAATTACCGCATGAGTCCCATTACCATATATCTGTAAGTGTTATGCCCTAGGTCCAATCGATTTAGGTTGTAAACACCTTTTAATATGGTTAATGCATTTATTTTGGCAAGATCTATTGTTTATTTAAATTGATATTCTGTTGAATTATATTAAATAATAGAGTCCGTAGATTCAAGTTCCAGTAGTTTGTTAATCACAAGGAGTTGTGATTGTGAGATACAAATTACGTTTGATTGAATCTTAAATAATCCATGGTCGTATGTAAGAACGAGATACGGATATCGTTATTACGGATAGACCATCACGTGTGGCGTTTCTTACTTGTGAAGTAAGTAGCTGATCTCACGAGCTAAAGTGTAGTGACACTTAAATGAACACGTGAATGTTTTGTTATAGAACAAAACGTTGGAGACCCGCTGGGGAGATTCCACATGGATAGCTATCTGAGTGTCAGTGGTTAATCTCCAATGTTCGGTAGTGGAATTGATCCTTCGACTTGAGCTCATCATAGTACCTTATGTGGGGACAGTCATACTTTGGTGATACTGGAAGTTGCTCTGTCAAGGGCCGCTAATACGGCATCATTCGGGTATGTCAAGAATCATATGAAGGTTGTGAATGATCAATAGAGGACTCGTCATTCTTAGATAGTAAGAGTTTGTGATCTATATTTCATCCAATTAAGTTGATAATGAAATCCTTGGCCAAGGTGTACAAATAAGTCGAAAAAGAGTTTTCGACTTACATTGACTTAATAGTGGAATGAAAAATATGATCGATAATCGAGATTGACACATATCCATATCTCGTAATTGATCGGATCATATTGACGAAGGGATTATAGTTTCACGATAAACGAACGAGTTTGGTTTTGTCATACCACATGACATTTCTCATCGCATGTATTGCCCTGACACATTGCTAGATGTCAATCTGGGACGACGGATGTGAATTAGTATTAAATCAAAAGAGTGTTTTGGTTTATCGATTTTGATTAGATCAAAATAATAATTCACGTCGTTAGGCATCGTGATTGGGAACCTAATGGGTCACACACAAAATGAGAATTGGAAGATTGAGAGTTACCAATTAATTAATTAACAATCGTTGGATAATTAATTAATTGGGTTACTTATTAATAGGCCCGAATTAATTAATAAGATTAATTAATTCATGGACCGGATTTAATTAATTGGATTAATTAAATACTGGACCGGGTTAACTTTAAGGGACGGGCCAAGCCCGTTTGGGCTTATATATAAGTTGCTAGGGTTTTTGGGTTTGTAGAGATTTTATTCATTATTCATTATTCTTGCTAGCACAAGAAATAAAAATCCTGGTTTTCTCTCTACATTGTTCTCTGTGTGGATACTATTGAAGGCTGGACAATTGGACAGCTGTGGGAGGCAGATCAGGATTGCTGAAGCAGAAGGAATAGCAAAAGAGTTTGCAGATTTCACAAAAAGGTAAAATCTATATCACAATTTCTATCTAAACGCAAAGTAGATCCTTGGTGGGAATCGAAAATTGTTATATTTCCGCTGTGCATGTTTAAGTAGATTCCCAACAGTGGTATCAGAGCCTCCTTTGTGCTTGTTAGAAATTGTTTTACATGTTATTACAATCAAAAGTTGATTATTCATGTTATTCTTGAATCTAGCAATTAGAAAATATATTTTTTTTCTTTTATTCAAAATCGGATTTGAAAAAAAAAAAAAAAAAAAATTGGATTGAAGTGGGGGCGGCAGGCGCCGGCGCCGCCTGCAGTTGCAGCGCCGGGCGCTGCCTGCTGCGGCACCGGCGCCTGCAACAGCAGCGCCGGGCGCTGCCCGCCGCTGCTCCAGCGGCAGCGCCTGTCGCTGTCGCTGCTGCTGGTTATTGCGCAGCAGCGCCCAGCGCTGCTGCAGTAGGGGCGGCGCCGGTCGCCGCCCCCTGTGAAGGGCAAGACCCTGTTGCCGGCGCCGCTAGAAGAAAAAACAAAAAAAAAAAAAAAAATTTAGGGTTTCAAAACGGGGTGGAGGCGGGGGCTTCCTCTGCAATTTATGAAATTTCGGGGGCCGCCTGCAATTATTTTGAAAAGGAGTCGTTTTGCAATTTTAAATGGAGGACCTGTCATGCAAATTCCGAAATTGAAGGACTGGCCTTTTTAATTTCAATTTTGGTCAAATTGCAATTTTACAAAAAGAGTTTTAAAATTAAATATTATGTTTATTTTAAATTTGATTTTAATTGGATTTGACCCACCTTTTAACTTTGACCCAAAATTAAAATTTTATTTAAAATTGACGACTTTTATATTTTTGTTAAAATTAGATTTTAACTTAAATATTTAATTTCAACCCTAAATTGAATTTTATTTTGTTTAGAAGTTTTTCTAAATTAAAATATAAATTCATTTTCAATTAGAGTTGGACTTTAATTATACATTTAATTAAAATTTGATTTTAATTAAATTATTCACCCTAGTATATTCTTAAGATTAAAGTTAGACTCTAATTTAATATTTAATTAGAATACGATTTTAATTAAATGGTTTTGCCCTATAATTATGGAATTAGAGTTTGACTCAAATTCGATATTTAATTAAAATTTGATTTTAATTAAATAAGCCCGCTAATTAAATTAATTGATTAATTCGATTAATTAATTATTTAATTTTTCCGATCCATATGTCTAAATGGTTTAGACGACTTTAATTGCTAGATTCTTGAAACATGCTTGCTTATAATATTAGATATTATATAGGAACATTTATGTGATGAATGTTTATTAGTGGATGATTATGGACTCGACCATGTGGATGTGTTGAATGAATGGTTTAATTCTTGTTGTTTTATGGGCCTGCGAGCTCTTAATTGTTTTGGGCCTGCGTGCCTGTTAATATTGTTATTATATATGGGCCTGCGAGTCCAATTTCATTTAGGCCTGCGTGCCAACTAGTATAGGATACAGGTTCTGGCCTAATTGAAGACACAGGAAGAGGAGGATACCATGGAGATGGTGCATTGACAATGATTCAATGCAATACCCCTTAGGAATTGACCAACTAGTCTTCCTTTTGGCTCAGGAAGACTAGATAGAATTAGTCCATAATCATCCACACTATTATATGTATGTTTATTTGCATAATTGATGCATGTTTAAATAAATATATATATATATATATATATATATATATATATATATATATATATATATACACACATTGATGAGACCTATGCATGATAAATCCCTCACCAAAATATTAAGTCAATTTTATTATTTGCCTTCCATCATTATAGTGAAAAACGAGAGTCCTAAATCGATCTCAGCTTGTTGAGTACACTCAAGGCTGGTCTATTAGGGATATGTTTGACACTATGAAACATTAGATGTTTGTGAATGATGGGTTTGACTTAACTAAAATTTATCTTTTGTTGAGTACACTCAAGGAGATAAAATTTAGAGGCGTGTTAGGCTAACACATAAGATGTGTGAAGATAAGGAGTTATCGGCTTAATGATCTGGGAGTTGTATAGAGATACAATTGATAATAATATCTACCCAAATGTTTTATCAAGATTTGTTGAGTACACTCAAGGTTTTGACATAACAGATGGGATCCCAGCCCACTGAGAATCAAATGTTGATTCTAATTTACGTATGAGGGTCATAAATTTATTTTAAACAGTGGGAGCAAATTTAATTGAAGTCCATATTAAATTTGTGCAATGCATTTTAATACATATTAATTCTTTGCTTTTCGTCATTTACAGTTTTTGAATCATGAGTAATTATATGAATTTGAGAGGCATACTTGATGCCAACAAACTGACTGGACCAAATTTTTTCGATTGGCACCGTAATTTGAGAATTGTTCTCAGGCATGAGAAAATTGGGTATGTCCTTGAACAGCCCTTTCCAGGGGTACCTACTGAAAACTTTACTGAGGAAGAGGTGGCTGCTTACAACAAACACAGTGATGACGATAATACTGCAGCATGTGTGATGCTTGCAGCCATGTCACCTGAGTTGCAAAAGCAACATGATGGTATGGATGCTCACACTATGATTTTTCGTCTCAAGGAGTTGTATGATGAACAATCACGTGTGGAAAGATATGATACTTCCAAGCAACTGTACCGGTGCAAAATGACAGAGGGATCTTCAGTCAGTGCTCATGTGCTGAAGATGATTGGCTTTATTGAAAAATTGAGTCAATTAGGTTTCATAATGGACCACGAGCTAAGTGTTGACTTAGTTCTACAATCTCTGCCAGATAGTTATTCACAGTTCATCATGAACTTTAATATGAATAAGATCGAGTGCACACTCCCTGAGTTGCTTAATATGCTTAAGACTGTTGAGCCCAATGTCAAAGCGAATACTGGGCATGTGTTAGCCATTCAATCCTCTAAGGGCACTAAGAGGAAGATTAAAGGAAGTTTTAAGAAAACATCCAAGAAGGCTAAGGGTACTATCAAAACGGTTAAAGCAAACAAGGACAATACCAAGTCTGATGACCCGTGCTATCACTGTGGAGTGAAAGGTCATTGGAAGAGGAACTGCAAGGCTTACCTCGCAAGCTTGAAGTCAAAGAAGTCTTCTGAAACTTCTACTTCAGGTAATTTTGTTATCGAGGTTAATATGTCTACTTCATTAGCTTCTTGGGTATTAGATACCGGATGTGGATCTCATATTTGTATAAATATGCAGGGACTAAAGAAAAGTAGACCACTGCAGAAAAGAGAAGTTGACCTGCGTGTGGGAAATGGAGCAAGAGTTGCTGCATTAAATGTAGGGACATACTTCTTACCGTTGCCTTCGGGTTTAGTATTAGAATTAGAGAATTGCTATTTTGTTCCTGCCATTACTAAAAACATTATTTCTATTTCATGTTTGGACATGAATAATTTTTCAATTATTGTTAAGAACAATCGTTGTTCGTTTTATAAAGATGAGATCTTTTATGGTTGTGGCATATTACAAAATGGCATTTATATTCTTGATACTGAATCGTCTATTATGAGTATAGAAAATAAAAGGCATAAATGTGATAATCTAAATAATACTTATCTCTGGCATTGTAGACTAGGTCACATCAATGAGAAACGCATTTCCAAGTTACATAAAGATGGATTCTTGGGGTCAACTGATTTTGAATCATTTGACAAGTGCGAATCGTGCCTATTAGGTAAGATGACCAAATTTCCTTTTACTGGAAAAGGAGAAAGAGCTGCACAATTACTGGGTCTAATACATACCGATGTATGTGGACCCATGTCAATAACTGCTAGAGGTGGTTTCTCTTACTTCATCACATTTACTGATGATCATTCTAGATATGGTTATGTATATTTGATGAAGTTCAAGCATGAAGCACTTGAAAAGTTCAAGGAATTCAAACTTGAAGTAGAGAAACAAACAGGTAAAAATATTCTCACACTAAGATCAGATCGAGGTGGAGAATATCTGAAAGGAGAATTTTTAGATTATCTAAAAGAGAATGGGATTCTCTCGCAGTGGACTCCACCATATACACCGCAACATAATGGTGTATCTGAACGGAGGAACCGCACACTATTAGATATGGTGCGATCAATGATGAGCCATGCAAACCTCCCAAAATCGTTTGGGGTCATGCACTAATTACCGCGTGCTACACACTAAATCGTGTCCCATCTAAATCGGTCGACAAAACTCCATACGAGTTATGGAAGGGAAAAAGACCCAACTTATCTCATATGAAAATATGGGGCTGTGACGCTTATGTGAAGCGTACTGAATCGGATAAGCTTGAGACTAAGTCCGATAAATGCATATTTGTAGGGTATCCAAAAGAAACAATTGGATACCAGTTCTACAATCCCGTTGAGAAGAAGGTGTTCGTCTCAAGACATGCCATATTCCTAGAGAAAGAGTTTATTCTAGGAGAGGGCAGTGGGAGCAAGTTAGAACTTGAAGAAGTTCACGAATCCACAGATGTTGTTGACCGATTAGATGACCCTAAGTCTGATCCCACACCTGCTGAAGGATTGACTCCTAATCAGGATATAGAGATACCTGAGGACACTCTGGCTCAGCGTAAATCAAGTAGGACCATTCGACCTCCCAAAAGGTACGAATTCACGATTACTAATCAAGTATTGTTAATCGAGGATGATGAGCCTACTAATTACGCAGAAGAAAAGTCAAATGTTGACTCAAAGAGATGGCAAGAGGCCATGGAATCCGAAATGAACTCAATGTATGAAAACAAGGTTTAGACCTTGGTCGACCCTCCTGATGGGATAAAACCCATAGGTTGTAAATGGGTTTACAAGAAAAAGGTCGATATGGATGGGAATATCCATACATACAAAGCAAGGCTAGTAGCGAAAGGTTACACACAAAGACAAGGTGTTGACTTTGATGAAACTTTTTCGCCTGTAGCCATGCTGAAGTCCATTCGGATTTTGCTTGCAATTGCTGCATACCACGATTATGAGTTATGGCAGATGGATGTCAAAACCGCTTTCCTTAATGGAAACCTACAAGAGGAAGTGTACATGATACAACCTGAAGGTTTTGAGTCCAAAGAAGTCAACAAGGTATGTAAGCTTAATCGATCCATTTATGGATTGAAGCAAGCCTCTAGGAGCTGGAATCTTCGTTTTGATGAGACAATCAAAGAGTTTGATTTTATCAAAAATGAAGATGAACCGTGTGTTTATAAGAAGACAAGTGGGAGCGCTGTCGTATTCCTTATACTATATGTAGATGACATATTATTAATGGGAAACGACATCCTAATGCTTCAATCAGTAAAATTGTGGTTGTCAAAGAATTTCTCCATGAAAGATATGGGAGAAGCAGCATATATCTTGGGAATTAAGATCTATAGAGATAGATCTAAAAGATTGCTTGGCTTATCTCAATCTTCGTACATAGATAAAATCTTGAGAAGATTTAACATGGAAGAGTCCAAAAAGGGGTTGTGTCCCATGTCACATGGGATTCATCTCTCAAAAGATATGTGTCCTAAAACACATGATGAAAGGAGTCGCATGGATAAGATTCCTTATGGCTCAGCGATAGGATCTATCATGTATGCGATGCTATGTACGAGACCAGATGTTTCATACGCTCTAAGTGTTACGAGCAGGTTTCAAGCAAACCCTGGTGAGAAACATTGGATAGCAGTTAAGAACATTCTTAAGTACTTAAGAAGAACTAAAGATGTGTTCTTGATATATGGAGGAGATGAACTGAAAGTTCATGGATATACTGATGCTAGCTTCCAAACTGACAAGGATGATAGCAAATCTCAATCTGGATATATGTTTACTCTCAACAACGGAGCGGTTAGTTGGAAAAGTTCCAAACAGGAGACAACCGCTGATTCAACAACGGAAGCCGAGTACATTGCTGCTTCTGAAGCAGCGAAGGAAGCTGTCTGGATCAAGAAGTTCGTTAGTGAACTGGGAGTTGTTCCTAGCATTGTTGATCCCATACCTTTGTATTGTGATAACAATGGAGCCATCGCGCAAGCGAAGGAACCGAGGTCTCATCAACGATCCAAACATGTGCTAAGGCGATATCATCTCATCAGAGAGATTATACAAAGAAATGACGTGAAGATAGAGCGAGTTCCCACAGATGATAATATTACAGATCCATTGACAAAGCCGTTGTCACAGCATAAGCATGATCGTCATGTAGAGACTTATGGTATTAGATACATGAGTGATTGGATCTAGTGCAAGTGGGAGTTTGTAAGTGTTATGCCCTAGGTCCAATCGATTTAGGTTGTAAACACCTTTTAATATGGTTAATGCATTTATTTTGGCAAGATCTATTGTTTATTTAAATTGATATTCTGTTGAATTATATTAAATAATAGAGTCCGTAGATTCAAGTTCCAGTAGTTTGTTAATCACAAGGAGTTGTGATTGTGAGATACAAATTACGTTTGATTGAATCTTAAATAATCCATGGTCGTATGTAAGAACGAGATACGGATATCGTTATTACGGATAGACCATCACGTGTGGCGTTTCTTACTTGTGAAGTAAGTAGCTGATCTCACGAGCTAAAGTGTAATGACACTTAAATGAACACGTGAATGTTTTGTTATAGAACAAAACGTTGGAGACCCGTTGGGGAGATTCCACATGGATAGCTATCTGAGTGTCAGTGGTTAATCTCCAATGTTCGGTAGTGGAATTGATCCTTCGACTTGAGCTCATCATAGTACCTTATGTGGGGACAGTCATACTTTGGTGATACTGGAAGTTGCTCTGTCAAGGGCCGCTAATACGGCATCATTCGGGTATGTCAAGAATCATATGAAGGTTGTGAATGATCAATAGAGGACTCGTCATTCTTAGATAGTAAGAGTTTGTGATCTATATTTCATCCAATTAAGTTGATAATGAAATCCTTGGCCAAGGTGTACACATAAGTCGAAAAAGAGTTTTCGACTTACATTGACTTAATAGTGGAATGAAAAATATGATCGATAATCGAGATTGACACATATCCATATCTCGTAATTGATCGGATCATATTGACGAAGGGATTATAGTTTCACGATAAACGAACGAGTTTGATTTTGTCATACCACATGACATTTCTCATCGCATGTATTGCCCTGACACATTGCTAGATGTCAATTTGGGACGACGGATGTGAATTAGTATTAAATCAAAAGAGTGTTTTGGTTTATCGATTTTGATTAGATCAAAATAATAATTCACGTCGTTAGGCATCGTGATTGGGAACCTAATGGGTCACACACAAAATGAGAATTGGAAGATTGAGAGTTACCAATTAATTAATTAACAATCGTTGGATAATTAATTAATTGGGTTACTTATTAATAGGCCCGAATTAATTAATAAGATTAATTAATTCATGGACCGGATTTAATTAATTGGATTAATTAAATACTGGACCGGGTTAACTTTAAGGGACGGGCCAAGCCCGTTTGGGCTTATATATAAGTTGCTAGGGTTTTTGGGTTTGTAGAGATTTTATTCATTATTCATTATTCTTGCTAACACAAGAAATAAAAACCCTGATTTTCTCTCTACATTGTTCTCTGTGTGGATACTATTGGAGGCTGGACAATTGGACAGCTGTGGGAGGCAGATCAGGATTGCTGAAGCAGAAGGAATAGCAAAAGAGTTTGCAGATTTCACAAAAAGGTAAAATCTATATCACAATTTCTATCTAAACGCAAAGTAGATCCTTGGTGGGAATCGAAAATTGTTATATTTCCGCTGTGCATGTTTAAGTAGATTCCCAACAATATCCCTAGAAGTGCATAAAATAAATGAAGTTCTAAGCATAATGCACGAGAATATGTGAGTGACATGTATATACTTAGAATATCATTCTCATTAGGCTCTGTGTGTGTGTGTATATATATATATATATATATATATATATATGTATTTATTTATTTTCATTTTTTAAAACTTAATTTCGACTCGTGTATTTAGAATTTTGGACCTATTAGAGCTTCTGATCAAAAGGTACGTGAAGTCGTGAACTTCAAAATTCACTGGAATAAGGACATTAGATATTTACCGAAATTGATAAGCCGAGTGGATCCCACGTTAAGACAAGAAAATTCTCAAAACTCACAAAAGTAGAATTTTTAAATGTAAAAGAAAAATAAAATGGGCTAGTAAAATTATGTTTTATGTTGATCTTACTTTACTTCTACTACTCCGTCCACTCTTATATGTTTGATGTTTCCACTTATTTTTATACTGCAAAAACGATCTAATCTCCATGGATGAGTTATAATGTCCATCGTGAGCATGGTAACATCTGATGTTGCCACGTGACAATTGGCGTCAAATCTTACTCAATCCAAAAAAAAAAAAAAAAAAAAAAAGTCATAGTTCCAAATGGCCCATACCCAGTGAAATAAAGAAACATGAATGGAGGCTCCGGGGCACATCTTCAAGTGATAAAAGAGAAAGGTGAAAAAAATCTAGCCTCGCTTGCAACTGGCGAGTAAGGATTCGAATCCTGAAATATGGATGAGACCCTTGGTAAGTGGGAATTAAAGGGCAGCCTTCTATCCTACATTCTTGGAAGCATAATCTGCGATTTATCCCTCCATCAAAATTCAGGACAGGACAGATGAGACGTCAGTAATGGGACGTAATCCAAAAATACAAAAAAAAAAAAAAAAAAAGAAAAAAAAAAAAAAAAGGAAACATGAATGGAGAGCGGTGGCTGAAAGGGGTGGCAACCGTTGGTGGGTGGAGGCGGCGAAGAATTGGAGGCAGTTGCCAATCCGATCATGTGATATTCTGCAAATAATATCTCGGATATTGAGCTTTGAATGAAGAATTGCCCTTGAATAACCCCCCCTTTTTGACTTCTATACTTCTGAATCATTTTTTTTAATCACATTAACATTAATTAATTCTTACTCCTTTGATTAAAACTTTTGTTTTTTCTTAAGAGAAACCAATAATTAAATATTCAATTTTTAAATAAGAATAAGTTAGTCCATAGTAGAGGTGTCAACGAATCGAATTGAGTCGATTCGTGGATCGAAATTTGAGGCTAGAGCTCGACTCGGGACAGATTTACGAGTTTTTTTGCGAGCTTGAGCCGAGCCGAACTTTTGTTCGTTCAAGAAAAAAAGGCTTGGCTCGGGCTATGGCTAGAGCTTTTTTCGAGCCGAGCCGGGCCGATCAATTTTACTCTCTATTACCAAATTTCTTTTAAAATTTTGTATATTTTTTAAAAGTCCGAGCCGAGCCGAGCCGAGCTCGGCCCGTTGCCCTAAAAGAGGGCTCGGCTCGAACAGAGCTTGACTCGAGCTTTTTGCGGGTCAAATTCGGAAGATTCGAGCCCACGAACTTTTTTTGCCACCACTAGTCCATAGTTACACATTACTAAATTATTACATGCCCTCCCACATCTAATTTTATGAAGAAAAAAGCTCCGTCCCGAACTTAAGATAGGGTTTGTGATAGGATGTGCCATTTGGCGTCCTCTATTGGAGGGGACTGTCACACAAGCCCTTCCAATAGGAGGGCATCATGTCACCAAATTTGTTCCAACTCCGGGACATATAACACGATTGTTTTATGAAATGATATGCCTAGATTTTTATTTTGGGTCTATGTAATTTTATTTATTTATTTTGTTAAACTAATAATGCAGTTTCATACATTGAATCTAAACGATTGGATAGAAATAAATTAATAATGGCGTGTAATAATTTGGTCATGGGTTGCAGGCAACTTGTCTATATTAACAGTGGTCACTTGCTTCGAGATCAAATTTGGAGACAACGTTTATTATATTTATTTTGATTCTTTCGCATGTGCTTTTGTACCCTCCTTGAAATTGAGGATTCATAGACTTCGAATTTTAGCCGCATTCGACTTGGGAGTTGGGATACAAAGCTTATTATTTAACATACTAATTTTGTTAAACGAGATTTTAAAAATGAATCACAGTTTATAATTTAATTTATAAATAAATAAAAATAATTAATGAATAAATGAATACTACTTGTAAATTTATTAAATTACGTAATTGAAAATTAAATTTTGCTGAATGTAGGGCTCATATTTTCACTAAAAAATGTTGAAGTACGGCTAAATAGACAAATAAAGTAAGTTGAATAACAATCTCGCTACAGAAATAGAGATTAAATCCAGGTTTTAAATCTCGACTGACATGGCACAATTTAAAACACAAACATTAAAAAATAAAAAATTGAACACTTGGATTTGCCAATCCACAACCACAGAATTCAAATTCCTGTTTTTTTCCCTGCATTTTAACCCTCTTTGAGAGGCTTAAGTGGTTGAACAAACCATAAGATTAGGTTAGATTATATTCCAGAAGGGCAGTGTTTTGTTGGTAGGATATGTTTAAATAAATTTTTATTAGGTCAATATGCATAGAATTTTGAACTTCATTTTGAACTGTTGGAATTTGACAGGAGACGCTGGCAAAAAACAGTAGAATAACAAAGAAAAAGAACACCATATGAATACTTAATTAAAGAATAAAAAGAAAAGTAATAATTTTCGTGCATAATAAATGTATCAACCCCCGAACTTATAAAGGGAAAAATTGTATCTTCCATTCTTAATTTTTATCTTCTTTTACATTTTTTTGACAGCATTATCTCTCTCTCTCTCTCTCAATAAGATTGTGACTTGCATATGGAAATTGGAAGATTAGAAAGTGATAGGTTTCTGTAGTATATTGTAATAGGAAAAGGATAGGTGAATTAGCCTTTTTGCCATTATTCAATTTCTTGGGAATTGTTTGATTGGCTTTTTGTAAAAGTCGGGCCCATGATCTTTCGGTAAGCCACCCCACTGTTTCCAAAGACAGCTACAAGGAGGCGATGGTTGGCGACTTGATGAGCATCACTCCCTATATGAAAGAAGATGAGACAACTTGCCAACCCAGCGTGGAAAGTTCGAATCTTGGGAGGAGCAGTCAAGTGAAGTAAAACTTTTGAACAGAACAACTTGGTGTTGTAAGACCCATGGAGGAGGGTCTCTTGGGACTAGGGCTGGGCATATATCCCGAACCGAACTGAATCGAACCGGACCCGAACCGAACCGAACTGAACCGAGCGATTCTTCGTAAGTGAAATACCCGAACGGGTATCAGAATCAAGAACCGACGGGTACGGGTCGGTTCTCGGTTCTAGACCCAGAACCGAAGAATCGAATAAGAACCGGATTTTTTTAAAATTTTTTAATTTTTATATATAAGATAAATCAAATTATTTAGTTTTTTAAAAATAAATTAACAAATATAGAGTTTGCAATGAAGAGACTGGGTTCTATGATGGTATTGAGACATGTAATAAAAAATATATTATATTTTTTCTTATAAATTTTATTAGTTGAACAATTTTTTGTTTATTTATGTTTGTTAATTGTGATTTTTCAATCTTTCTTGTTGAGTTTTTTTAGTATCTAGTATGGCAAGTCAAGTAATTGATGGTTAAATAAAATTGTTGTTAAGTAAGTACTACTGTATTAGCAATACTTTAAAATATTTTATCTCTACGAGTCTATGACTTTTAATTTATATGGATCACTGATATTTTAGTATTACTAATTTACTATCTATTTGTTGTTATTTGTATATATTGGTAAATTAATATTATTGGACAACTTGTTATTTATATCTTATTAAATTGGAATACGTTAATTTGTAAAAATTAAGATTGAACATGTCAGAGTGTAGTATAATAGTATTGTTATAAATGTTAAAAAAATTAATTATACTATGGAACCGAACAGAACCGAATCGAACCGAACTGAACCAAATGGAACCGAACTCGAACGGTTCCAAAATTATATTTGGACCCGACGATTCCGTTTATTAACTACCCGAAAATTTTCGGTTCGGTTCAGTTCTCTTCAGAACCGAACCGAACCGACCCGTGTCCAGGCCTACTTGGGACAACAAATAGAAGGGCGCACGAACACTGATTATGGAAGACATATTTCGCGGTTTACCTCATCGGGCTGGAGAGGGGCCAAAGGCTCGAGGTCCAGGATTTAGTCGACGAAACTGGGACACCTGAATTATTAAAAAAAAAAAAAAAAGAAGATGGGACAACTTGGTAGAAATTCTATTTTTGCTTTCTACAAAATAGGTTCTTAAATAAGTTGCTTTGAAAGATGATGGGACAATTTGGTAGAAATTCTATTTTTGCTTTCTAAAAAAGAGGTTCTTAAATAAGTTGCTTTGGATCAACTTTTTCGTAAACAAATTTCTAATCAGACAAAGGATTTTAGAAATTATTAAAACAGATTCAAAAATAACTTTTTTGTCTAAGAATCAGCTTTTGAATTTTAAAAATTCTATCAATTGGGCGACCCTAAATATAATTTGTAATTTTTTTTTTCGATGTTTTCATATAATACAAGGAAATTTTTATTTAAAGTCTCCCGTTTTCTAGATTAAAAAGACCAATTAAAGTGGAGAATTCTATCAATAAGAAATTAGATGAACTATTCAATCTAATGATATATATACAACATGTTTCTTTACCTATATGCAAGAAAGTTAGATAAATTATTAATTCAACTTTAGAAAAATTACCTTTCCATTCTATTCCTTGATCCAATCAAATATGAAAAAGGAAAATAATAATTCTTTGAGATATGACTTATGTAAAAGGTTAGAGTGATTTCATAAAAGTAATTCCACTAGAAAAAAAGATTGAAAAAAATGCATTTCCATTTAATGTTGTTTCAATATCCGCAAATTCAATTTCCAAGAAGAGCATTGTAAGAAGTAAGAGCATGTTATACTCGAACATAGATGAGACTCTATAGGGATACAATTACTCTCTATTGAGCTGCATCTTTCTTACTAAATTCTACTAGAGAGAAGGCTTTACGATCAAGGACGGATTCAAGATTGGATCTGAGACCGAGCTACAAAATTTCTAACTGGATTAATACGCAAAAAAAAAAAAAAAAAAAAAAATTACATAGAATATTTTTTTTGCCTTAAAAATATTAAATGAGTTGGGGGAGGGATCGGCCTAAGCCCTGCTCAGTCCCTCCTCTATCCGTCTCTGTTTACGATAATTTTAAATAACACAATTTTAATATGAAAAAACACTTATCAGTAAGTGTCAATTTCCCATTTCTGTATTATTAAGATAGGGTTTGAAAAACCAAAGAATCTATTATTCGATTTAAATGAAAATGACACTTTTTTGTAGCCCACAACTGAAAACGACACAACTACCTAATAATGAAAGCAACCAATAATTTCGTCTACTACTTGCTTCTATTAATCAGTAAAATAAGTTTAAGTCAATTAAGTACTAAAGATTTATTAGTTATTGTGTTTAATCCATTTTATTGATTTTTTTTAATGTATCTAATATATCGGTTATGTCTCGAAATGCTAACAACATTAGTGTTAAGGGTCTTCATTAAATTTATATCGTGATAAAATTCGTATTTAAATTACGTGACGATTTCTTGACTTAGAATGATGATTTTTAAGTACATATTTTATACGTCATATTCGACATATTTGATCATGCTTTACGAAGAATTAAATCGAAACTATCTAAATTGACCTACCCAAGATTTATTAAATAGTCAACTGCAATTATTGGCTTCTTTTGGGTGCATTAGATTGGTCTTATTAGTGTAATAACCTAGTTTCTGCTGTCAATACTTATCGACTGGTTAGGTAATGAACAATCATTGGAGCCATATAAATGATTTAAGAAATAGTAATTGATTTCTTAGCAAAGCCACTTGACTTATAGAGATAGATAATAGAGTTAAAATATAATTAATTAAATTCTATTCAATTTACAAGTTTCAAATTTTCAGATAAAGCAAGCATTCAATGTAGGACATGTTTGTTAGCTTGTATCGGATAGTAAAGAAGAGAATTAGACACAAAAATTTAAGTTCTCGAGTTTTATTTATTATAGATAATGTAATTCAGTTTGATATATTAAATATGTCAATTCCACTACAGTTACATGTTGATTGACACTTTAGTTTACCTGACCCCACCCGTCCTCTCACATTGGGGGCGGGGTTCACGTATTTATTGAACGTGGAATCCGACCTCCATGTGAGGGCTCAGACGAAGTCGGGTAAATCAAAATATCAATCAACAAGTACAAATAACTTAATTCAAAATATGTTGTAATTTGCATGTGAAGGTTTATTTTATTAACAAATCGGATAGATAATGGAACATCCTCATTGATTATATTTAATTTGACCATAATAGACTCTCAACTACCCAACTTGCGTGTAAAAGTATGGCCAATCTTTATACTATCATTATAGAGTAGCCTTGAAGAAATTAATCAAATGTTTGATTTTGAAGTGCTTGATTTTGATTTTTCTGTCAAAAGTTGGATTCGCATACTCCTGTTGATGATACTAATAATTATTGTTTTCCTTAAAAATGACTTAATATTTCGGATAGTATTTAAAATTCGTTTAACTGATAACATAAATAAACACTTTTAAGGTTAAGATCTTCAAGTTCATTGAAGACTCGTTTGTCAGTGCTTATGCGCTTCTACTTCTTTTAGGAGAAAAGAAGTTACCTTATGTCAATTTTTTTTTTTATAAAAAACTCTTTTAGCCAGAAAAAGTGCTTTAAAAAAATTATTAAAGAATGATCGAGAGTAATTTCTCAATCTCCAAAGTAGTTTTTAGCTTTTTGAAAGCTTCATCAAAAGTGCTCTAAATTAAAATTTCGAGAAAATGTTATAGTGCTTGTTTTGTAGAGTTCTTAGGTGTTTATAAATTGTTAATCCTATATATACTAGTAAATTGTGAGTACTCCAAAATGTATAAATAAAAAGTGTGTTTAATTAACTTAAAAAAATAAACTTTACTAAACATGCACTTGGTATAATGTATAAGGATAACAATGACTTACATGTGAGCATGTAGCGTGCAAAGACAAAACTCGATCATGGATAATTGAACTAAAGAGGGCCGATGTTCGTGATACTCAACATATGTGCAACTAGATAGTCGAGATCAAACTAGAAAGCTCAATTTAGCCATATATAGAAGTTGACACGGTACTGTACAACTAATTGTCAAAATTGTAAGCGTCCTTGCTTTGTGCCATCTATCAAGCTTATAGTTTGTGTCGAAACAAATAACTTCCATATGAATAAGTTGGAAATTATTTTTGAATAAATTCAAACACAATCTAATCTTATCTTAATAAAATGAAAATTTAGGGGAAAAAATAAAAATAAAAATCTATGAACTTATCACAAAATAAGAGAAAATTGCAAACTAATCCGTCCGACAATCCAATCTTTAGAATTCACGAGTTTTGTTGCCATGCTATGTCCTGTCATGTTATAAAGCTGATGAAAAACATTATGAATAAATCCCAAAGAGTCAATACCAACTTTTAACGTATGTATCAATGCGTAGGGATAAATCCAAATAAATGGGGCCAAACATGGGCGGACCCATTAAGGGTTCAATTGCACTCACTAAATCCTTAATTTTTGATATTTACAAAGTAGTCCATATAATTTTTTTAGTTCATAATTTTAAGTTTTCAACCCATAATTTTTACGTAATTCTTTCTCACCCCTACTGAATCATGTTCCTGGGTTCGTCCTGGCCTAATAATTTTTTTTTTTTTTTTTTTGTTAAAATGACACTAAAGATAATTTCCTTTCATGGCTAAGTGTATATTGACATTGAAAATATATATATTTTTTACTTTGTAGAAAATGGGTTCCTAGTCCAATAATTGACAAAATTAATAAAACATGTTCTTCACCTTGTTTGAAATTGATGAGTTTAAATACTAAATAAAGAGTTAGACCCCGTTTGATTCCTATTTTTTCTCTATAAAAATGAAAAATATAACTATTATTAATCACATCCAGCCACCATTTTTTATTTTTCATCTCCTATGTGGAGCCCATAACGACTATTTTTTTCATTTTCATTCTACAAATATTATGGATTAAACGGGGCCTTAGCATATTAGGGTAGTTTCTATCGTGTTTTCAAAACTAAATTATTAAAATGTTTTATTGTATAGAATGATTGTTCCAAATAGTAAGCATGCGACAACATGCTTAATCTATACAATTAACTCGTTTATTTCTGCAAATTCTAGCCTTCAACCAAGGCTGTTTTTATTTTTTACTATTCTGTATTGAACCCCCCACACCACCCCAAAGCATTGTGTTGATTCCGTCAAAGCATACAAGATATTTATCAAGTTTTCTAATTTTAATATTATATTAAACCAATTCATATAAAATATTGTGATTTAAATGGTGCCAATCGTCATTCTTCGAGAAGAACATGAGTATTTGGGAGTAGATAGGGAAATTTGATTTAGATGGAGTGAGGCCACTGCAAGTGGTCACATGGTGGAACACCCACTAAGTTGATAAGATGTTGTATAGTCTAACAATATTCAAATTTAAATTGTTGCCAAGCCATATATGGTGTTTCACTATGGTGACACGATGTGAATTTTAAAGTGGTCACTAAGAACAACCTTAAAAAGTGATCGTGCAACACATCTTTAATAGTTGACAACAAGTAGAAAGAAATGTAGTAGGTATGAATGTTAAGTGGGTGAGACACTCGTCAATTCATTTCACGTGCAAGCCAAGCAACAATTTTTCATGCGAACTAGGAGCCCCTCTCTCAACTCGCACGCTCACCAATATGATTAAAATGTGTTTTTTAACCAAAAAAATAAAAATAAAAATTGCTTGAGTCACTCGCCTATCAAGGGATGAGTCGGACTACACATTAGGCGAGTTGGTTCGTCCCATTTAACATTGAACCTTAGTTGATTTTGACATTGAAATGTGATCAACCACCATAATATGTGGAAGGTCGAACATACTAACGTCATTCTCGTTTTGTAAAGTCAGTTGTGAAATTTCATTTGGAGACCTTGTCAAAATTAGTATTGACAATAAATATAACTTGTTATTGTTATAAAAGAGAGAAAAAGTAGAAGAGAGAATTAAGTCAATACCTGTGTGTGTATTTTATTAATGAACAAAGTCCTATATTTATAGGTAAGAATCAGAGATACAATGGTAATAATTTTTAGGGTTGCAGGGGTATAATTGTCATTCACTACAAACTCTAATAAACTTTCCTTTTACAACACTCCCCCTTGAATGACACATTACAAAATATCTGCCTCGTTAAAATCTTGTTTGATAAAAACCCAACATGACAAAAAATTCAAACGAATGAAAAAGAGTATAGTTATTTTAGAGTATTAAAAATAAATGTTGTCTCATTAAAACCTTGCTAGGAAAATTCAGTGGGATAAAACCTATGCGAAGGAAAAAGAGTACAGCTACTCCCCCTGATGTTAATCACTGAAAATCTTTGAGTCGGCGCATTCCAATCTCATGAACTAATTTCTTGAATGTAGATGTTGGCTGTGCTTTTGTGAATAAGTCGGTCACATTGTTACTTGAGCGAATTTGTTGAACGTCGATGTCGCCATTCTTCTGAAGCTCATGTGTATGAAATAATTTTGGAGAAATATTTTTCGTCCTATCACCATTGATATAGGTTTTGCAATACAAGCTGCATTGTCTTCATACAAATTTGTTGGATTATCTTTCGTTGAAATTAACCTGCATGATGTTTGGATATGATGTGTCATGTTCCTCAACCATACACATTCTCGCCTTGCTTCATGGATTGCAATAATTTCAGAGAGATTTGAGGACGTTGCTGTCAAGGATTGCTTCACAGATCTCCATGATATAGCTGTTCCTCCACGTGTAAATACATATTTTGTTTGTGATTTTACTTTATATGGGTTAGAGAGATAACTTGCATCTGCATATCCTACTAAAGTACATCCCGACGTTTGAAATGTTTTATTGTATAGAATGATTGTTCCAAATAGTAAGCATGCGACAACATGCTTAATCTATACAATTAACTCCATGATATAGCTGTTCCTCCACGTGTAAACACATATCATGTTTGTGATTTTACTTTATGTGGGTTAGAGAGATAACCTGCATCTGCATATCCTACTAAAGTACATCCCGACGTTTGGGAATAAAATAATCTCAAATCAATCGTACCCTTTAGATAACGAAAAATATGTCTAAATCCATTCTAATGTCTTTGAATTGGTGTAAAACTATATTTTGCAAGAAGATTTACAGAAAAAGTTATGTCGGGCTGAGTACAATTTGCAAGATAAGTTAATGCTCCAATTGTACTAAGATATGGTACTTCAGGACAAAGAATTTTTTCTCCATCTTTAAGTGGACAAAATAGATCTTTTTTCATATCAAATGATCGAGCAACAATAGGTGATGCTAATGGATGCGCATTATCCATATAAACCCGTTTTAGAATTTTTTCTGTATATGTAAATTGATGAGCAAATAATCTTATGAGAAATGTTCAATCTACAACCCGATACAAAATTTGATTTTTTCCAAATTATCTTTTGCGAGGATTTAGATATTGATGCATTTATATATATATTTTTTCAACTTTTAATTCTTTCCTCTAATGTTGATAGAATTGTCTAATCAATTTGACAATCATTTTTCTAGCATTATAAAATGTCACATATTTGAGATAGGAGTTCAAACTACACATTTACTCTTAACATTCTTTATATTTCATCTTAGTGTATTTTGGTGTATCAATTATACATATACTACACTATCAAAATAATTAGATGGAAAAATTAGGCTCTGGCCATAAGTAAATTGTAATAGGGAGAACTATGATGTTGGCAATGATGCGTAATAGAATTTCCTAAACAAAAATGAAAAATACTTTGTTCTCAGTTAAATTAATTTAAGGTATTTAACAAACAATAGTGTTAAATCATTTATCGACATCTCAACTAACACTTATTAAAATATTGAAATTTATGTCCACTAGCATTAACAAGACACTGTCTTGATTATATAATCTGAAAATTATACTCACAATTTAAATTTTGAGCGGTAATTTCGCAAACATCAGGTTGCAAACATCATGCGATCATCTAGTATATGTATCAAATTTATTAGATACAAATAATATTTAGATGGTCAACATGGAGGATGATGGGGCCCCATTTATCACCCTAATTAATTTTCAGAAATGTAATGAATTGAATCCTATTTTAGCTAGTGGCGTTTAATGATCAATTGTCGATAAAGAGAACAAATGAAATATATGAATTCATTGATTCTTCATTGAATATCCATTTGAATTTTAAATTTTGCATTATTATTGATCCAGTGATGGTCCAACTGGTCATGCCAATCAAATTAAACTTCTGGTTCAATATAAGATATATTTCAATTATTTAATTTCGAAGAATATGAATAAACATTATATATTCGTATAATACTCAATTAAGAAGATAAACTAATCAATATCAATATGATATGAGTTATATGTTTTCCTTCAAGGATAAACATAAATTCATAAATATTCTTTGAACAAGTGCTACGTCGAGAGAACATTATATTTAATTATTGCTTCTTCAAGAGCAATATGTCAATATTCTTTTGAAATATTGAAAATTATAATATTACGCTCTTCGGGGAGCAAATAATATATTATTATTTAGAATAATAAATTAGGTAAAAATTTACTCTTGAGGAGTAAAAACATAACTTATATTAAATCGTATTTATCATACTTTTCTGAAGCAAATAAATTTTAACTATAACATTAATATGTAAATACATACAGAAGAATGGACACGTAAAGAAATTGAGTAATTTAATTTGTGATTTTACGTAGAAATCAATTCATAATTTAATATTCTTCTAGAATATTGAAGTTGTAATATCCAGCTCTTTTGGAGCAAATAATATTATTTTAAAATATCAATATAATGTTGTGTTACTTCATGAGCAACAAAATATTTGTAATAGACGGATCTATAAATAACATTCTTATGGACTATTGAAATCGGAGTTTTTTGCTCTTCAAGAGTAATAACGTATTATTGTTTGAAATAAATTGTATAAAAATTTACTCTTCAAGAGTAAAGACATAATTTATGTTAGATTTTATTTAATTATTATATTTTTCAGGAGCAAGTAAAATCTAACTAGAATCTTAATAATAGTGTGCTTTATTTGGAAAACATAATAATATAAAAAGAATATAAAGTCTACTAACCACATAGATATGGAGAAAGAAAAGAAATTAAACCTGGTATGTGGTGTGACACGTGAAACGGATGATGACGTTGATTTATCACAGATGATAGCTTTGATTTCTTCCCATCAATTTATTAATGATTATCGATGCATAGCCATGGTGACTGCCGATTAGTGTATGTTAGGCACAACATCACATGATAATATTTATGATATTGACCTTTCATTGATTTAAGTTGCTGCTTCTGGTTGTTGAAGACAAATCTATACTAGATAACCTTTTTTTTTAAGTCAATATCAACATAAGTAATGTGTTTTCCTTCAGGGATAAACATTAATTTAAAATAATATGTTGTATTTGCTACTTCAGGAGCACACGGTATTTTACTATTACTTTTTCAAGAGTAATATATCAATATTCTTTTGGAATATTGAAAATTATAATTTATACTCTTCAAGAGTAAGTAATATTTGTCAAGAATATTAATTATAATATTGTGCTATTTCAGGAGCAACAATAAATTATTTGTAATCGATAAATTTGCAATTAATATTCTTCTGGAATATTAATTTTATAATGTTATGCTACTTTCGGAGCAACAAAAAATTATTGGTCGAATAGACAGATCTACATGTACTAAATTAATTTAAAGAACATAAAAAATTTAATCATGTTAAAGACGTAAAAAATCATTTAATAATCATCAATAATTATCTCACTATTTTACAATACAACATTATATTATAATATAAGCTTGACGATAATCAATCCAATTTTTTTTTTAATACATACACACATACTCTGTAATTAATAGCAAATAGCCTGGATCCACGAGACCAAAATTTGAATACGTGAAGTTTCACCATTGATAAAGCTAACATATGCATACAAGCTTCATGTTCCAACGTAATTTACGAGAAATAGGATAATCATTCATATAAATAATCATTGTTGATGGAAGTAATAATTGTGGCAGCAGTGATTGAAAACCAAAGAAGACGGCCGACATACTCAAAATTCATTAATTTCGGTTTGAATTCAACCTTTTTCCAGCAAAAATTAGTTTAATTTGTGGTCAAGTATTCCGACAGAATTAATATGAAAATCACGAGTTATCAAATTAATTTTGATATACATGATAGATGATAATGCATAAAAAAAAAAAATTATTACCTTCACTAAACTATGAAAAATTGGTTCGAATTTCGTGCTGATAACGTATTATAAAAGAGAGAAAAAGTAGAAGAGAGAATTAAGTCAATACCTGTGTGTGTATTTTATTAATGAACAAAATCCTATATTTATAGATAAGAATAAGGGATACAATGATAATAATTTTTAGGGCTGCAGGGGTATAATTGTCATTCACTATAAACCCCATAAATTTTCCTTTTACAACAGTTATATGTATGTACCATTTGTTAGATTTATTAACCCATCAAATAGTTTATGATTTACTTTCTATGCATATAATAAAAGAGAAGATGGTTTATATTCACACGACTGCCTACCAAATCGACATAGTTTTAGATTATTTCTTTTATCTAAAAATAAATAATAAATAAAATTATAAATGTAGCAGCAGAGGTCCACCACCTTTCACATGTATTGCATTTTGGTTCTCAACCTTTAAAATGTAGCATTTAAAACAATCAACCTTTTATTTTGTAGGACTTAGGTCTTCTATGGAGGATTTTACCCTTATCTTTATATAACAAGTCAATATTTGTTAAAATATTCACATACCATCTACCAAAACAACTAGTTTTAGCTCCCGTTTGAAAATATTTTACAATATTTTATTCATATGGAGCACACCCATTTGAGTATTATGTAATTGTTCCGTGAACAATTAGTCTGTACACACAGATTAATTCTTATGAGATTTGAACTGTCTTTGTTATTTTTGCCAATACATCAACAGTTGTGTTACTTTGTCTAAATAATTTATCATTGTTGTAATATTAAATCATCATACTATATTACTAAATAATACATTAAAAAGTAAAATAATAAATCTCACAATATATATTTAACTTACCTATTTTTCTCGTTTCTAAATACTAAGGTTTGGTTTGGTATCGCTATGTTTTTAAGAGAATAAGTTGTAAATGTGCCGAAGAAAAAATCATCTCCGAATGCAATTAAATAAGTTTTTAGTTCTCTCTGTCTCACAAATGATGTATGTTTCAAAATCATCATTCAAGTGTCGGTAAACAAAAGTGATTTCATTGCTATGCGTGTATATAATTACTAAAATCGGCATTGATAATAATTAAAATATTTTGTATTATTGTTATTATTATTATTATTATCATTAGTAGTACATATTTTAACATTTATTTTTTACTTTAATAATAATAAGTAATATTATCAAATATACGAACAACGAATTCACTATATTTATTTCAAATTAAAAAATAACACCTATTAATCTAGAAATTTTTATAATAACAAAATAAAAGCATAATGTACATAGTATAAAAATATTCAAAATATTTAAATTATTTTTTTTTCGATTCTCAAATTCTCTATTTCTTATAATAAGGAAAATATTAAATTAAATTAAATTATCTTTAACACGAAATGGAAGATGCTTTATTATTGGAATATTAATAAATCTACGAAATAAAAAGAATTACCTTAATTGATTAGGATTAAAATTTGAAAAACGCACAGTTCGACCCAACTACACTTAGAGGGGGTGATTAGGTGTAAATGCGAAATTTAAAGATTAATTAATATGCAACAAGTCACATGCTAATTATATTTAGGTGGTTAATCAATCAATCCAATTTCTCCTACCACAATCAATCAAAGCAGTAAATAGCACGAAAATTGTTCACGGAAAAATCTAACGTGAGAAAAATTTCGAGCCCTTTACCAGTCAAAAATCCACTATAAACGTATTGATAAACTTACAGACCACAGCAAAGTTGACGACATAAGTTTTTTGATCTCCTATCTGAAGTTTGAAGCAGCCCTCTTGGAATGTGCACACTAACACCAATTCTGGCTTTTCTTGTAAAGTAGTACTGGAATGAGCACATGAACTCCACTCTTAACTCTTCACGAACGTTTATCTCTTGCGGATCTTGAAAAGAATTTCTCGGTATTCAATAATCTTACTTGAACTTTAACTCCTTGAAAGAATGAAGCAAAGATTGCTCATTGGTGTTTGATTTGGTTATTTGATATTTTTATAAGGTTTGACGCATATCACAAAGATGGATTGAACTAGATCTAAAATATTTTGAGAGCCTGTTTGATTCCCATTTTGAGGGAAAAATGCATTTTTGAATAGTTGGGTGATGGAGAATGTGTGGTTAAAAATTAAGGAAAAGTTTTGGATTTATGTGTAATATTATTTAATTGAAAAATGTGTGGTTGAAAAGAAGAGAGAGAAAAATGAATTTTGAAGAAAATGACAATCAAACAGGGGCTGAATGTATTTTCTCAATGAATATAATGTTCAATCTCCTGGTTTGGAAATAATGAGGCGTCTCTATTTATATGCTGGATGTTTTAGGTAATGTGACTCAAGTAAAAATCTCGAAAATCGAAAATTAAGTTTGACATATAATACTGTCGCTCGAGCGATGTGCAGTTTCGCTCGCAGCAAAGGGTCTGTCGCTCGAGCGACTGTTGGACGAAGGTCGAGCGATCAATGTACTGTTTCATCATTTCGAGCACAAGTCCGACGTCCAGCTAGCAAAAATTCGGTGTATATCATTCTTGTTCCAATGATGAACCTTAAACCATATTCAACCTACCAACTATGAAACTTTTATATTTAAGTCTCTCAACTTTTATAAATGTTCAAGTTGATCCTTTTGATCACAGAATTGTCAATACAAAATATAAATCTAACAAAATTAATATTTTAATAAAAAAAATAAGTGAAAAAAAAAACCTAAAAAGCATAATCTGAAAAGCTAGTATTTTATTGCTTCACAAAATGATGGTCCAATATGCTAAGTTCACGCTAGTCGCGCATTTATGTACGTGGATCACTGATTGTATATGTAAGAAGTCAATTATGCCAATCATAACATTTTACGTTCTTTATATTTTGTTCACTAGACATGCAATTTGTTCAACTCACTATTTAAAATGTTTCAATTATCTACTATTGTCAAATGGTTGACACGAGTTCTTAAATGATATGACATATGATGGTACAATAGTTGAAGACCTTTGAGTTATGATACTCACCAAAATGTAAAAGTTATTTCGTACTAAAAATCATAGAGTGAAAGACACTTTATTAAATAGTTTAGCATGGAAATACTTTGATACAAGGCTAGTTTCCATTAATGTCTTTTGCTCATTTAAGAATATGAATCTTAAAATTTACTTGTTTTTACTCTATTTGTATCAAATTGTTCATTTTAGCATTTTCATCTCTAAAACTATATTATACATCAAGATAGGGACGGATTCAGAATTTAATTCGAGATCGGACTACAAAATTTCAAGTTGGACTACTATGCGAAAAAAAAAATTTACATTGAAAAAATAGTTTTTTAAAAAAAATCTTTGGAAAAAAATTTGGGCCTGAGTGGGGGGATGCAGTTAGAGGTGTCAAGACGGGCCGGGCGGCCAAACCCGTGAAAATTGGCCTGGATCGACCCGGGACCATAGATCAACCCGTGACTCGAGCGGACTGTTCACAGGTCAAGGATATGTGACCCGCAGGTTGCACCTTCACGGGCCGCGGTTAACCCGCTGGCCCGGGAAAAAAAATAAAATATAAATAAATATATAATTTTTGAACAACTAAATTATAGTTAAGTAAGTGTCAACTTAGTTGGGATGTACTTACGCTATAAATATTTGGTAATAGTAATTAGAAATGCATTTAGTTGTTATTTGTTTAAGTTAAATTTAACTTTGCAAAATTATAAATAATTCATGTATCATTAAATTTAAATTCTATGTAAATATTTCTTGATATAAATATGAATTTATCATTTTGTTCAATTCTTAGTTTACATTTAACAAAAAAAATATTTTTTTGTTATAAATATGAAAAATTCTATATCTTTATAATTTTATATATACAATCATACGGGTCAAACCGGAACAAATCACGACTCATGACTCGCATGAGCTCGACACGGATGGGTCAGTGGGCGGATTGAGTTGTAATCCAAAATTTATCGGCTGACCCGGAACCTGCCTGGAACTCGTAGCGGGCGGACTTGTTTTCACTCGGACCGTTATCGGTCTCATATGTTGGCGGGCCGATCCGATCTGGACTACCCGAATTGACACCTCTAGCTGCAGCCTAAGCAGCCCCCCACTGAATCCGTCCTTGCATCAAAATGTTTTGAAAGAGTGTATAAACGGTTTAAATAATAAACAGATAAAAATAAGTAATTGATAGTACTTGTAGATCCTTCAAATAAAAAATGAATTAAGTGTTTATAAACAATTTATGAACATGAGCCAAATATTAAAAGATTAACTTTGTAAACTTAAGAAAGTAAATATAAATAACATTTCAAGCGTAAATAACTTGGGTCTTGGACGGATTGTTGACTTATATTAAGGCAATCTTAATTACAATCAGCATATCGAGTATTAACCATGTTTTGGAAATATTAATTACAATTTAAGCAGATATGTCCATGTTTGTTAGTACTTATTAATCGAACTTGCTATAACCCTTGGTCGAAGAGAAACTACAACATTTAAGAATTAAGTCATTTGTATTTGGGCGTTTACATGCCCGATTAGCCGATCACACCGACGTCCTCACATGGGGGTCGGGTCTCACTTCTGACAAATGTGTTGACCTCTCTCCCAATGTGAGAGGGTGGGTGGGGTCGGGTAATTTGACGTGTAAATGCTCGGGTACATGTAGCAAAACTGAACATTTAATCTTATGCTTACTTAGGTACCAAATCAATTCCGCTATAGGTACTCGATGGTTTACACTTTGATTTATCCGACCTTACCCGCCCTCTCACAATAGGGTGAGACCTGCACATTTGTCGAAATTGGGGTCCTTACCCATGTGAAAGACGTTGGTGGAATCGAATAAATCAAAGTATAAATTATCGAGTATAAATAGCATAATCTGATATCAAATACAACCTTAAATTCTTAACCATGTCCCAAGTAGATTTTTGGGGAAACTAGAACAATCACAAAGAGCAAAAATTGTAATCCAATGATCCATGCTCATCTTGGCATAAGAAAAAAATTTAGCCTCGTTTGTAACTGTCAGGTGAGAGTTCGAATTCTAAAATATAGATGAAATTCTTAATAAGTGAGAGTTATATGATAGCCTTTTATCCTACATCCTTGAAGGTATAACTTACGATTTATCCTTTCACGCAAGTCCACTTAATCCCAAAAGAAAAAAAAAAACTGTCTGCTTAAACAGAGTAGTACTTTCTTCACTTCTGGAATTGACAGATGGGATGGGACCCAAAACGATGTATCTTCTATCCATCCATCGAGATCATAATCATGTAACAAATCAAGTGGACAGAAAATAAAGAGTGGGGGGTCCCATTGTCACGCTGGAACTCTCTTTGATGCCATTTCGACTGATGAGACTAGACTTCTGTAATAATACCAGAATCGTGTCAAGTGTCAACACCGTTAGATTTTCGGATTATATAAAAGTTGTTAGCTTGTCACTTTTTAGTTTGTACGATAAAATAAACGACTGATGACCGGGAGTATCTTTAGGTAGAAAACTCTGGTGTAAACTATATATTTAGGAGTATTTTCAATGATGATATAAAATAAAAATTTGAATCTTCAAAATAATCAAAAATCTTTTTAATGGAGAGATACAAATGAAATCTAAAATTTTAAATTGTAATTTTCAATAGAAAATATAAAAAAAATATGTAAATTTACATTTTTTTTTACATCTACAAGAAGTAAAAAGTGAACTTAGATATTTTTAGAATTTGAATTGGGTCTATCAAAATGTAAATTAAAATGTAAAAGTGATTTTAGAGATATACAACTTCCTATACATCTCAAATTCCCAAGAAAGTAGGGTAATTTTTCGTTCCAGAAATGCGTAGCTAGGCAGCATGAAACAAAAATTTGGGATCGGGATCTAATTACGAATATCAAATTTTTGATGAATTCTTGAAAATCTCGTACAATTGGATAATTTTGGATTTCAGAATTCAAAGTTTGTAGTCTTGAAGTAAAAAATCGAGCTTTGGATTTTTATTCCCAACCCCCTCCCCCACCCCCCCGCCCATTGATATTAGATGCTAAAGTAAAAAATTATAAATTATATATAGTCAACTTTAGAGCATTTAATTGAGTGGAAATTACACACAACTCTACAATTCAAGATGTGATTTCCAAAATCAGATTTGAAATTTGATATTTCCAAAATCAGATGTTTAATTTAATATTTTAATAAAAATAAAAATAAATATTAAAAATTATTTAATTAAACTTTTTATAAAATAAATATTTCAAACTCTAAATTATATCTCTCTCACTTCCCTCTCTCTCTAATTCAATAATCATTCTCACATTCTCTCTCTAAATTCGTCTCCGGCGGCTCCTCTCTCTCGTCTCCGGTGCCTCTCTATTTTTACAACTACCTTCACCTCTCCAGCGCCTCTCTCTCCACAGTCACAACCCGCCGCAGTCACAGAGAGGCGTTGCACATCAAGGTGGTGGTGGGGGTGTTGGTTGGAAATAGTGGTTTTGGCGACGGGCACCAGACAACCACCCTATTCAACGGCGACGGGCGCAGCGGTGCAGATCCAAGTATTGGCGGCGACGTGGGGGAGTTGTATTGCTGGGGAATGAACTGAAGCAGATGCCCGGACCAAATCAGATCGCGATTTTCAGATTTCCAGATTCGGCCGGCGATTTTTAGATTTGCAGACCACCGGACCAAATCAGATCGTGGTGTTGGTGGTGGCAGCGATTTTCGGTGAATAAATTGGTGTTGTGGGCTGTGTTGTGTGATTGTTTGGTGGCGATTTTGTAGTGTTGTGTGGTAGTGGCGGTTTTGGGTGGTGGCGATTTTTTGGTGGGTTTTTGTGAGGTGGTGGGGGTTGGCTACGATGGTTTCCGATCTGGTGTAGGTGGTTTGGGTGCGGTGGTTTTTGTTGATTTGTGCGGTGATGGGGTGGTGGTGGCTGCGGTGGTGGGGTTGGCTGCGGTGGTTTCCGATCTGGAGCGTTTTGGTGTAGGTGGTTTGGGTGCGGTGGTAGAGGTTTGTGATCTGTGGTGGGTTTCGGACTTTTTTTGTTGATTTGTGCGGTGATGGGGTGGCGGTGGTGGCAGTGGTGGTGGCGGCGGCGGTGATTTCCATATTCAGCTTGTGAAGTGGTGGCGGGGCGGCGAAGGGTTGGCGGGCGGTGGTCACAGATTATTTGGTTAACTGTGACCACAAAATTGGCTAATCTGTGATCAATAACAAATCTGTGACTAATCGTGACTTATTAAAATTTCGATATGTGACCTCGAAAAATATCTGTGACCTAATAATTTTGACATGTGACCTTGGAAATAAATTGTGACTTATTAAAATTTCGATCCGTGACCTCGAAAATAATTCGTGACCTAATAAATTTCGATCTGTGACCTAATAAATTTTGATCCGTGATCTCAAAAAAAATTTGTGACCTAATAAATCTCGATCTGTGACCAAAATGTGAATCTGTGACCAAATTGTGTAAATATGTGACCTTAATTTGTTTAATTAATAAAATATATAATTAATTGAATAAATTATAAATATTTTTTAAATGAATATCTGATTTTGGAAATTTGAAACTTAATTTCTGATTTTGGAAATATATTATTTTTAAAGTAGGATTTAAGAAATTTTCCCTTTAATTGAACATAATCTAGTCCACAATACGGATAAACAAAGGGGCTAGGTCATAACTCGTCAACGGTGGCCAAATCTTTGTAACCAATCTTGATGCGCTGAACTAAACATAATCTAATCTATCGTACGGATAAACCAATGACATTAAATCATAACTTGTAAATAGTGGGACTAATTTTGATGCGTTGAACTAAACATAATCTAGTCTATTGTACAGATGTACAAATGACATTAGATCATAACTTGTTAACACTGGGACCAATCTTTGTAGCCAATCTTGGCGCGTTGTATTGAACATAACTTGTAAACAATGGGATTGGGTCATAACTCGTCAACCGTGGTTCCAATCTTTGTTTTGTATAGTATTAATTTACAGAACTATAATTAAATCATTTATTATATTAGATCGTATCTAGTCTATAATATAGTATACAAGCTTTGTAGCTAATCTTGATACGCTAAATTAAAACAGAAACAAGTTCATCGTACTAAACATGCCTTTTTTTTTTTTTTTTTTATGAGAAAACTGGACTATTCTCATTGATTCCTTAACTGTTATCATAATAGTAAGTTAGTACTTTATGAAGCAAGATTTTCTAGTAGCTAGAAATTTGTAAGATAGATATATTTTTACAGAATAATGCTACATGTACATTATGTTATCCATAATGGTGTCCATAATATATACGTGACATAACATCATTGGAGGATTGACAAAATTATTTTCCAATCCTCCAATGACCATAAGGATGTCCATAATGTATACGTGACATAATATCATTGGAGGGTTGACAAAGCTATTTTTCAACCCTCCAATGATATTATGCCACGTATACATTATGGACACCCTTATAAATACCATAATATACATGTAGCATAACCCATTTTCACAAGGCATAAAATAGAGTTTTTAACACACTGTTTTTTTGAAGAGAATAACATAGCTATACGAAATGAATAAGAAAAAGAAATGGGCAAAGAGATGGACATATTATTACTAAATCCCATTAATCTCCTTGATTTTGTTAATGTTTCCAGCATATAAAGATTATATAAACATTGTCATCCCCACTGTCTAAAGCTTTGATAGTATATATTCTATCAAATACTCTCTATGATTAAACAGTAATCTAAACTTAAAATCAAAGAGAAACCATTTCAATGTATATTATGGGATCAAGACCACTAAAAGTGATGAACTATAAGGGTGTTCAGTAAATCCATCTTTAGGTAGAGCTGAGTCGGGCTTCAGGTTCACATCATGGTGCAACTTGAGGGGTTCTCATCGCTGAACATTGAGTACTCTTCAACTCGTTCGCCAGGAGGAGGGTAAGGGTAAGAAGGGTAGGGTGGCATGCAGTTGACAGCAGGTGCAGGCCGAGCATACATCATGGGTTGAAACCGTTCGTTCCCATTGGCACGTTGTTGGTTCATCATCATCGCAGCCAATTGTTGTTGGTAGTAGGGGTTCGCAGCCATTTGCTCAGGGGCAACACCTTGGAAATTGACAGCACCACCACCACCACCATTCATGGCCGGAGCAGGTAGGCCTCGGACAGCTGCAGGGTTACCCATTTGACCCATCTGGCCCATGGGCATCTGACCCATCTGGCTCATTTGACCCATCTGGCCCATCGGCATTTGACCCATCTGGCTCATTTGACCCATTGGCATTTGACCCATCTGCCCCATGGGGGCAGTCCTCATCTGCCCCACACTACCTCCAGCATTCATCATGTTTGGCATGCCTTGTGGCCCATCATTCATTCCGCCCCCTTTCTTGGCCCCATTAGCATTCATATTGGGACCATTAGCACCACCACCACCATTGTTACCATTCTTCATCTGCCCACCGCCACTTCCACTGCCGTTGTTGGCCTGTGGCTGACCGCCTCCATTCTTTCCACCTCCCTGATTTTGGTTACCACCCTTATTGCCATTATTACCACCAACATTGACCATAACCGGCACATTTCCACCCCCACCAATTTTTCCATTCCCAACCACATTTCCTCCATTTCCACCACCATTAGCACCAACCTTCATCAGCTGAGGGTTCTGCCAGCCCATGATGTTAGGCATCAGTGCACCACCAAGGCCATTGCCCAGCTTTGTCTTATTCACAGGCATATCCTCCATTTCATCATCCAACTCATCATCATCCTCGTCCTCATCATCAAATTCATCCAACTCATCATCAGTCATGTCGTTGTCATCCAAACCGTTGAATTTGCCAGATTTCGGGTTTTGATCCTTGGGCATTTTCAAGTCCTTCATAAGCTGAGGAGGCATTTTTAGATCTTGAAAACCTTTCAATTGTTGAAGCTTCTGAAGTTGCTGAAGTTGTTGAAGTTGTTGAAGTTGTGGATTTTGACCTCCCTGTGTACCACCTTTTGGGTGGTTATTGCCACCCTTTTGAACCTGAACCTGCTGCCCCTTGTTATTCCCACCTTTTCCATTGTCAATTTGCAGATTCTTGAATTGATTATTAAGCTGATTGTTATTATTTGCCTTCGGTGCACCCCAAATTTCTGCATGTTTCCCTTTCTTGGAAAGCTTCTTGATCAGTGTTTCAGGACCAACATTTCCAGACACTGTAACTTTCCCCTGCTCTGAATCTATGGTTGTAGTGTAAACCCCTGCCAAAAGAAATTTCAAAAATTGAGTCTCAACTTCAAAGAAATACAAGTCTATTACATACGTATATGTACACAAATTCATCTCCCTAGCAATTTCATTTCGGGTAAACAAGTTGTGAAAGTCCCTTTATTTTCATGAGAATGGTGTGTTTTGAGGTTTGAATTAACAGATTAATTATAGACAAGACTGTAAGAAAATGTCTAGAATTGACTAAAAAATTGAGATTGAAATAAAAACATACCATCAATCTTCTGCAAGATTTTCTTCACTTTGTGCTTGCACCCTTCACAGTGTATATGGACTTTAAGAACACAAGTCTGCATAAATAAGCAAAGCCAGAGAATAACACAGGTTAAAGTTTACAACTTTACTAAACAAACTCAAAAAAAAAAAAAAAAAAAAAAAAAACACGATTTCCATGAATAAATCTATCCAATTGAATTTGACTGTAAAATGGCTGTTGCAGAGAAAGAAAATAAAAGGTTAGGAAAGAGATAAACAGCAAAGGGAAATGGCATTCAAAGATCTTGAGTTCAGAACAAGCAAAGCCCATAAAGCAAAACTGAAGGTGAATAGAACCCCCACCCCGTCCCTACCTTTTGCAGAAACATAATTTAAATACATTGATATACAAATGAACAAAAGAACAAGTACCTGGATTTTCAAGAACTCTTCTTTACTCATTTTAACCAGTCAAAAAGGAATAAACAGAAGCCAACAATAATACAATGGGATAATTAAAGGGCTGTTTCTTGATTAGATCTGAGAGAAAACACAAAGGGTGTTAACATTGAAACAACATTAAAAATTGGCTCATTTCTTCCATTTTCTTTTCTTGAAAACATATATCACAGAATAAAACGAGAGAAATTTATGGGCGGTTGATGAACATTGAATACACCTCTCTGGTGAGTGACGCTTGTTTCCTCTATTTCAGAGTGCTAGAGAGAGAGAGAGAGAGAGAGAGACAGAGAGGAGAGAGAGAGAGGAAAGAGCTACTGCTCTAAACAAAGTGCTCTAAACGAAGTGCAGACTACCACACTCTCATTCTGGGTTTTTGAAGCATTATTTATGGGGTATCTTTCTAGCTACCGTTAAATTTATCTTCTTTTTTCCGAAACTTAACGGAGGAAAATCACTCATAAGCCAATTTTACACAAAAAATTCTCAATTTTGGGTTGTAGGATTTTCATTTCTTGGCTTGGCTTTATAGGACTAGGCTCGCCTGGGGAGGGGGGTTAGGGGGCTGGGAGTTGTGTGTGTGTGTGTGTGTGTGTGTGTGTGAGAGCCGGGGGGGGGGGGGGGGGGGGGGGGGGGGAGGAGGTCTACAGTAGTCATGGTAAATTGAACAAATCTGTTCATTACATGAAAATTTATTACCTCCAGATTTGATTAGTTTTTGCAAGATTTTCTTTCACTAAAATGGGTTGGTAACAAGTAATTTACTCATTTACTCACCCTGCATATGAATTAGGCAGCATATTCATTACAATTACACCCTTTTATCCGTAATTAATTGACCTCAAAACTCTTAGGGTATGTTTGATTAAGCATAAAATTTATATGGAAAGAAAATAAATTTAAGACAATTAAATTGTCTAGAACTTATTTGCATGAAAATTGTCAATTAAATGTGTTTGATTGATTTAATTTTCAACCTAAAAAAGGTTATACTTGTCCATTTTTTATTGATAGACAGATAAGAAAGAGTGAGATAATTACTTGAAAAATAAAAACATAACTCCTTAAAGAAAATATTTTCCTTGTTTTCAAGGAAAATATGGTCATGTGACTAAAAATTGGAAAATATTTTTCATGAAAAAAATATCAATCAAACAATACAAAAGTAAGATTTTGAGTAAAAAAATGATATTTTTCATGAAAAATATTGACAATCAAACATATCCTTAATTTCTGTTGGTTACACCCATATGCTTAGTAATAAATAGTACAACTAGTGGGTTTCTTTGAAAATCTAAACAGATTATGACAATAATTATGGATTAAATTAATATTTGAAAATTTCTAATTTGACTTGTTGAGATTTTGTAAATTTTTTTGGGTCAGAGATTTTGATTACAGATTTGTTTATTTCTTGGGTTATTTGATTGAGGAAAATGGTAGTAAATTCAATATGATCCTTTTATCACTCGGAGGGCACATGTCATTATTATTATTATTATTATATTTTGAATAATTCTATTTGTACACTAAAAAATGTACCAAATTGTTTATCCCATCTCACATACACGCGAGACTCGTGTGAATAAAAAAAATCCCAAAATGTGGTTCTTACCTCCATATTGTGAGTAGTCGGTAAGGAATTAGATAAAAAAAATTCGGTACATATAGCATGATCCCTTTTTTTTTTTCTCCCTCCAAGAAAAAGAGGTTTTTATTCACATTTCAAAGATGTTAACAAGTCTAGAAATACGGGAATTTTATTTTTGGTTTATGAAAATGGAAGGAAACAAGAAAAAATACCGTTGCAATTTTGATTGCATCTATAACTTATTATGTACGTTATTTCAATTAGATTGAGAAAGGTTTAAGCACAATAAAATAACTTTGTGTGTTCTTTACCTTCTGAATTGTTGACTTGTCTTAATTTTTTTTCCATACGCAACAATATTTGTAACAATGTAAAAAACATTAATTTGTTAATAGAGTAATATTGTGATCGATAATGATATTGTAATATCATAGTCACGTGCTGCTTACGTAACACTAACCAAATTTCTAATAAACAAGAGTCGACCCCTATTTAATTTGTTTTTATTGATATTAAATTGAAGTTTCCGTCAATACAAAAACATTAATTTTGATACATAAAGAGAAAGTTGCATAAGACATAATATAATCAATAGGCCAATTTATTTTCATGCACGCAACGAAAAGGTTGTAGTTTAGGCACAAATCCCTAAAAAATTGTCTTGTACGGTATGATATTCGACAAAGAAAAAGTTAAAACACGACAAAAGAAAAGTCAATTTCAACCAAACATCGCATATAAAACAATCTTTGACTCTCCCGTTATTTAATTTTTATCATCATATATCATTGATAATGATTATTTGTTGTAGCTCTCAAAATCCTTGTGGCTAATCTTCTGGCTTTCGAATGCGCCAAACATGAACATACTATACACATACCGGCAAAATCTATCTTTTCAGAATGTATGAGCCAAATCAATATGCATTCCTAGTAAAAATCAATTAGTAAAAATTAAATCCGCTTGTTCAACTCGTGCAATCATTAAAAGTTTCATGACGTGAATGGCATTATGCTTTCTTAGAGTACTAATTAAATTCATTAAAGCAAAATAATTTGGTGAAAATAATCAATTATTACAGATAAAAAAATGTTTCCGGCTAATAATTTGCTCACATTGTATGCATAAATGCTCACGAGAAAATCCCTTAATGTTCTGTCTTTTATTTCAGATTTTACGCCCGCTTTCTTTTCCAACCATAACTGAAAATGCATGAATTTTACACACTAAATTTGGACATATTCTCGTAACGTTACACTAAATGAGACTAGACACAATTGTCATGTGAAAATCTGACAAGTTTTAGTTGAGTTTACAAACAAATTTGATTCTCCTGACGTTAGACTGAATATGACTAAATACGGCTGACGTGTGAACATCTGACAAGTTTTAGTTGAATAGAAAAGCAAGTTTGTTTCTCGTAATGTTAGACTGAATATAACTAAATACGGTTGACATGTGAAGATCTGACAAATTTTAGTTGAATAGAAAAGCAAGTTTGATTCTCCTAACTTTAAATTTTTACATGAAACATCGGTTTTTTCATCAAATTGGAAGCAACCAAAATGGTTAGAGTTTATCAATAGATCTTTTCCTTTTATAATAACGAGAAGAAAAATAGAACATTGTCATTCAGGGAACGTTCAAGCTAACCTCCAACATAGAAATTTTTTAAAATACAATAAGAAAGGGCTGATTTAAGTAATCGCCATTAACTCTAAAATTATCACAAAGGGAATCAATGTAAAATCTAACTTCATTTATTTTATAAATATTAGAGTTTGTTAAGTTATGAGTTTTCAAATTAATAATTTAATTCAGGCAAATAATTAGGTTAATATAATTAATTATTACGGGCAATTTTTTATTTTTATTTTTTTTAATTGACAATGAGTTTCCTTAAACTTGCTTAAATGCTCTTGAGGAAATACTTTAATCATTAATTATAACTCTTCGTATGTTGTTTTTATCTATTGAATTGTTGTCTCATATTATTTTGCCGACACTAATTGTATAACAATGTAAAGAATATGATTATAGGGTGATATTATTATCGATAACGATAATTGTATATCGAGCCCACTTGACAAGGCCAAGCTGAAAGCTCGGATCGAACCTCGATTTTTTGGTCGAACTTTTGCTTTGCTCGGCTCGACTCGAGCTAGGGCTAAAAAAAGCCCTACTTAATTTTACTCGAGCCGAACTCAAACCGACTCGGTTTGGCTCGTTGACATCCCTATATGCGCATAACGGCCAAAATGTAACTTTTTAGAATATATGAGCCAAATCAATTCTCTCTCAATATATTTCTAGGAAAAAAACAATTCATACAAATTAAATCTGTCTGTACAACTCGAGCAATCATATTGGTTCCTTAGGTGATTTTGACTAATTTATTATTTTATATACTAAATTATAAAAATATTAACATGAATATTTCATGATGTGAGTAGCATTAGGCATTCTATGACTACTAATTACATTCATTAAAGCAAAATAATTAGGTGAAAATAATCAATTATTACAGACAAAATTTGTTACCTACTAATAATTTCCTTACATTGTATGCATAAATGCTCACGAGAAAATCTCTTAATGTTGTTTGTCTTATATTTTAGGGCTTTACGCCTGTTTTCTTTTCCAACTGTAATGCATGAATTTTACACATTAATTTTGGACATATTCTCCTAACGTCAGACTGGATGAGACTAAACACGACTGGCATATGAAGATCTGACAAGTTTTAGTTGATTTTAAAAGCAAGTTTGATTCTCCTAACGTTAGACTGAACAAGACTAAACATGACTGGCATGTGAAGATCTGAAAAGTTTTAGTTGAATTTAAAAGCAAATTTGATTATCTTAAAGTCAGACTGGATAGGACTAAACACGATGGACATGTGAAAATGTGACAACTTTATTTGAAATTTAAAGTAAGTTTGACTTACTTTTAATTTACCTATTTTGACCCTTGCATTTATATATGCATGGTCTATTACATATAAAAGCTCATTTTTATTTTAAATTTTTACTTGAAACATCGGTTTTTCATCAAATTGAAACAAACGAAAGCTGTAAGATTTAAACATAGATCTTTACCATTTTATTATAACAAAAAGAAAAATATAAAATTGTTAGGAAGGGAACGAACAATCTAACCTGTGACATAGAAAACATAAAAATACAGTAAGAATAGAACTGATTTAAGAAATACGTTGCAACAAATTTGTTGTCATTAACTCAAAAATCATCACAAAGGTAATTAATGTAAAATCTAACTTCATTTAATATATAGTATTAGAGTTTGTTAAAACATAAGTTTTCAAATTAGTATATTTAATAAAGGAAAATAATTAGTTAATATAATTAATTATTACAGATTTTTATTTTTATTTTTATTGACAAAGAGTTTCATTAAACTTGCTTAAATGTTCATGAGGAAATACCTAAATGTTGTTTGTCTTACATTTTACCTTTACACACGCATTTGTTCTTTAGTACAGCTGAAAATACTTGAATTTACTCATTAATAAATTTGGGCGGAATCTACTCTCTATATTAACCATGGAAGGACTAGAAAAGACTAAATTCGATAAGTATGTGAATATCGAACATGTTTGATACGAAGGTGCTGACATCATTAGGAGACATCTTTTTAGGATGATAATGATGATATTCTCAAATGACGACAGCACTTGGCTGAGCTCTTTAGATGAGCTTTTGATCCGACCTTTTGATGTGTTTGATGTTTTTTTTCATTGAACTCCTTTCTATTATTTTTTGAGACGAGTTCAAGTTGATTGTGAGTTGGACACAAACAATTGTCCCTTAAGGTCTAGACATTAGGTCCCTATTTGATAGAAATTAAAATCTATATTTTAATTAAAGTTAAACTCAATAATTAATTGTAATCACATATTTTATAGGACCCACAATTCTCAAATCACACATTTAATCATTGAATGACACATGGTGGGAAACCAATGGTCATGTCACTTCCAATGAAGCCTCTAGGAGAAGCTTTTAAATCTATTGAATCATGGTCGTTGATTTTTCCTCATTAATTAATTTGATGGCTTAGATCGAGTCTCCCATCGTATTTCTCTTTAAATACAATTCATTTTACACGTAGGAGAAGCTTTTAAATCCGTTGAATTATGGTCCTTGATTTTTCCTCATTAATTACTTTGATGGCCTAGATTGACTCTCCCTTCTTATTTCTCTTTAAATACAATTCATTTCCTTAATTTTATCCCCACACTTCCTCATAATTTCCGCTCGAACTTTTCTTTGCTTAACTCAAAAAGGCTTTTCAAACTACATTTTTACTGCTTCAAGCTCGTCCTTCAAAGTTCCTTTAATAGGTACTTTCCATGTTTTTCTTAAATCAGCCATCATTATATTCATCCATTTATGTCCTTTCGCTTTAAAACTATAAGTTCGAATGAATTCAAAGACCATTATTGGGAAAATATTGAGGAAGAGTCTGTCCCTCCCAGTGAGTTGTCATCTTCGTGTAGTTTGTATGTTCTGGAAACTTTATCCCCCGTCCCCTTAACCGTAATTTGATCTGGTGATATTATCCTCACCTTAGGAGGACAACACAATCCTGCCCAAGCTGGTCATCTTAGTGATGAAAGTGAGGAGACAGGTGAGAGTGAGGGTGGAGATGAGAGCGATGGTGGCTCTACTGTGGAAATGTCTTAACTTATAGTCCACTACTTCAATTAAAAAGTTGGAACATTGGTGTAAGAAATATTACATTCCCATCTTGATCGAGATGCTTGTACCCTCATCCAATGATCGAGTTTGTATATCACCCGAAGGTTGTATAGCCCTAAATCTCTCCTTACTCTGTATTGGGCTTAGATTTTTTTTTCCATATATTGTTCACATATTTTTGTTTTCCTCGGGTATAGTCCCTACTCAACTATGCCTTCCTAGAAAGTTGAGGTCTTTTTTGTGTGGGATGATTGGCAGCTTCACCCGTTTAAGATGGGAAGAGACTAGATGGTCCCAACCCTCTATCATAAACTAAGTCTTCAAACCCTTGCAAATTTTTTTATTAGTTTTTGTTTTTAACATTTTATCCTTTTCTTGTAGCTTATCGTCCTGCGAGGACATGCGAACAACCTTCAGTATTTTTATTATATATTTTTCTCCTGTTATTCGATTAAGGTGATTCAAATTGCATTGAAAAACTATCTCAAAAGTTTACAACTCTTCTATATATATATATATATATATATATATATATATATATATATATATTATATTTCCAATTCGAATGTTTTCTATACCAAAATTGGGTCTCAATATGTGGCTGAAAATCCGAAACACCTCTACTCTTGTTGTTACTGAAATCTTAGTGGGTTGCCCTGAATCTGATATCTTCGACCCCTGATTATTAACCCATGAAAAGGTCAGATGCTTGCTCCAACCTGGATTATAGGTGTTGGAGTAAGGATTGTTTTGTTGTCTCTAAAAGTTCTGTGCATAACTGACCTCCTCAGGCTGATCAACATATGTGGAAGCTAAATGACAACTTGTAGTCATATGATCTGCTCCACATCCCCCAGAGACTGGTGCTGGTTAATGTACCATGCTCACACCATAAAAGGGAGAGTAGACATAGTCCGAGCTTTGAGACATGATCAGAGATCTTGCTCATTTTTTATTAGTGCCTCCAGCCTTTTTCAGGTCGATCTTTTTGTTTCAGACTCCACTCATCGAATTCCTAGTAAACCTTTTACCTATCCTTGTTTTCTTTATTCTTTCAATTATTTTTGAGTTATGGCATTTTATGGCTTTATCTTTCCATATCATAATCAAGAGGTGAGAAGTTTCATGAAAGTCGACAATCTTACAATCCTTCAGAGGTGTTCTTAGTCAGGCATTCTAGGCCTCTAGTTCTTCTAGAAAGGTACCCCTTCCATTTTTTTCTCCCCCAACTAGATTGGATCCAATTCTTCCTTCTCCTCCCAGGGTCCCTCTTCAGACTACTTTACCCAAGGGGTCCACTTTTTCATATCTAATCTTCTTTGACCTAGTCTGAAGAGCTTACGGAAAGGCTACCTAAGAACTTTTGGACTTCTATTGAACTCTATTACTGCTAGGGATATGATGCAAATTTGCCTCCTGCCCTAAAAATTCAGTTCACCTACTGACTAAGAGTTGGATTGAATGTGAGTAGGGTTTTATTTAGGACAAATGAGTGTTCATGTATAATTACTACCATTTATGTTCACTGCACGATTATCCATATGATGTCTATTTCAAAAAAGGTGTAGGTTTTCTTCATAACCCCATCATTTTTATGGCATTTTTATTTTTGTTATAAGTACTTTTTCATATCACTGTTTGGGCCAAGCTAGGTGAATATTGAGGTCGAGGCTTGTTGAAGTTGTGACATTTAGTTGTCACTCGAAAATGTATTTTAGATTTAGTTACATATTTGTTTGATGTCTAGCTCTTTTGATAGATGAAAGTTAGGCCTATTTTGTAAGCTACTATAAGTAAAGTATTGACTAGTATGAGTTAGTACATTATCTTGCTTGTAAGTATGGTAATGTGTAAGGGTAGTATGGTAGTAGATAGATTAGTTGGTAGAACTATCTTGCAGAAGTCTATATATATGGCCATTGTTGTACTCGAAAATTACTAAGAAATATAACAAAGATGTAGACATTCAAAGTTCCTCCCTTCTACTAGTTTTCTCACCAGAAAACCAGAAAATATATATGTTTATATGCTTGTTTTTGTTATGCACAAAATCTGTTTTCACCTCCTCCCATCGACTATGAAATTAACAAATGTTATAGCTTTAATCATAAAGCTTTCAAGCCAATACTTCAACATGGTATCAGAGCCCAAATGATCTTAGAATGGCAGAAAATGAAGCTGATAAAGGGACCAGAAGAAGCTGAAAAAAGGTAGCCAAAAATATTCAAAAATCGGTTTGATGCCAAAGTTTCAGCAGCAGCCCTGAGAGTCAGAGTTGAAATGGTTGCAAAGTTGCTGTGAAAAGTGCCAAAAATGGTGAAAGAGGGCTGTTGAAGTGCTGAAAAAATTGATGAAAAATGGCTGTTGAAGGTGCTAAAAAATCGATGAAAAACAGATGTTGAAGTGCTGTAAAGGCCAGAAAAAATGAAGAAAAGAGGTTGCTGTAAAAGGGCTAAAGAAAACAATGACAAAAATCGGTATAAAATGCTGAAGTAGAAGCTCAAAATCCGGTAAGTTCTAAAGAAGTGAAATACGGTAAGCTTAAAATCGGTAATTTGAAATACGGTAAGTAAAGGAATATTCGTTTTCTAATATCCAGTATTTCAAAACCCGGTAAGTTTACTCTTTGAAATCCGGTATGCAACATTGATATACGGTATGCAAATGAAGCCAATATCTGGTAAGCTCACGCCAAATACGATAAGTTTCTGAAATCGGGTAACTGCTATCAAATACGGTAAGTTCAGTATAAATCTGGTATGCTCATTCTGAAAAATTCAACAGCAAACAGAGGAAATTAATTATGCAAGTCGAGAGGTTTCTTTGTAAGGGGTTGGTCCTAGGCTAAAAGAATTGACAACTATGATGTAGAGTTGCAACCAAGAAGGCCGGATCAAATGGAAAACAAGAAACTTCGAACTTGTAGTCAACAAAAAACAAAAAAATAGGGGAAAACACCCCTGACCAAAACAACAGCCCTATTTCAAGCTTTCAAAAATCTGAGAAAAGATGCAAGAATGAAAGTTTTTTGTATGAGGTTGATTCAAATGCAATAGATGTTGATCAACTATGAAAGAGAGTTGCAACCAAGGTGCTTCGATCAAATAAAAAACAAAAGAAGTTCAAGCTTGTAGTTGCCAAAAAAGAATGGTTCAAAAACATGAAAGATGCTTCGATGGTTTCCAGCAATGGTAGAAATTTTTGAAGGTTCCAACAAAATGTCACGTGGGAGTGTTGAAATTGTGACATTTAGTTGTCACTCGAAAATGTATTTTAGATTTATTTACATATTTGGTTGATGTCTAACGCTTTTGATAGATGAAAGTTATGCGTATTTTGTAAGCTACTACAAGTAAAGTATTGACTAGTATGTGTTAGTACATTATCTTGCTTATAAGTATGGTAATGTGTAAGAGTAGTATGGTAGTAGATAGATTAGTTGGTAAAAATATTTTGTAAAAATTAGTCTATATATATGGCTATTGTTGTACTTGAAAATTACTAAGAAATATAACAAAGATGTAGACATTCAAAGTTCCTCTCTTCTACTAGTTTTCTCACTAGAAAACTAGAATCTATGTATGTTTATATGCTTGTTTTTGTTATGCACAAAATCTGTTTTCACCTCCTCCCATCAGCCATGAAATTAACAAATGTTATAGCTTTAATCATAAAGCTTTCGAGCCAATATTTCAACAAGGTTGTAAAAAAGGTTATAGTTGATGCCTTGACTATGTACTAAGTAGTAGAGGCAAAGCGAGCTTTGCACATGGAGGCAAAAAGAAAGTGGGTTATGGAGAGGGTTGGGTTAGTGGCTCGACTGGAAGTTGAACTTAGGGCTAAGGTCCAACTAGAAAATGTGGTGGATGAAGCCAAGGCAAGGAATGAGCTTGGTAAGGCTCAATTGGAGTAAGAGAAGGCTAGGCACAGATGATGAAGAGAGGGGGGAAGTCTCGCCAGACCCAATTAAGTCTCTGTTTGACAATCATTATTCAAAACTCTTTATTTATTATACTCATTTTCAATGACACATTTACAAAATAAAATATTTTGCACGTAAATTCATTTTTTTTTCATACTTTTTAATCACACATTCTATAAAAATTTACTATTTAAAATATCATTTTCCTCAATTTCTCTTCATAATGGCCATCAAATAGGGGCTAAAATTATAAGGTAATTTCTTTGTCCCCTTGGCTTCGCCCCTAGGGTTAGTGCTGTCGAGGAGGACGAAGAAGGTGAGGCAAAGAGCATTTGTGTTGATGAGGTAATTGCCAAGGAAGCCATTTAGTGAAAGAATGGAGGGCTTCTCTGAAGTTCAATACTTTGAACCAAGAGGTCTACGCCATCATTCTCAATAAGGTCATCAACTTCATAGGGATGAAGGTGCCCGACCTTAATATTGGTTTTCTTCATGAAGTTTTAGAGTGGCAAGAAGTACTGCTAGCAGGCATGGTTGAGGCCAGCACCTCTCAGAGACTTCAAGGAGATGGCCTTCCCATGCTCGGGATTATCTTCTAACTCCATAGGGGCAACCTTCCAGCTTCGTAAGACGATCTTCCACGTACTGTCTAGCTTTCTAATTAAAATTTTAAATTTCTTTTAGTACTTTTCATTTCCCGCATTGTAACCATCTTTTGAATCTATAATGAATTGAAAGCATTTTTCTATTTACTTCTCGAATTTTCCTTTTAATTCAACTTCTATGTATAGCTTCAGCTTAGGCTTGTCAATGAACATACTCACTGGCGGACAGTGGGTCCTGGTGGGTCACTTGACCTACGCACTTAATTTTTTTTGAAATTTATTTTTTATTTTTATTTTTTAAGAAATCATATTTAAAGCAGATGAATCCGATCTCGAAAAATCCGAAAGCTTTGAATGAAGTTTAATTTTTTAAAGAACATGACTGATTTATTTATGAAACGTTATATGCCTCATTTTTTGGGAAATTATTATTTTTTTATGATTTCTTTTGTATTATTTTATGAAACGGAATTGGGGATCCATTTAAGTACTCCAATTTCTATCTTGTTTTGACGATTTTATGGTAATGGATTCTTGCTACTTTTTTGTCTTTGTTTGGACTGAAATGTAGTTGATAATGTAACATTCAGAATTACTGTGATTTTTTTCCCACTTGAATTGATTGTTATAGAAAAATAATTTAAATGTAAATATGCGTTTTCTTTTGATGATCACAATGTTTGTGAAAGAGATATTCGAGATAAAATTGATGAAAATGATGTTGGAGATATAAAAGATGTCAAACTTGATGGTATTTGAGATAAACGTACATATGTATTTTTTGCAAGTTTCATTGTGCCCTACCAACTCAAAATGTAGGGCTGGATAAAAGTCCCGAACCGAATCGATCCGAATCGAGCGATTCTTCTGAAATTAAATACCCGAACGAGTACCCGAATCTAGAACCAAAAATTTTGGTTCGGTTCTTGGTTATATTATATAAATCAAATTATTTAACTTTTTCTAAATAAATTAGCAAATTATTTTCAATTAACAAATTAGCAAATTAACAAATAGTTGATAAGTATTAACAATACTTTAAAATATTTTTATCTCTATGACTTCTAATTTATATTTTTTTATTTAATGTAGATTTAAATGTTTGAAACAAATGAATTATTGATATAAAATGGATCATCGATATTTTAGTATTAGTATATGCTTTTTGGTAATTGTATACATTTGTAAATTAATGTTATTGTACAACTTGTTATTTATATTTTATTAAATTGAACTACGTCAATTTGTAAAATTAAAATTGAACGTGTTATTAGTTATTTTTATTATAAATATTAAAAAATTTAGTAATGGCACGAAATCGAACCGAACCAGTCCATAATTATATCTGAACCCGACGATTCCATTTACTGAATACCCTAAAATTTTTGGTTCAATTCGATTTTTTTCAGAATCGAACCGAATCGGACCATATCCAACCCTATCAAAATGTCTGTGTCCACCACTGAACATATCTCCATTTTTATGTCCCCTTTAAATACTTTTATTGACAATCTTCAAATTAGGTTATTTCGGGGTGCCTTCCCATCTTCCTTTGAAATTTCTAATGAAAAATTGGCTAAGTATTGTAGTACATATAATCTTAGCTCGAAGTGCATAAGATCAACTCGTATTTTCTTCGAAATTTTCTTAAGGGAAATTGACTAAATATTTCTTAAGGTCCCAAAATTTATTTTGCTTGTTCTGGTTGGCTTGATTCATTTAAAAAAATAAAAATGAGCATTGGTGGCTCGACTCACATGAGGAAAGAAAGAGCCCAAAAATCTAAACCATTTAAGTGGATGAATTTTTAATCCAAGGTGTTAACAAATAATTAGGTTGTAGCATAATGATCATCTACATCGTTCTCTAAGATTACAACACAGCATCGAGTCATCATATAGACGTTTTTATAAATTTTGGGTTAAAACACTTCAAATTCCCATTTTAAGATTCAATTTAACCAGATTTGTGATGATTAGAACTCTTCATTTATTTTTTTTCACCAAAAAGAAAGGATATAAGAAGAAGAAAGTCATTTTTTACCCTATCCCTCCTTAAATAGGAATTTCACTTTTCACTTCTCTCAAATTGTGTTAGTTTTATTTCCAAAAAGAAAAGGTAAGGATTTTGTTGCTGAACGTTTGATTATTCAAAGCAAGGAATTTTTCATTTTCATATCAAGATCGAGGCAAATAGTACAAGTTGATTTTTCTATGAATGTCTATATATATATATATTTTATGTGTATAAATATAATCGCAAGCTATGAACAACATATATTGACGTTTTGTGGACAATCGATTTCTATGACCTCAAGGGATTTTTCAAAATCAAGGGTTTCATCTATAATCCAACTATATGAAAATATTTATGGTATGAAGTTTTTATGTTTTATATGTGAATATACATTTTTGTTCAAAGAGGATTGCACCTATGAAACTCTTCAGGGCTTTGTGCTTACTTCTACTCTTATGAAATCTTCAGATTGAGAAGTCGTGGATGGATGGAGATTACATAGATTGTGGAGAAATCAAAGGGATGGAATTAAATCAAAGTCCAAGGTTCTCATGTGTGGGATTTACCTTCACGTGGTTCAAAGTTAAATTTGAGATAATGGATTTACAAGATTATTTGTGGTTGAGTTTGTACTTCATTTGGGAATGAATTAATTTCCATATAAATCTATGAATTGATTTTTATTAAATTATGTTAACGTGACATGTTAGCACAAGTGTTTTTTTTTTTTTTTTCTTTTTTCTTTTTTGGGTATGAAGATGTGATTGGATGTGTAGATTTGGACATGTAAACACATAAAGTAAAAAATTTAGCTTTCTATTTTATTTTCAAACTATCACCTCTAGGTGTATTATCCAAAATTTTGGATGAGACTAGTGCAATTTGAAAGCCCTATGAGTCCTCTATCTGTTGGCTTTAAAATCAAATCATTTGAAGGTCATTAGGATAAGTTATGTCATTTTTCGTGTGCTATATTTAGTGTACTTGAGAATAGCTTTTGGCATGTGATTAAATGTTCAATTGCATGCCTAAATGGTGTTAGAAAATTTTGAAATTTTACTGAGTTTAGGAAATAACGTAAAATTTTCGTAAAATTTTGAATACAAAGAATGATCCAACTGAGCTTGATCTTTATTTAGAGCGTTGCAGGATTGAACTTTGTTAACGTATCCTAGCCTTTATCTTCATCATTTGTTTTAGTTTCGTTTCTTTAACAAACCAAAGCTTATTAACTTAACCCATTTCTTTATGTCAGTTACTAGAACTTGTGCAAAAATCTAAGGGTAATCTACGAAATAAAAAGAAAATAAGTAAAGGATTAATAATATAAATTGAATTTCAAAGACACAAAAGTATATTTTTGTAAAAAACTCAAATCCTAAAATTTGAGGTGTTACAACTTGATATCAAAGTCTGTGGAATGTGGTTCTCTTAACTCTATTAATTTAGTGCTATTCTTGACATTCACATGAATTGTGCTAGTTCTATTTTGGATCATTAGATGAGATCTACGGCTGAGATTGATTATTTGTAGATATTTTACTAGACTTGTTGGAGAAGCTTTGACCCATAATTTCTCTACCATAAGAACCTTTCTCACGTGACTTTGGCAAGTATAAGACTTACTCTCTCATTTTCGACTCTCTCTGTGACCTCCATAGCTCTCCCTGGTTTTGCACCTTTTTGAGAGTATTTTTTGTGATAACTTAGGCCTTGAAACAGAGGCTAAGTATAGGAGCTAGCTATTTCTCATAGCTCGATGGTTGAAGAGGCGGTTTTGGAGAGGTTCTTTGCCGGGTTTTCTTTCTCTCTCTCTTTGGTGGGGCAATTTGCACGAAGTGGAAGCTGTTCTTAAGCCTAAATCCCAACAAAACTGGTATCAGAGCTTGGTTTGAGGCTTGGTGGTGAAGAAATCGACCAACTGGAGAAGTCTCTCGCGAGTTCCACCTTTGGCCGAACCTTCAACTCCAAATTCTGGCCAAACCATCGACCACTTGGAGAAACAGACACCGGAACTTGACTCTGTAGGTCGTGGGCTCCGTTCCTAGGTGAAGAATCACACAAAAAATCGGAAAATGGGTGGGGCAATTTTGCAGAGGCCGAATTGGAAAAACTAAAATTTCGGCCAAACCACTTACTTGCCGAAAAATCTGAGACCACATTTGGAACCAGCAGGTCGAGGAGGTGCTGATGGGGTGGCGCGTGAATTTTTCGATGACAGTGCATGGGCGGTCTCCGACAAGATTTTTTCGGGCAGATTTCTTGGTTTAACCTGCTGAACGTACTAATGTGTTTATTTTAGTTTTCAGGTTATACATAAAAAGTTGGGCGATTTTGCCCCTGACTTGAAGTCTGCAGTAGTTCGATTACGAAACTTGGTGGTATACTTACTGTTTTTCAACAGTAATTTGGTAAGAATATTTCAAACTCTCCGTTAGGTTAAGTTTGGTATTCTTACCAGTTTATGCATGATTGCTTGGTTGCCTATTTGTGAATTCCGTTAATTGAATTCTTGTAGTTAATTTATAACTTAGAAGCATATTTATCTGCATTATACCTGTGTTTCGTGAACGGATTATTTCATTGTTGTGCTTTATTTCTGAAAACTGATTTTTTTAACTTGGCATTCATATTTTTTATTGATTATCTGGAAAAAAAAATTTCAAAACCTTTTCTGTTATGTCCACGAGTATAAGCCACTCTTTACAGAATCTGTAATGGGTTCGAGGGTCGAATTATTGCAATTCGATAAAAAGGGGGATTACTCGATTTGGAAACAGAAAATGAGGGCCATTTTGGTCCAATAGAGAGTTGCTAAAGCTCTCGATGATTTTACTACATTTTCTGATAAGTTAAAGGCTAAACTACATGAAATTGAAGACATGAATGAAATTGTTTACAGTTCTATAATTTTGTATCTATCTGATAACATTGTTAGACAAGTTGATAGTGCCAAAACTGCTAGAACTTTGTTGACTGAATTAGATGCTTTGTTCTTAACTAAAACTTTACCTAACAAGATATATTTGTTGGAAAATCTGTTTAGTTTTAAGATGAACCCGGGGAAGGATGTCGGAGGAATTTGAGTGACTTTAGCATAATTGTTAAGAGTCTGGCTCATAATGATAAAAAATTTGCCAATGATGATTTAGCTGTCATATTGCTAAACTCTTTGGCCGAATCTTATAGAGAAATGAAAAATGTCATAAAATATGGTAGGGACACTCTCACTCAAACTATTGTCACAGATGCTTTAAAATCAAGAGAACTTGAATTAAAAAGAGACAATAGAACTCATTCTCGAGAAGAGAGTTTATTTGTTAGGGGAAGACATGAAAAGAAAGAATATAACTTCCATAACAAGAAGGGGAGAGAAAAATCCAAATTGAGATCAAAATATAAAGATAAAAGCGGTAAGAAATGTTATCACTGTGGAAAGTTAGGGCATTTCAAGAAAGACTGTTTTGAATGGAAAAGAAAACAAAGAGACCGAACAATACTGATTAAGATAATGCTGCCATTGTTTTTGAGTTCGATAGTTTACATGTCCTAAATGTGTCTGAAGAAGAATTTGACAAAAAATGGATCCTAGACACAGGGTGCACCTTTCACATGTGCCCTGAAAAGTCTTGGTTTTATAACTATAGAGAGACTGAACCTAGAAAGGTCTACATGAGAGATAATAATTCTCAGAATGTGGTTGGAGTTGGTGACATAGCCATCAGAATGTACGATGGGGCCGTCACGCAACTCAAAAATGTTAGATATGTCCCTAATTTAAAAAAGAACCTCATTTCCTTAGGTTCTCTTGAAGATGAGGGATATACTTTCAAGTTTGGAAATAAAATTCTGAAAATTATGAGGGGTTCTCTATTAGTTATGAAAGGGCTTAAGAGAAATGGATTGTACTATCTTGAGGGTAGAACTGAAATACCACGTGATTCTAGCCTTCTTAATACGAGTAAAGACAAAACTGAACATTGGCATAACAGATGGGTCATATTGGGTTTAAAGGGCTAAAAGCTTTAAATAATCAGAAATTGCTTGAAAATGATGACATTGAAGCTATGGATTTCTGTGAAACATGTGTTTTGGGTAAGTCCCATAAGGTGAGCTTTGAAGCTAGCTCTCATAGGACCAGCAGACCATTGGACTATGTCTATGCTGATCTATGGGGCCTAGAGAAGCACTCCACATTTGGTGGAAGCAAGTACTTCTTGTCCTTAGTGGATGATTACTCAAGAAAAGTTTAGATTTATCCTTTGAAGGCTAAGTCGGAAACTTTTGAAAAATTCAGAATTTGGCTGAAGTCCGTTGAGAATAAGTTAGATAAGAAGTTTAAAACTTTGAGAACTGATAATGGCCTTGAATTCTATAATTTCGAATTTGATAACTTCTGTAAGCAGAAAGGAATAACAAGACACGGAACTGTTAAATATACACCTGAACAAAATGGGGTCGCTGAGAGAATGAACAGAACCATAATGAACAAAGTTAGGTGGATGTTGATTAGCTCTGGCCTTGCGAAAAGCTTTTGGGCTGAAGCTGTAAGTACTGCAACTTATCTGATTAATAGGTCTCCGTCCAGCAGTATAGGGTTTAAGACCCCATAAGATTTGTGGACGGGAGAGCCTCCAAATTTAGAACACTTGAGGGTGTTTGGATGTGCTGCATATGCACATCAATATGAAGGAAAACTTGAGCCGAGGGCGGTCAAGTGTGTGATGTTAGGGTATCCGAAGGGTGTGAAGGGCTATAGGTTGTGGGTTTTAGGGGTTCAAGGCATTAAGATTATTAATAGCAGGAATGTAGTCTTTAATGAATCTGAGATGCCATGTCTAAAATAGAAAATTGATGAAGCTAACAAATCTGAAACTGAGAAGAGTGTTTAGACTGAGGTGGAGTTGACCAAGCTTAATTCACCTACACCTGAGAATGAAGTTAATGACCTTATACATGAAGAACCTGAAAATGAAACTGAAACTGAACTTGAACCTGAAGGGGTTACTGAACTTCAAGATAACATTGAACCAGTTGAAGTTGAACATTTTAATGATCAGCCACCTAATCAAGATTATCAGCTTACTAGGGATAGGGGGAGGAGGCAGATCAGGCCAAATTGTAGATATGAATCCCTAAACATGACTGATTTTGCCTTAGTTTCAAGTAAAGCCCTAGAACAGATAAAACCTGATAGTTTTGAAGAAGCTGTGAATAGAAAATATTCTGAAAATTAGTTAAAAGTTATGCAGGAAGAAATGAAATCTTTGAGTGATAACAAAACCTGAAAACTCATTAAAAAACCTAGAGATCAGAAATTGGTTCCATGTAAATGAATTTACAAGTTAAATGAGGGTTTGAGCCCTACTGATCCTGCGAGGTTAGTGGCTAAGGTTTATACTCAAAGGGAGGGTGTGGACTATAATGAAATATTTTCACTCGTGATTAAGTACAAAACAATCAGGTTGATGTTGGCTCTTGTGGTTCAATTCAATTGGGAACTTGAATAACTCGATGTAAAGACTGCTTTTTTACATGGGGAGTTGGAAGAGGATATCTTCATGAGCCAACCACAAGGTTTTGTGGCTAAAGGAAAAACTGATTATCTTTGCAAGTTAGAGAAATCTTTGTACGGGCTGAAATAGAGCCCAAGACAATGGTACAAGAGATTTGATGCTTATGTGCTAAAGATAGGGTTTAAAAGAAGTGAATTTGATGCTTGCTTGTATTTTGATCACATAAAGAACGATTGTGAGGTTTACTTGTTGCTTTATGTGGATGATATGCTATTAGCTGGACCTAGCAAGTCTCAAATTAATAAATTGAAAGATCTTTTGAAATCTGAATTTGACATGAAAGATTTAGGGAATGCTAGAATGATTCTAGGGATGGTGATAACAAGGGATGTGGCTAAAAATAGATTAACTATTTCACAAGAAGTTTACTTGAACAAAGTTGTGAGAAAATTTGATATGAAAGACAGTAAAATTGTGAATGTGTCTCTTGTAAGTCATATGAATTTATCACATGCTCATTCGTATATGAGTAGCAAGTTATTTGTGGGAGTCAAAATCCGAATCTAGGACGAAGGTTCAACAGCAGGCTTTTACTTGAAAGCAGTTCAAGGAAGGGATAATGGAGAAGTTTTTCCTACATGCTTTAAGGGACTTTAGCGAGACGGAGTTTCTACGGTTTAAGTATGGAAGCATGTCCCTAATAGACTATGAGAGAAAGTTCGATTAGCTGACAAGGTATGCTCTACATGTGGTGGACACCGACGCTAAGAAAATAAAGATTTTTGAGCAAGGGGTTCTTCAAGATATTAACATGATTATCATGTTTCATTGTTTTGCTACATATAGTGAAATGTTGGAACGATCTAATGCTATTTGATATCAAAGGGCTAGTACAAAGAAGTATGGGCTAAATATAAGGGTTATATCGATTAGAATATATAAATTTACGTCGCTAAATCATCAAATATTACATGAAAACAAAATGAAGCAATGCATCAATATCAGAGAGCAAATTACACCAACCCTCAAAGATTCCCTCATATAATTGAGGATGCTTTTGGGATATTACCTTGTAGCAAATTTTATGTAGTTTATCATATTTCATTTCTAAATACTTATATTTACATTGTAATTTTGATTTGTGGCACCATATTTTAATTGCATTTAAAGTCTTTAATCTTTGCTTATTATAGAGCTATTGTTCTTAAAATCTTTTTATATTATTATAATCATCAACCTTCCAATAGTGAGAACTTCCCGTCTCTATTAACAATTTATATCCAAAAATACGTTATAGTACTTGCGTAAAAAGACTTATTTGTCCATTATTTTTAAAATAAACAATAAATACATGAGTAATACAAACTATTTTTTCCCTCGTAATATTTCAATTAAACGTCATCATTGACCAAATTAATATGCAAATTAAAAGGTTGACGATAAGAATTCAATAGAAAAAGTTTGGGACAAAAGTGCTACAATGAGAAAATGTTGATAACTTTAAGGGAAATTAAAATTTGATGCAGCAAAAAAAAATAAAAAAATAATGTTCTTTCATGTTTACCCACTATGCTATTAGAGTGAATGTGATCTTCACCAGACATACATTATGCGTTATTTGTTACACATATAAGTGAATAGCGAGATAATTTTTTTTAGTAGACTTTGATAAATTTCGATGAAATATGTAATTGAAAAATTGATATAAGTTAAATATTCCATAAAATAAATGATTAAAATTAAAGTTTAACCAATTGAAAAATTGATAAAATAGTTTTATGAGACAAACACTTGATATATAGCTGAGTGCGTTGCATGGTGAATGTGGACTAATAGACATTATTGCAGTAAATCAGCTAAGATATTTACAATGAATCTCCGTGTTAGAGTCTATGCCAAATTTATTGAAAATATTACTCCATAAACAAGTCCCGCATCTATTTATCACCTTGTGAAAGCCCATTCACATCTTTAGGTACAAAATATAGAAGATATTTTACAACATACTAGGGAATTTATGATTGGATGCATCCACCAAAATTTTTGAAGTTTTTTTTTTTTTTTTTGCAAGTTTATGCACCAATAGTGTTTGATGAAACTTTTCATTTTGAAAGTCAAGATAAATGTCATTGAGCATGTGGCAAAGATAAATAATTATTGGCATTGGCACAGCATGAGAAGAAACACTAGTCCCTATGAGAGTGGCTTTTTCAGTTTCCTTGAATATTTATATTTATCTGCCAAAATATTTTGGTGTGGGAACTTTTGGACATGAGTTCCTGACTCATTGTGTACTATTGAACCTTGTGAAAGCGATATGAATTCACGTAACAATTGAAATTACGGAATCCACGATCTATTAGATCAAACCTAAGAAAGCTAATAATCGACGTTTGGAAGAGCTCGACCCAATAAATTATTGAACCGAAAAACCAAGGTAATCGTAAACAATATATTGACCCCGTGATTACAAACCTACGAACCTTACTTGAATTGATGAACGCCACAAGAAATTAATCATTGATAAGTTCGGAATTAATTCAATGAATAACGAGTTGAAAGCAAATATGTCTCGCAATAATATCTCTCAAATTGTGTGTTTTACAATGAAAAGAATGAGTTATATTTATAAGTAACTCATAAAAATCTAATTAAAGCGAAATTTAAGTCTAAAGATACCAAAAGATATCATAAAGAGTGTTTTAATTAAAATAGAAGATGACGCGAAAATTGAAAAATTCGCGTACAGTTTCACTACTATATGGTTGCATAGGTCTAGTGAATGCGGACGTATAAGTCATCCTCAATCTTCAGCTGGCTTTCCTATATGGAGGCATGCGACCTTGGTAAACTATGCGATCGCATAGTTGATTCTCCCTCTGTTGCTTGAACTAAATTAATCCATTTTGTTTCTTCTTTCATTCCTCCACGATCAACGGATCATTGTCCTTGCTAGCTCTCGTATCATGAATTTCATCATTTCCTTCCTCTTCAAAAGAAATCGTCCTCAAATCTCCACCTACATCAAACAAAGAAAGATTAGAAACATCAAAAGTAACAGAAATGTTATATCCACTTGGAGATCCAAGTTATAGGCATTGTCATTAATCCTTTCAAGCACTTGGAATGATCTATCACTTCTTGGTTGCAACTTTGACTTCTTTTGAGTCGGAAAGCGTTCATTTCTCATATGCACTTAAACATAATCTCCTGGTTCAAATGTAACACGCATTAGCCCTTTATTTGCTTAAGAAGCATAATGCTCATGTCTGGTACTGTATTTTCTCATGGAGGAATCTTACCAACTTAGCTTTATTTTTTCCATCCAAACTACCTCTCTCATCAATAGGTAAATGAATTAAATTCAAAGGTATTAGTGGATTAAACCATGAACAATTTCAAATGGAGTATAAGAAATAGTAGAATGCATAACACTATTAAATGCAAATTCTATGAATGACAAGCAATCGTTCCAACTCTTCAAGTCCTTATTGACTATAGTGCGTAATAGTTGTATCATAATCCTATTAACAACCTCAATTTGTTCATCTGTTTGTGGGTGACAAGTAATAGAGAATACTAGCTCAGTCCCTAACTTACTCCACAAAATTATCCAAATATGGCTATTGAACTTAACATCTTGATCTGATACAACACTCCTATGTACCCCATGTAAACGCACTACTTCTTTAAAGAATAAATCTATAATATTAGTGGCATCATAAGTTTTATGACATGGAATGAAATGTGCTATCTTACTAAACCTATCTATCACCACAAAAAATGAAATCTCTTCATTTCTTAGTCCTAGGTAAACCCAACACAAAATCCATAGATATATTAACCCAAGGCTCACTAGAAACAGGTAATAGCGTATACAATCCTTGAGGTAAAATCTTAAACCTAGCTTTTTTACAAGTGATGCATCTACTACAAACCCGATCAACATCAACTTTCATCTTGGGCCAATAAAAGTGTTCTTTTAACATATCCAATGTCTTCTTAACTCTAAAGTGACCCATTAAACCTTCACTATGTGCGTCACGTACTCACAATTCTCTCAATGAACACCTAGGTACATATAACTTATTCTTCTGAAATAAATGTTCATCATGCCTAAAGAATCTATCTACAGTAGCTTTCTCACATGATTCGTATATATTAGAAAAGTTCGGGTCATTAGTATACATGTCGTTAACATACTCAAATCCTAGCAATTTGACACCTAAAGAAGTTAGTAGTAAATACCTCCTTGACAATGCATCAACTACCATATTTTTCTTACCTTATTTATATCGAATAATATAAGGAAATATCTCAATGAACTCCATCCACCTTACATGCCTCTTGTTTTGACCATTCAAATACTTCAAGGACTCATGATCGATGTGGACCACGAACTCCTTTAGCCACAGGTAGTGTTGTCATATCTTCAAAGTTTGAACAAACGCATACAACTCTTTGTCATATATAAGATAGTTGAGAGCTACTTCACTTAGCTTTTTACTATAGTAAGCTATTAGCCTTCGTTCCTGCATCAAGACAGCTCCAATACAAATTCCTGAGGCATCACATTCAATCTCAAAAGTATTGTTAAAGTTAGGTAGTGATAAAATCGGTGCAGAACACAACCTATCCTTAATAGTATTAAAAGCATGTTCTTGTCCAGCACCGCAATGGAATCTTACACTTTTCTTTACAATCTTTGTGAGTGGTTTGACAATTGTGCTAAAGTTTTTTAACAAAACACCTATATAAGCTAACTACACCGTAAAAGCTTCTTACCTCAGTTATACTTTTAGGCATTAGTCATTCCTTGATAGCTTTGATTTTCTCCTCATCCACTTCAATTCCCTTTGCACTAACAACATAACCAAGAAAAAAAAAATTTCCATGCAAAATATGCACTTTTTAAACTTAGCATAAATTTGTTCTTGTCTTAAGACCACAAACACACATCTTAAATATCATATATGCTCATTTAAATCCTTACTATATATCAAGATATCATCGAAGTAAACTACTACGAATTTACCTATAAATGCACACAAGACATGATTCATTAATCTCATAAACGTACTAGGTGCATTAGTAAATCCAAATGGCATGACTAACCACTTATAACAACCATACTTAGTTTGAAAGCAATTTTTCACTCATCACATTCTCTCATCGTAATTTAATGATATCCACTTTTAAAATCTATTTTACTAAACATGCACGATCCATGTAATTCATCTAACATTATATCTAACATAGATATAGGATGACAATATTTTGCCGTTATGTTGTTGATCGCCCGACAATATACACACACCATCCAAGTCCCATCTTTCTTCAGCAAACGTAGTACTGGCACGACACATTGACTCATGCTTTCTCTTACATACCCTTAGCTTATCAATTCTTCCACTTATCTTTGAAGTTCTTTGGTTTTCTCAGGATTACTCCGATAAGTTGGCCTGATTGGAATGATAGCTCCAGCTTCAAAGTCAATTTGATGCTCAATGCCTCGAATGCATGGTAACCTACTTTTTTCTCACAATTTGTGGTTCTACTCTTTTTCTCACAATTAGCCACCTCACTTTTTTCTTTCTTACTTTCTTCTTTCTTACTTTCTTGTTGTGAAAGATCAATCTCGCTCCCATTTTCTCTCAATCTTTTTTCTTCTTCACTTTACAATTTGATTTGATCTTCATACACTTGTGTAAATAGTAATATATTTCTCATCTTTAGTAAAGTTGTACTTATTTTTGTACCCATCACGCATTACCTTCCTATCATATTGTCATGATCTCCCCAATAAAATATGTCCGGCATGCATATGAACTACATCACACGTCATTTCATCATGATACCTTCCAATTGAGAAACTTACCAACATTCGTATATTCACCTTAACCTCTCCACATTTATTCAACCATTGCAATTTGTAAAGCCTGGGATGTTTTAACATGGTTATCCCAATTTCTCAACAAGTGTAGTGCTAGCCACATTGGTACAATTACTCTCATCAATAATCAGACTACATAGCTTGTTTTGACATGGCATCTCATATGAAATATGTTATCCCTTTTGTTGCTCCAAGTCATTCACTTTGATTTGAGCACTAAGAGCTTCCCTTATGACTAATAGCTCTCCCACTACATATTCCACTTTCTCACCATCACTAGCGTCATCCGATTCCGACATATCATCATAATCACCCTCACTATCACTCATCACTTCTCCAATTGCATTAGAAACTTCTTTAAGTTGTTCCTTCCGTAAATTAGCAAGTAATGTGTCTTGTCTCTCTCATACACGCCTTTTGCCTATCCATTCTATCTCTCATATCCCCAAACAACCTCTTAAATCATCATATCATCTTTTCTGTCATGATGATTTGACTATTCTTCCCACTTAAATTAGAATCGTCTCTGTCAGACATCCAAAATCTAGAATAATATTTTCTCACATGTGTACACTCGTGTATCACTCAACCTGATTTTTTTCCCTCTATTAGTCTCAACTCTCTACCTCTTTCCACTCAATGCTTCATTACATGCGCTTTAAATAAATAATTCAATCTCAATCAAAACTCAATCATTGTGGAGTTCAAACAAAGAATTGAGTATGGAAAATTGACTCATAAACAAAGAAAGTAGCAATTGACACTCGAATGGAACACTAAGATAAATACAAGAAAGTGTTTCTTGAATTTGAATTGGACACTTGTGATTTTGGACTCTTTTTTTTTGTAATTGCTATATTATTATTATTATTTAGTAATTTTTGGATTTTTTTTTTTTTTTTTTACTAAACGCATGAGAATTTAACAAAGAGCCTAAAATTTTGAAAAGAAATTGATTTGGGCACTAATTTAGTGCACAAACTAGTTTTAAATTTGTTTGGAATTTTAATTGAATTGAATGACTCAAAGATGAAGAACACAAAAAACACAAAGATGTATAATGCATGTAAATCATGTAGGGTGACTACAATAGTGAAAGATTGCTAGTAGCATTACTCTTTCAATAATGTTCAAACAGGAAACCAAATAATTCTTGAATTAACTCAGTAATGATAGCCAAACAAGGAACCTACTCACTACTTTACAGATGCCCAAGTTTGTATGGATCGTTGCTACTTCCACGGCAAGTATTCTAATTTCCAGCCTCCTTTCTAGCTGTTAGCATGATTAAAGAACAGTAAGTAACCAACCATTGCTTTCTATAAATTTGAGATCAACTTCACAAATCTATTTTTGGAATTCAGTTTGGTTCATTCTAGATCTATTTGAAAATCTAAGGCAATTAAATCCAACAACTACAAGAAGACACAGTTTGGGCTAGCCCTTCTTATTTTCATTTGTCTTAGCAGTCGAATGATTCGACGCTGAAGTGAACAACTCCAATAACTATAACAAAAATGGAGAAGATATGCTAGAGTTGCCTTTGGGGTAATTGCGTTGTTTGTGCATGTAAATTAGTAGAAATTGAAGAAGGTACAATAGTATTGCATTGAATTTGGAACCATTATATATTGGCTTTTATGCCCCATATTGAAAGGTAGATTGTCCCTGTCATTAGAACGAGTGACTTTCGCGAGGAGTAAAGAATTGAAATGACATTTGACATATACAGTGCTCATCGCCGTGCAACCCTAAATCCTCCCTTTTATTGCTTTTTGAATACCCTACTCTAGCTAGGATGACACCAGGGTGAAAGACATCACAGGTGAAATGAGCAAAATCACAAAAGAAGGTAGAATAAAGAAAAAGAAAACACAAGAACTTTATTCAGAATTCAGATTTTCTTTGATAAGTTCAAGCTTTAATTTTTATGTATCATTTAAGAAACAAAGAAAAAAAAATTCACACTCACACATCGACACAGAGTGGACTCCAACGTCAACATTGCGTTCATGACATTGACGGGAGACACCCATCTAACTTGATCAACATTGCCTTCACAATGTCCTAAACAATACGAGTGAGATACTATCATCGCGTGCTTATCCTAGATCTTCTATCTACGAATTATAATTATATACCAATTTTCTCAAAGCAAACATAGATTCAGAAGTTGCAGTACATACATTTTACAACCCAATTTTGTTTGTTAACAGAATTTTTTACAACTTGAGTACACGCATATTGTTATCTTATAACATGCAATCATCAAATCCCACAGCACAACATGAAAATCTAAGAAACTGTATGCAAATACTCACAGAGATGTGAAAATACTAAACTGTGAAAGTGGGAATATGGGAGAGCATTACAAGCGTCATGCTGCTTGGCGGCGAAGTATTTCAACAGAATTCAGTTCTTGATTTCTTGCGAACTGATATACAACCTCTCTGATGATCTCTAAAAATTCTGATCTCAGAACAATCCCTTAAGTCTTCAAGACTGATATATTGTTGCTTAACCATCCTAGAAAAATCACATCCAGTGTCATGTATCCAAATGTAAGGATGGCATGTTTCATCATAGTAATATAGCAAACTCCTCATTCCTCCACCACAACCACCGCTGCTTCCACCACCGGGGCCGCCCTTAGTCCTCCCTGGGATGTAAGCCTTGTAAATGTTCTTCGAATTCAGCCTCTTCGATGAACCCGGCTTCAACATGTGAACTTTTTTCAATATTGATCCCACCCTTATCTGAAGTTCAATTGGTTTATCACTAAAATTCCAAATCCTCGTCCCGTGTCCTGAAACTCGGGTATGGTCCTGGCATCCATTGAAACACTTCATAACCGAAACAAAGCTCAGACCGCGCATTTCACCTGTAGGAGGTTTTAAATGGGAAAAAGTTGCTTATGACTCACGAGAAGGACACGAGCGTCTCAACACTAGATGATGAATCTCTTGTATACTCTCTCAAGATATGAAATGGCATTCAATCATCAACGCTTTAATGATGCAAAGTTTGTATAAAACCACTTCTTCAAGTGTTTTGAAAGATAACTTATCAATTCTACAATTCATATTTTAGGAGACTATAAACAGTTGATGCATAGTCATGCTGCACAAAGGCTGGAAAGCATAATCCTTATGACAATGAATTATGGTAGGGACCCAAAACTTCCGTGTTGAATAGTAACTAGCCAATACGTCGAGTAGAACTCGTCTTAAAACTGGGCTGTCAAAGGAAACTACTCGACATTTTTTTTTTTTTTAAAGGAAACTACTCGACTTAAAACTGGGTTGTTAAAGGAAAGTGCTCGATATGCTTATAAATCCACATGCCAGATATTCTACAAGTGATATGAGCAATCCACACGCCTTTCAGAACTAATGTATACGATGGCCAGTTTTTCCACACCAATTGTTAATATCGTATATATAAAAGTGATAAAATCTTCCTTAAAATGTACTTGTAAAGAGAGGATGTCCAATGCGTTTATAAAACGTACAAAATAAACGTTTCACGAGTAACGTGAAAATCAATAGCAGTTAACAAACGGAAATATAGACAAGCAATTTTGTTTGTTAGTTTGACAAGGGAAAGTAGTAGTGCCCACCATGCACTCAATTCATAACAGGGTTGCATTTGCATATGATGTTGCTTCATGCTTAATCATTGTGCTTTTTGCTTTTCTGTATTCTTTTCTTTCAAGTATCAATTAAGTATTTTCCCCTTTTGGGCAGAATTTAAGCAGCAGACTGCGCTTGTTCATGGTGGTCCAAACCCATCCACCATTTGGTAGGCATCAATGAGTAGCCACAATAGTTAGTTGTACTGTTCAATGTATTATAATCACTAAGGATGTTAATGATAGGATTGGTATACAATAATCCATCCATAATGTTGAAAAAAATTGATAATAAGTCATAATCTAGTTCTTGATTAAGCTGGCCGGTTAATCGAATTGCATGTGTCTCGATATATAGTTTTTAGGTTATGACTAGATCGGAGATCGAAATTTTTGTTCAAACTATTCGTACAACCCCCCCAACCTTGCCCATCTTACACCTCCGATTATACCTTGTAATCCTAGAAAGTAATGAAAAGACGAACAAACGAAACATTTGACCGTTAAGAAATCATCAAGTACTCAAAGCTCATATTTAGTTCAATTGAAAAGTTCATAAAAATCTACATCGAAATCAAGAATTACTTTTAATCATACATTTGATGATATTGATAACTTTTCAATCACGTATCTCATCAACTTTTATCAAAATTTACTAAAATCTGATTTTTAGCTAATCCAAACATCTCTATCTATTAAAACGAAAGCCAAAATCTTGACTAAACATGGGGGGCTAAATCAGTCTTTTCACCTTGCAAGATGGAGAACACACCAGTACGTGCATAAAATCAGACAATAATTAATCGAAATACAAAAACGGATGACAAGAAATATGCAAACAAGGAGCATAACCTACAGGAGAAAAATATAATATTAGCAAAGTGCACTTGAAAGAATAATTTTATTTATTTTCTTTAATTGTGATTAGCCAGAAAGTATTATTACGGAAAATAAGCTGTCATTAGAAATAAGCTATTTCTGTCAAAACCATCTACTGTAAATATTTACTGACTGTACAGATGAAGAATATCAAAAGTATCATCAAGCAGACGTGTAAATTATATATAAATAGCATTTAGGAGGAGACTAGACTTTCTGGAGTCCGTAAACTATACTTCGTGGTGATCTTGAGGGGAATCAATCTTAATTATTAGCGGGTCGTGGAGATTTATAGCAGAGTCAGCCAGAATGGGTAATTGTCGTGATGCGATATCATCTACATCCTCGTTTTCAGCCAATGCTTTCTTTAAAGCAGCTTTTGCAACTCTAGTAACACAAATTATTAATACCACTGCATGCAAACCCAATAAAAAGTGAGGAAAAGAAACCAATAAATTGAAATATAACTTTCCAAGAAATCAAGAAACCAATAAATACCAATGTAACTACTAGAAGTTAACAGTCACATAGCCTGACAACGCAATAGAACCGTATCCCTTAGTTAATAAGAATCAATATTCTTAAGAAAATTAAATGATAACATGAGATTGTTTCATAATGTGCCAAAAGAGGGAGAGAGGGGGGGGGGGGGGGGGGGGGGGGGGGGGGGGGGGTGTGTGAATACTTCAGCAATCTTCTTCGAATCAAACTGAAAATCAGAAATCGAGTTACATTATCAATAAGCACTTTTGCTGCAACTGAACGGGTGCATTATTACACAGGTGTTTACATTCGGTATATAAAATCTATTGCCTCATTTAAATTTATTAATTAAAAGTATGTTCTTATGGTCTTTTGATATTCAAACATCATGACAGAGAAGTTTTCAAAACTATGGAGTAGACAAAATATCTGCCTTATAAAAGTAATTTTATAACTAGTACACATCATGACCCAGAAGTTTTCAAAACTATGGAGTAGACAAAATATTTGCCTAATAAAAGTAATTTTATAACTAGTACAATCTTTGATATACACGCTTCAAGCCAGACAAATTTTCAAAAGTTGGTCTACTTCCTCAATTATTTTTGCAGGGAATTTCACAACGTGATGATCAAATGGTCAATGAATATACATTTAAAACTTACCAGAAACCACAAGGCCCAACACTATCAGTGCCTGCATCAAATAAAAAAAGGAGCTAATATCAAATTACATAAATATAGTAAATACAAGGGCCCGTTAAAACAGAGTGAGGCTTTTCATCATTTTAGCGACGTGAAAGATGATATTTGGGATCACAGTTAGCCATAAATGAGGAATGTAATTCAGGCTACAACAATGAATTAAAGTCAGTGTCCTCTCATTTTCATAAGTAACAATATCCATCATTAGCAGTATGTAGATTTGTAACTTTAAGAGTTCAACTAACATTTGAAATTAAAAGAAATCAAATATAATTATATAATTCCTTAAGAATCCACTTAATCATTTTATCATTTTTAGTTTCTTTCCTCAAGAAATACAGACCCCCACATTCTAACCAAGGTTTTAACCATGAAAGGATTACCAACAGAATGAGCTCATTGAACTAAAACTGAACAAAAATACACCACAACTCCAAGGCACTTACCCAACGGGTTTTTGAAAATTCACCCCATCCATGTGTTACGTCAGAAAGATCCTTCAGTGTTGTTCCAACATACACCAGGGCAAAAGTAATTGGCTGCAGAAAGAGCAGAAATGGAAATCAAGGCGATAATCAAATAAATGGAAGCATTTCTGACAAAACATACATAAATTTGCACTAAGGTATATGTAGCAGTCAATTTAGCATAGAATTTTTCAAAAATGTATAGCTTTTCAACAGTCATCAACTTCAAATGCCATTAATTCATTGGCAATTTAGCAAAAAAGAGACAATATTTGGGCCTTGTTTGATTCCCATTTTTCCCAAAACACATTTTTCTCTCTCTTCTTTTCAACCACACATTCTTCAATAAAATAATATTACACGCAAATCCAAAACTTTTCTTTATTTTTTTAACCGCGCTTTCTCCATCAACCTACTACTCCAAAATGCATTTTTCCAATTTAATGGGGCTCAAACAAGTCCTTAATGTTCATACCATCATGCCCAACCACGAAGCTAGCATGTAATGTCCAATGGAGATTGGAGTCACGGATAAGAGGTAGTTCAACAGGTTAAACGGAAGTAAAGGGACAAGCCGAAGCAGCAACACAATCTGTTCAACCAGAAGAGAAATTTGATTACACATGTCCACCATATGAATGTAAAAATCAAGCAAACCATCCAAATCAGACTTCAATCAAAGATCACGCATCAAGAACAAGACACTGAAGTTCACAGGATCAGTTGGGAGAAAACATGCAGACCTTGAACCCAGATTTCCGAGTAGCAATTGCAACTGCACGGAACTGTGGATAGTCTTTCAACTTGGAAATTACAAATGGCCTCCCAATCTGTTCATTGATGGATGGAGAAATAATAAGAAAGAAAATCTAATGGAAACATATTTTTATAGATGTTTGTATGCCACTAAAGGTATGAAAAAGGTAGAAAACTAGATGAAGAAAAGAAAGGTTTCATCTTTGAGCCTCAAGCTTTTATTAGCAAGGAAAAAAAAGGCTGCTATTAGACTACAGAAACTTACAGTTCTACCCAGAAGAAATGCAGCTCCGGAACCAATTGTAGCACCAATAGAATCAGCAACAAAACCCACGGGCAAGCCAAAGAGATAACCACCACCCAGCTGAAATGATACTAATTAGCACAATAGGATTCAGTTCAATTACGAAAGCATTAGACGATGAAAATGTATCCTGTTCATGCATTTTCAAAGAACTCCATAATTTGGGCAAATTAAGACAGATGCTAGAAGGGATAAAACTAAATGAAACAAACAGCGAACAAGAAGTAAGTATTATGCTAGTAATAGATAAGGACTTCAGAATATGTATTTCAGAAAATTCATTACAAGCACTTCTGGAAATTCAACGCCACACAATCTACGGGGATTGCATTATAACCTGAATAGCCATGAGATGCATATAACTATTTTATGTATCCGTGTAACACCGATACTAACACACGAGTTCACTCCACCTGCAACCTCCAAAAAAAAAAGGAAAAAAAAAAAGATGATGCAATATTAAAGAGATATTATTATATTTAGTTTCCAATTTTGATATTTATTCTAGGAAACTAATAAGTGTTTGATTTCGTTGATTTTATAATAACTTCCTGCTTTAATTAGCACTAGTTTAAACTCTATATAAAAGGGGTCTTTTGTGTGGTAATAGAACAACCTTTGAATATGAAATAAAGTGAATTTCTTCCCCAATTTCTCTCTTCCTCTCCCCCTCTTCTTCCATCTTTCCCCCCTCCTTTCTCATCTTCTCTTCCGTTTCCCCTTCTCCTGTAATTCTCCTATTGTATCCGGCATCAAAAGAAAGAAAGAAAGAGGGAAAGAGATAAAAAAAGGATTTCCAGAAGGGGAACCTAATAAAGGAATCCAAGGGACAATTAGTTATGAGGAGAATGAGGGAAATTGATGTAATACACAAATAACATCTTGGACAAAAAATTGAATTTTGAAGTATTCCTGGCCCTGCCCTTCTACTTATCAAAACCAAATTCCTACTTTTTTGTTTGTTCTTTTCCCTCCCATTAATTTGGAAAAGAATGGAGCTTAAGTTTTATATCTGAGCCACTGTAACTAGAGAACGCCAGGATAACTAGAAAAGGTCCGTAGATTAGTTGACGAGGAGAGCTAATCAAGCAAAAAATCACTGCCAGAAAATGAAGGACGGATATTAACAAATGAACTCCTTTATTTAGCCCATGCAATCTAACATATCAACAGAAAACAAGAGTCGTATATCTAATGACCATTACTGCTGTTCTGGAATTGAAAACACTTTGTTGGAATTAGAGAACAGAATAAAATTGAATAATTAACAGAAATATCAATTCTTACCGTAAGTACTGAAGCTGGAACTGCCAGTATGGTTAGAGGAATATATGCAACAGCTCTGCAAGGTTCACAAAACATGTGTGACTCAAAATGACATTCATAGTTACAATATTTGTGAGACATTCTATAACCAGTTTAATATGTGAGACAGTGAGAGTAAGTTAATTAAATTGATGTTTAATAGACTAAGATGAGTTACTGAGCAGAAAAGCAGTTGAAGTCTATGAGAGAATCAGTTAATTATATCGATGTTTAATAAAATAATATACATTATAGAGCAGAAAAGAAGCTGAAAACTGTCTTGCACCAACTAACTGTACTAGATTTAAGCCATGTCTAAAAAGTCTAAGGGCTATAGGCAAAGCTTATGATTGCTTATGACTTGATCAAACTCTATTCTTATCCACATTTTTTCTTAGGACCCACAACTTTTACCTCCTTTCTAATCACACATTCCTTATGACCCACTGCTTATTATAAGCACTTAAAAGCTTAGCCAATCAAGTGCTAAATCGAGTAGCAGGCATTTCCCCTTTGTGAGCCTCGAGGCATTTTGACCAACATCAGTACATAAAAACGTACTTACAGCACAAGAGGACCCCAAGGACCAAGATCTTGCTCTATCCATACTAAGAAGTCCTTCAACAACTGCAGAAAACAATTGTTTCAGCAAGAGGATAATAAAATACACAAGGAATAATTATTCATCAATCTAAAGATAATTAATTAAAGGCTATCTGTCAGGATAAATGTCTAACAGATCTATATATGTTCCAGAACAAGTGGCAAAATATGCTTTTTCCAATGATAAATCAAATAACATAGTGGCCTATACAGTAGTCATCAGAATAATAAACCATTGAAAATATGCTTTTTCTAATTAGTAAATTGTCTTACTTTCTAACTTCACTTTGTCTTGGTTTATTTATTCAAATTTCAACCTGGAAAGCACTGGGTTTTTCAAAAAATTCCAATAAGGCAATAATTTTTCATGAAATTGAAGCAAGCTGAATTAGTTAAAAAAACAGAGTACTCATTGACCATCACAACTCCAAGAAAACTAGATAGAACTCTGTTCTTTTCTTAGTCAACCACCATCTTAAAGAGTTTGTGCATATTGTTTACAGATCATGAAGTCAAACATCCTTCAGGTACAACAAAGATACAGTAATAATGATCTTAAACAAGCAAAAAAGACAAAAAAGAAAAAAGAAAAAGAGAATGCATCAATTTATTGTATCAATGTGATTCGTTTTTTCATTTTCAGACAAGTGTGAGAGGAAATATGCAAAGCTTCTAAATAAGCTTCAAAGTGCAAACACAATTCCTCCAAAAAAGATAGACACGGAGCAACCGATAGGAGAAGGAAAGAATCAGAGGTAGTGGAAACTTGGTGAGGTAAGCATGTGAATGAAAAGATAACGTAGATTTTAACAGGGAGATCAGATTTAGCATTGACTCAGTTTTTCCAAGAAGATGTGGTGGTTCTACATAATGATCAAGAGATTACCCAATTATGATGATGCCCAGATAGAACCCAAGATGAAGCATCAATATGGAGCAAGGATATGTTAAGATTAGAATATCACACTTTGATATTTAGACACCATAATACTCTATCAATGTTTGATGTTCACAGGAAGGATGATAAAGTGCTTTTGGATGGAAGGTTTGGAAGTTCTGAGCTATATCGTACAAAAGAAGGATAAAGAGTTTCTGAGAGTTCATATATTTCCCTCAGCTTAAAAAGACTAGAAAGTATGATACTCAAACCACTCAAAAAAGAACGATCAGCAAGAAATGAGCTTAACAAGTAAAGACCGGTATAAATCAAGATTAATTCTTGGGGAATTAGAGTGGTGAACTGCATACATAAATCATTGATTCATGGTGGGTGAAAGCATTAAAGAGTGGGAAGTATAGTTTCACATAGTTGAATGTTATAGACTAATTTCTTTGGTTTTTTCAGTTTACATGATCAAGAGTGACACACATATTATTCTTTTAGTATGAAGGTAATGGTGACTTTGATTTAATCTTTGTCGATTCATAAGATTTACACTATATTATGCATGAAAGGGTTTGCAAGCCAGTAGGCATTGTTCGTTTAAAACTTAAGAAAAAAGGAACTTTGCATTTCGTTCCCTAAAAAAAGCTTTTTGCTGGCGAACTTTACCTCGTATAAAGAGGAAAAATAATCAGATTGGGTAGTTCATGACAATTCTCATTGGTCGGTTATGGAAGGGGTAAAAACAAAGATTGATTGTTATTACAGAGTTTAAGATTTATTAGATCTGTATCAATATAGGTTTAGTAGCATTCATAATGAACACTAAAATTACTTTTGGAGGAAGAATGGAGCCAATGCAATAACATTATGGAATTGCAAAAAATTTATTTTATCTTCGTGGACAAGATTATAAGAAATAAATTCAATAACCATAAGTTCATTGGTGTTTAGTAAGTCTTCTTTTTGAAGTTTATTGACTGGCTCTTGCCTCTACTCATGAACTTGACACTGAAGTAAAGATAAATTATCTCGAAAGAAAAAAAAAAATTGCTCTTTTACATAGGAAAACTTTAAATATGCTCAACAAACTTAATTAAAAAAGTATTCATTTGTCCAAATCATTGAATTATTAATCATGGAATTATAAATTAAATAGCAATCTTGTTAAACAAAGAAAGTTCCATACCCAACTTCCCCAAAGAGTTCTGGTAATAATTCTTAGTAAGATCACACATGAACTGCCCCAAAGTCACATATAAATATAAAGACCAAATAACACTTACAAACAGTCCAAAGAAAGCACAAACAAACAACATTGGGGGCGGGGGGGGGGGGGGGGGGGAATCAGAAACCCACATGCAGTAAAAAAACTTGACAGTACCAAGAAACTCTAAAATAAGCAAAAAAAAAAAAAAAAAAAAAAGAGCAAAATTAAGCAAAAATAAATTTAGAAGACAAAACCTGACCTTTTCAACGTGGAGAGTAAGGCAAGCCGTGACAATGGCTGCAATTAAAAGCCAAAGCAAAAATATTCTAAAAAGAGAGATCCAACTGAATTTAAAAGCCATTTTGATTGAATTTGGGAAGGATGAATATAAAAGCTTCTTGCGCCAATGTCTACACTCCTCTTCTTCTGGGTCCTCCGGAAAAACTTGCTTCAATGGCAAGCGAGGCCTCAGATTTATTCCCCCTAAAGAAACCATTCAGCTTATAATAAAAAATAACAGAAAACAAATTGACCGCCACAAAGAAAACCCAGAAAAAGAGTTTGATCACTTTTCATCCCCATTTAAATGGAAAAGTGCAAGGAATTTGACAGTATGAACTTACACACAGGAACTAGAGTTCCAGTGTGTTACGTCTAAAATGGTTTTTGGGATTCTATATTTATGCCTCGATAGCGATTGTTGACTAACTAATATAGGATTTCTATGTTTCGGTGACTCGGTCCACACGGTTGGAGCCTGGAGGTACAACTGCACACGTTAGCACGTGCGAGTGAGATCTTCATATTAAACATTTTTATTTCTTTTTTAATCAATTTTTTTTTTTTTTTTTTTTTTTTTTGGCTCGCTTATTATATCATACTCAAAGTTTGTTGTGAGGTAATTTTATTTAATATTGTACATATAATTATCGTAAATTGATCAAATTTGATTTAATATGAGTTCACATGAGAAGACTTATTTAAAAAGTTATATTTCAAGTCAAATTAAATATCTAGTCGTATAATTTACTAATTTATTATATTTGATAGCATTTAAATGATTGAGTTGAACTTGGTTTAAACTAGCAAAGTTTAAGAGCATAAAAGTTACCTAATATATTTTTCTAATTGAATTGATTTTTATAGTAAAATACTCCGTTTCACATTTTTTATATTGATTAGAAATGTCGATATTTGATGGTCAGATACATATGATTGGTACCGAATTTTTCACCTAGAAAAAGTCTAGCTATTGATTTTAATGTTCCTCACTATACATACATTAGTTAAAGAAGGCAACATTGGCTCTAATGAGCCTCCTCCACAACAAATATATGAGTATGCGACTAGTTGGAAGTAAGTTTTCTGCTTTGAGAAGTAAAAACTTCTAAGTCAATTACGTTATACAAATTTGAACTATGCTATAGGTACAGGGATTTAAATTCCTGTACGTACCGAACGCACACAAGAGATGGCGAGAAATTTTTTTTTTACAATATTTTATACATGGGACCCACATCCATGTGAGTATGAATTCAAAATTCTGTCCATTTTTTGGTACAAAAATTTTGTACCTGAAGAATTTTTCAACAAATTTGGGGAGTAATATTACCCAACACTTGACACATCATGAAAGTTTAATTGTTTATTGATTGTAGTCTAATTATTATTATGAAGTTGAGAATTTTTTTGAAAAAAATATTGATTCACCCAATAAAGAGTAAAAACAAAAATAATAAGAAAATTATGAAAGGGTATTTCATGACAGGAGTCGAGATAGAAACATTTTTCTTTTCCTTAACTTGGGTCGACAAACTCACTAGAAAAGTTATTCATAATTTCATACTACCAACAAAAAATTAGTGTCTGAGAGTCTATAAAAGAATGCTATTGCAGCAATATCAATTTTCTAAAATGGAAAGAAAAAGCACACTTTATCATGCGTAATACCTTAGCCCAGTTACTAAAGTTGCCTTTTTGCGGCTTTACATGTCATACAGGAAATTGTCACAAATGATATTAAAATGAAGCACTTAATAGTTGTAGCTCTTTTCTATTTTCTTTTTTATTGGGGTAAAACTTCAATTTTAGCCATTGTTCTAAAAAGTCCGTCTAAGTTCGAAATTCGATCTTGTCATCTAATCACCTTTTTTACACTTTTTACGTCTAAGGTTCATAAAAAGCTTGAAACTTGACTTTATTGGCTAGACACACTTACGTTTTTTGAACCTTGATGTCAACATAATTGTTTTAACCTTTTATGGTTCTCATTGAAGTGGTAAAGAAATACTTCGCATGCCATCCATTTCTCATGTGCCAACTTGAAGTAAATTCATCTCAAGCTTCATTCAAAGAAACTTTCCTTCACGAAATCTTGAAGTTCATATTACATGTCTCTAAATTGTTGACAACACGATGCATGTCTCACTTGTTACAAATGTATAATTAATGTAGAAATATGATAAAGATCGAACCAAGTACCAACAAAAAAACTCGATTCAAATAGGCAACTATGCCTCTGTTCGAATTTCATTTTCTTCTCCTAAAATTTTATTTTTTAGAATATTTTATTCTTATCGTTATCTAGAGTTAGTCATTATCTATGAGTTAATGACCCTTCCTTAAACTAATAAAATAACATCAAATTTCTCATATAAATATATTACTTTAATTAGGGTTTAACTAGTGACGTCAAAAAATTTACAATGAGAAAGCGGACGAAAAAAATATTGAAGGAGAAAAAATGTACACAATTATGCATACATTAAAATTTTTAAATTTGTACATAGATGATAAACTTAAAGAAATTTTCAAAATGTAGTGGGAGCGATCACCAAACCGACTCTTGGTTCTACCAATGCATAGTTGGGTGAATTCTATGTATCTAAAAATGTAGATATTTACCATCATTGACTTGTTCCTGATTTAGCGATGGAGTTCTTCTTAATATACACATATTGACTGTAATTCTTGAAGGTTTTTTTTTTTCATAAATATTTTAAAGAGGTGTGATTTTTATTTTTTTTTATTTTTATTTTTTCCAATCTATAGATGCCATGATTCTTGGATATAAAAATTATAGTAAGTGTAATGAAAATCTTCTTAACTAAGGGTGTGTTTGATATGGGTGGAAAAGTGTGTTAAAATGGAAAAATTTGTGCAATTGCATCCAATTTGTGGTGTTTGATTGCCAAACAATTCCATAGAACTCATTTCCACACAAATTCTAGGTACAACCTAGTAAAATACACTTTTTCACCTTTATTTTCTCATGATTTTGGTGGCAAAGTGATTTTTCATCGTTTTTTTTTTTGGGCTTTTTTTTTTTTTTTGGGCAATGGAAACATATTCTAAATCCAACGGTAAAAAAAAGTATCCATTTATTTGACAATTTTCATGAAAAAGAAGCCAAACGAAGACAAAAAAAAAATTAAAATTTTTTATTTTTATTTTTTATTTTTACTTTTTGACAATCCAAATAAATTTTAATACAAATTGTAAAAAAATTTATCCCAAAAAGTGACAATTTGCCTGAAAAACAAAGTCAAACAGATTAGGTTGAAAATTATATCAATCAAACACAATTAATTACAATTCCTAGTAAAACACATTCTAGGCAATTCAATTTCCTATAATTCGTTTTTTTCCATTCAAATTCCACATTTGCAATCAAACGGACCCCAAGTGCATTTTTCCAAGTATTGTAGATAATTTTTTTTCTGACACAACTCTGTTTTTTCTTTTATTTATTTATTTATTTCTCTTAAACACATTAGAATGGTATCACAAGTTAAGATTTGTTGTCCAATTTCATTGTCCATTTGATTGTCTCCTACCAGAATTTTGATAAATCACTACATTGGTTAGTGTTAGCATATAACAAGAAGACATTTCGAAGGTGCTTGTATTGTACTTAATGTACGTATTATCATTTTACAATTTGCTAACACTATCCAATGTATAGTGAAGTATAAAAGTTTATGGGCGGACCACCAAAAGGGGTTTGGAAACGAAAACATAATATCTCAACTCATTATAGGGCATGCTTTCATTTTTATCTATATTAAAGTAGGATATCTCGTATTGATTAAACTTCACACGCTTTAACTTACTGGGTGTTTGACCATGCTTAAAAGCTAAAACAAATATGATCATATTGAGCATGACCAAACATGTAGATAAATTTGAGCACTCTACTTTTGATCGACCCAATAATAATGTAGATTATTCATGTACAAGTACCTAAATCTACATCGCCCCCAGCAAGAGCAAGTGATATGGATATGAGAAGCTTTGTTCATGGGAATTGAATATTCGAAGATATGCAAAGTAGTACATAGGAATATAATTAACGTTTTGTTTTGTTTAAATTATGATAAGTAGTTCTTCTATTTAAACTTTGTTTCAAAACTAATGACTAAGATCTATTTCATGCATAAAGTTAATCAACTATCTTTCTCAAGGATCTAGGGATCGAGGCCAATTGTTTTCTTGAAGGTTGATTTTTTTTTCATGGATAACGATCGTGCCATGAAAGTAAGATTGTGAAATTTTTATTTATAGATCTTTGTAAATGATTTATCATTGAAAGTTTTCTTTGTATGAGGTCGCTTTTATTTTTATTTATTATTTTTTTTCTGTCTAACTAGAAGGATTTATTTCGGCTGGATTTTCATTATATGTAGTGAAATCCATTTTGATTTACAAATTTTAACATGGGAAAACTGAAATCAAATTTGTATGAGGCATTAGAAATAATAGAATTATTCATTAGTTTTTAGATACTGCAGATTTTTTTTTTCTTTTGAACTGTACAAATAGTTTTCACATATATCAGATTTTTTTTTGGTCTATTTTTGAAATATACTAAAATAATTTAAATAATAAACACTATAGGTCCAATTTTTAAAAGTTTGATTAGATGTAAAATTTTCATGTCGAAGTAGGGGTGTAAGCGGTCCGGTTTTACCGGTTTTTGATAGATTTTCAAACCAAACCGTTTACACCGGTTTGAGAAAAACTCAAACCTAAACCAAACCATTTTGAATGGTTTGAAAAAAACTCAAACCTAAACTTAACGGTTTGGTCCGATTTTAAACCGCCGGTTTCGCCGTATATTTTTTTTTTGCCCGTCGTCCGATTTTAAACCACCGATTTCGCCGTATATTTTTTTGTCTATCTACTTTTATGCCATTTATTTAGGAGTGGACAATTTTTCAAGAACCGGTGGAATCGGACCGGAACCATTTAGAAAAATAATTTAATTTTGGGAAAATTATTAAGAACCAACCAGTTTCGGTCCAGTTCTCGGTTTTAGTATGGGAACTATTGGGAACCGGATGATTCTCATATGATTTTTTTTTTTTTTGGTAAAATATATGATTCAATCTCCAATCACTTTTATAAAAAAATAATAAGATTCCTTTTTCATTTTAGACCTTAGCACTTTCCGTTTTCTCTTTGATTCTTTTCTTCTCTCTTCTTATAATTATTTGATTAATTGATTCTCAAACCAAATGAATATTGGGTAAATCTATACCTAAATAAATTTATTTACAATATATAATTTCATTTCTAAGATCCGAAATTTTTATTTTGTTTTCACTTTGATTACATAGTTGTTGATCCGATCAAAACTTTTCATTTAGATTTCTACAAATTATAATCGACAGAACCAGAAGTTGCAATAATTTTTAAAAGGATATCCAATTCAATGTAGGATTTTGATTTTGATTTTGATTTTGATTGAAGTTTATTTAATCATTGGAGTACTATGCAGTTTATATAAGTTGATGATTGTTTATGATAGTAATTTATATGGAATATAACATGGGATTACTTGATGAATCGTTTCAGACTTTTAGTTTAAAAGTCTATGGAATATATGAACCTCATTTAAAAATAAATAAAAAGTATAACACAAAAGTCTTACAAGTTACAATTAGAAAATTTCATTTTTTTTAATTTTTTAATTTTTATATATTTTTTCACCGGTCCGGTTTAGTTTTAAACCGCCATAAAATTTCTCAAACCTAAACCAAACCGTTTTTGACCGGTTTGGTTTGGTTCAAAACCATTTCGTTGACGGGTCCACGTGGCACCAAACCGACGGTTTCCAAAATGCGGTTTCGGTTTGATTTTCCGGTTTGGCGGTTTTTGCTTACAACCCTATGTCGAACCCTAAATAAGAAACTAAATGGATGCGGTCCATCTCGTGACCTATATTACCTAGATTTAGGGTAAAATAGTTTGCAATTGGAGTCCACAAAGATCCACCTAGAAAAGTCAAAAATCTCAAACCAACAGCAACAAGTCCTAAATTTTCTGTTTACTAAGAAGGCAGAAAACCTTTATTAACAACACTGCGGATTTTTCCCGACAGGAGATCAAAGAACACTAAATTCTTGATCCAAAAAAAAAAAAAAAAAGAAAGAGAGAGAGAGAATTCTATGATGAGACAGAAAAAGATGAAGTTTGAGAGAATTCAAAGAGAGTCAATTTCTATAGAGTAGACGAGCATTTGTAACCACAATTCGTGAAAGGTAGCCCAACCAATGCGTATAATCAAATAGTCAAGGAGTTGAAATCAACGCACTGTATCACTCCACGTGGCAGCATCTTATTAAAGTCGCAACTCCACAAATACGTTTTTCACTAAATAACACTTCTTCGAATTTCGATTAATCTTGTAGCAGAATTTATCCAACTTTAGATTAGCCTAGAATTTGAGATACCATACATAAGTGGCGTCCAACATCATATTTAGACTGGCCATTTTCCATTGTCCAACCGTTAAATGGGAAGAGTCAGGTGATTTCAATTATATATCACCGTCCAAATTCATCAACTAGAACTGGGCGTGAATCCTGGATTGGACGCTTAGTTAGTTACTGAGCACGCTTATGAGGTTGTCTGTTTTGAAGAATTTACCACCTAAAAATACACTCAGGAGACACCATATCTTGTGTCTTGAGAGTTTGAAATTCTTATTCATAATTCCACTCAACCCTCTAATTTTTTATTTTTTATTTTTTATCTACAATCAGGGGCGGATGGACCTGGTGGGTCCTAGGACCAACCAGATTTTTTTTTTTTATAGTTTTAATTATTATTTTTTATTTAAAATACTTTACAATTTTAGGACATAACATGTTAGGGGTGTGTTCGGTAGAGATTAAAATTGAAAAATTAGTCGTTATAGTTGACTTTTATTAGACGAGTGGGACCCAATAACGGTCATATTTTCAATTTTAATTGGATTTTAAGCCGTACCGAACAAGCCCTAGATGTTAGATATAAGTACAGATTTTGAGATATAACATCTATAAAATATACTGTAATTTTTCATTATAACATGTTAGATATAAGTACAAATTTAGATGAAAAATCGGAAATCTAATTTTGGAAATGAATTTTAGTTAATTAAGATTTGAATTCAGAGAGTTGTTGAAGGTAGTGATTTGTTTTGATATTAAGGTGTTATTCTTTTGTCCGTTTTGCTAGTTTAGTTGTATATTTGGTTCTTCCTGAAATTGTTAATTGACAGTAGCAACGAAGTGTTTTGACCTCTTGTAGTAGATCCGTCTAATTGTTGAAAAAACTATTTGGTAGCATGGGTTGAGGCCTCGAAATTGGATAGAAATTCTTGTCTACATATTTGAATTTGATTTCGAGCAACCTATCACAATTAAAAAGTAGTTCTGATTTCAGTTTGCCAGCCTACTGCTGTAATTGGTGGGATGAACGTTTTCGAGTTAATAATTTTTTTCATTTTTGCAGCAATTTAAGAATGGAAAATAATATGTATTTCAAACTTCTATCATTTTAATTGTACAAGTTCTTTAATCATTATGAATGTTTGTGCTATCCTCAACTAAAAAAAAAAAAAAAAATTTGAGGGCAGCCCCCGTGCTCCCCCCTCCTTTATCTCAATATCTTTCATTTTAGGACCCACCAACTCTAACATCCTGATTCTGCCACTGTCTACAATGTCAACCAAGGGCGAGAACGATTTTTGTTTCACGTTTAATTTTTCCTCACTACCATTGATTGAGAATTTGTTCAAATTTCTAGTTTTAAGTTTTAAATGTTTCTCAACCGAGTGATACTATTTCAAAACAGTCCTCCATGTTTGAGTTTTTATTTAGAGTATGTTTGGCGAAACTTTTAAAAATATATATAAGTTGGTCAAACTGTGCAAGAGATGCAACCACTCGGGGACCATAATTGTAGGGCACCCCACGCGCATGTATTTATTCTTATTTTAATAGTTTTCTTTTACAAGGAATTTTTTTATATTGTTAAAAGAGTACTAAGAGGGGAAAAAATATTGTCTAATTCACATAATATAGTCCATTCAAAAATTATAATCAATAAATATGAAAAATACAAAAAATGATATATACACTAAATATAAAATATGTAATTAAATTATCACCAATAACTAAGAAAAAAAATTAATATATAAAAATTGTATATATTTTTAAGTTTCCCATTATTATGAACTACCTCTCTGAAAAATAACTCTACTCGACAATCATATTTTCTTTGAAAAATATTGAATCCAAGAATTCAACAATATTCTTCTTAATTCTTTCAAAATTATCTTCAACCCTTCGCACATTCAACTTCACCAATCGTACTTTACATATTCTTCCAACAATCCTTCTCAATCCTCAGTCGTACTATGATAACACATGTAATTAAGGAACGTAACATGATAACTTTAACATATAGTGATTAGCAAATAATTGTTGACTTTTGATTTTTCTTATTATTGTTTTGAGTTTAAAAATTTTCAGACTAATATTTTGTAGAATATTACTGACAAATGGAGGGGAAATATGAAGATTGTTATAGAGTTGAGGTAGTAATTATTTTTTAGTTTATTGAGGGTATAGTTTTTGGAGATTCAGCCTAAATTATGGTTGAATTTTTGTAAAGAAAGTGATTTTTTTGAAAGCTCACAACTAATGAGCTGTGTAATTTTATTTTTATTTTTAATTGAAGTTATAAAATTTTTACTTGCAATTAATCATGTCACAAGAAAGATTCAATTAGCTAACTTTAATATCTATTGAACATGATTTGCTAGAAAATATTGATTGCAAAAGTTTAATTAGTGATTTGCTTCGAGAAATGCGAGAAGTCTTTTTAGATGATTTGCTAGGTTTCAAGGTTTATACATGGCATTGCTTGAGGTATTTTCTAGTTTTTCGTTCACAGATTTTTCTCATATGTAATTTCTCAAAGATGTTAATGGTTTGGATTTTTTTATTTTTATAATTTTTAAGAAAATATGAGTTTTTTAATGTTTTGAACGTGATTTCAAGCACAAATCCAACTTTGTACAAGTGCTTTTCTTTAGTAATATGTAAAAAGCCAAACACTGAAATATTATATATTTGATATGTAGTAACTGGTTTTACATTCAATGAGTTAGTATATAGCTTTTTTTTTTTTTTTTTTTTTTTTTTCTAAAAAAAAAAAACTTTTTGTGGGCTCTTTTTTCTTGAAAAATCATATAATTACCTCAAGAATCAAATAATTACAGTTGGAGAAATCGTTACCATCAAAATAGTCAAATCTATCATGTTGGATTATCAAGAAAATATAAACCAAAGCGGAAGCGTACCCAAATCAGACGTTGCTAATTGCAACGATTGAATCATGCTGGTATGCCTTCCAAATCAACATGTCATTCCTTTTTCTCTCTAGTGATGGGGGCCAAAACAGAATGAACAATACATGTGATTTGGGGACCATAACCGTGTTTATATATATGCCGACTACCTGTTAACCTAATTCAGCCCATCATGAAATTAGGAACAAATGCATGATTTCTACACATAAAATTCCATACTTTAATTAGATGCATTAAAACCCAAAATATCGAAATCTTTATCAGATCACTTTAAACGGGCTTAAGCAAATTTGATAGGCTTTTAATTTAATATACAATAATTTACATATAAGCCAACATGATCGATTAAAACCTTGCAATCTCTCACTTAAACTATGTGTCACCTTAAAATTGTGCATTAAATATAACCTTGTGATAGCTTAATTTTCTTAAGTTATCTTCTACGTGACAGCTTAATTTTCTTAAATTTGCCGTATCAAATATATTTCCATGATATTGTGCTATCGTACATCTGTTATAGTTTCAAAAGAAATATAATAAAAATTAGATCACTTGGTTAATGGCTACATCACCACACAATTTCTTGTTTTTTTAACTAGATAATGCGTACAAGATATGTCAATAAATGATAGCAATAAACGGAAAAGATACTAACAAAACTGGAGCTTGTAAATATTATTATTATTATTATTTTTTAAATTAATCAAGTGGGGACATTTAGAATCGTAATTAAGGTGGAGCCAAACTAAGAAATGACCCTTCATTAAACTAATAAAATAACATCAAATGTCTCTTAAGTAGTACAATATATTATCTTAATTATTGTTTAGCATGAGTCTCTTTAAAGCATAGTTGGGTGGATTCTGTGAATATAAGATGTATATATTTACAATCATTGACTTGCTCATGATTAGCCATGAAGTTCTTCCTAATCGACAGATATTGATGCTATGATTCTTGGAGATAAAATTTATACGAATTGTTTTGAAAAAATTATATAGAGGAGATGTTTTTTAATATGTAGATATTGATGCCATGATTCTCGAAGAAAAAAATTACACTAAGTGTATTGAACAATTATCGAAACTAGTAATGTGATTTTGAAGTGTCATAAATATCTTTTAACACGTCTCTTTTATTTTTTTCGATTTCTTTACAGTAAAATTAATTATAATGATATCACAAGTCATGTTCATTTTTATCTATATTCTAGTAACACGTCTCCTATCAATTAAATTTTACGCATCAAGTAGTGCTTCAAAGTTGTGCTAAGAAATGCAACAACAAAATGTCTCTTTTAAGTACGATCAAATAAATTTGAGGACTGTATTCTTATTCATACACGTATACCTAAATATAAACATCACCTTCAACAAGAGCTTGTGATATTGATATTAGAAGCTTTGTTTATAAGAATTGAATATTGAATGATATGCAAAGTAGTGTATGGGTCTTATAATTAAAATATTTATAAATTGTTTAAATTATGATAAGTGGTTCTTCCATTAAACTTTGTTTTAATGTTATGCAAATTACGATTTCCTGCACTCTTAAATTAATCATATTATCTTTGTCCTGAGCAACTATTTTTTTTCTTGGTTTGACTAGGATTTAATTAATTAAGATTTAGCGAAGATTATATTATTAATTATTTTTCAAGTTGGTACTCCAAGATATTGTTAAAAATATTCTCTACTAATGAGTGCCGCAATAGATAAAAAAAAAAAAAAAAAAAAAAAAAAAAAAAAAAAATTAAAGATGAAAGGAAAAATATACAATCAATATTCAATACTAATGATCAATTCAAACAAACACAATTCAATAAATATAAGTCAAATTAGACAGAATCATTCTGGACCCATTTTATGTACACAATTAAAAAATCATCCCATATAACACAAATCATTCCAAACCTATTCCAAATCAATTTGACACAATTCAATATACAAAATTCAAAACTCATTCTTGAATATATATATATATATATATATATATATTGGATAGAATGAAAACAAACTATAAATATAATCCAAACCAATTTTCTCTATCACATTGAATTTTGGTCACAGAAAATAAAAATTGGGAAATATAAGTTATAGTCGTTGGCCTATTGGTTACCCTTCAAAATTCAAAGGCAAATTAATTTAAGTAGACTGTATCTGGAGGTCCGACGAGTTGAGTTGACGTCGAAGTCGAAATTGCAGTGGTAGATGAGGTCGATGGTAGCATAATGACAATCACTTGCAAAAGATTTGGAGCAAATTAGTAGCAAAAAACACAAATTTAAGTTCTAATTAGTTGAAATTTTGATTGAGAAGCAATATTTGTACTAGATATGGTAATTTGTGAAAACATTTATAGACCAATTTTAAAGAATTAGAAAATTTCGGATTTTGGTAAAAGGGATTAGGGAGATAGTCGTGCAATAAAGTGAGAGAAAAATGCTCATATGTTATGATTTTGTTCAAAAATAAAATAATATTAAAATTGGCCCATAGGTGGGAGGTCACGTGACCCCATGCACCATTGTGTGTCCGCTAGTTAATGAATTAGAAATTTCCAAGATAATCACTAGAGATATGAAAGTTTTATTTTTTTTTGTCCCTGTTTGGTACAGATCCTCGTTCTCATTCCTCTATTCATTTTTAACCACACATTTTTCAATAAAATAATATTTTTCATCACATCAATAACTTTTTTTTTTCAACCACATATTCACCATCACATTAAAAAAAAAAAAAAAAAAAAAATGTATTCTTTAAAAAATAATGTGTATCAAACAGGCTTGAATGATTTAAGAGACGGATATAAGGAAATCACATGCTTTAAAAATTAGGAAGTTATTGTTTTATAAAAGTCTTAACTCTTCAACGTTATCAAGAGTTATCTCCTTATATCTAAGTGCCTTGAGATCCAATTATAGATCTTTTAGGCCCTCGTAAAATTATTTGAACCCTTGTTTGATAGGGACTAAAATTAAAATTTTAATTTAAGTTAAACTCAATAATTAATTTTTATAACGTTTATCATTGGATACATAACTTTTCAATAATAGATTTCATCAATTTTTATCAAAATTTATTAAAAATTTGATTTTAATTTACATCAAATGGGGGCGAATCTCTTGCACATATTTCAAAGATTCATCTTGACATTTACATAATTAAGTACAACACAAACTTTGAGTTCCATTCCAAAAGGGCATTAACCCATTAAGAGTAACATCAGGTCTTCTAAAGTCACTTTGTAGATGGCGCAATTATGTCGTAAGTAATCAATCATTTAACAGTAAAAACTTTAATATTTTTGGTCGACACTAATTAATTATTAGATCATGACCTCCAACAACAATGTACTTATATTTAATATTCAATTAAATTATGTAATGAAGAAACGTTTTATTAATAACTCGTCCTTTCACTTCTATTGTAATTAAAGTAGCATCTAAACCACAGTACTAGTATTTTTCTTTTCTGTTTTTTTGGGAAAAATTGTAGCAGCAGTTTCTCATCTTTTGATTTTTTGCTGACTTTATCCTAATCGTCAATTTATGCTAACCTTTGAAAAATTTGTACATGATGTCTAAATAAATGAAAATCATCTATTTGACCGTCAATTGACCAAGAAAAATGGACCTTGACCAATTTTTAACCAAATTAAAAGAGGTAAAATGATAACTTAATATATTACCACATTAAATAAATAAACAAAAAAAATCAGAAAAAATTTAAAAACCAAAAAATAAAAAAAGGGATTGTCTCCAAATCCGCACCCGCACCCCCACTCCTACTCCTACTCCATCCCCTTTCCCACCCCCATCCTTTTTCCCACAGCCACTAGCAATGTCGGCACCATATTTTTCGACAATCGTGCTACAGTGACAGGGGTCGGAGACCGATCCCTCACATAGGGGAGAGGGCCCACAATTTTTGAAAATATTTTATTCACGCGGGTCCCACAACACAGTGAGGGGTCGATCACCAACCCTATCATCAATCCCTGGTCATCCGACTTTTTCCATCCTTCCGACATCCATCAATGCCCTCTTATCTTTCTTCTTCCCATCAACATGTGCCTCACAAACAAGCAAAACCCGTATCTTGACTTGGCAACCTTGGATGGCTCTGTGATTAGGGTTTCTTTATCAGATGCAACTAGTGGTTTACAGCCATGGCGAGGTCAATTTCTCTTTGTCGCCTCCTTTTTAAGGATCTAAGCCTCGATTTTGGTTTTCTTTCAATCTAGATTTTTTTTTTCTTTCTTAAAGCTATTTTTATTAATAATTTCTGGTGATTTTTGTGGTAGTGTTGCCGGTGGTGGTACGACCATGGGTGTGACTATAGGTGGCAATTTGAGGGGTTAAGACGTGTGACTCCTTTGACTTTTCAATCTGATTTTGATCTTATTATGTTGTTTGTCCAATTAATTGTGTGGAATGTGTTTGTGAATTGAGGTAGCCGGCAAGCGGATGAAATTCCGACGAATTGGGTGGTCAGCGGTGGTCGCTACCAACGACGGTCAGTGGTTTTTCTGGTTTGGGTGGGGGTGATGGGTGGAAAATGAGAAAGTTTTATTTTATTTTTAATTTAGTTTTCAACTTATTGTAGGGATAATATGCAAAGTTATAATTTTACACTTTTTAATTTGGTCAAAATTCAATTTTTTTTATCAACTAATTTGGATTTCAAGTATGATTTTTTCAAAGCTTAGGGACCTCCATTAGCATAAAATGAAGATTATGATAAAGTCTACAAAAATAAAAGATTAGGGACCCTTGGAGAAATTTTATTTATTTATTTTGGCCACTGCTTTTTGAGAAAACAACTTGTCTCCACCCAGTGCTAAATGTGATTAGTAGTGCTATTATTTATTTCAAGATAATGACAAATTAAGAAAAATTAAAGAGTTAATTAACAAAAAAACTAGTGGAAAGGGATTCCTATTAGGACCCTCAATACATGTGTTATTTATTTGACTAATCGCTAATTCATTATATGCACACATATAATCGCTTAAATAATTAGGTTGAAGAGTGGATTTCAATCCACATAAAGAGATTCTAACTATGTGCCATTCTGATAATTTTAAAAAAGAATCGGGGCAAGAGAGATCTTGCAATTTGTCTCTTTTATAGTAAAACGATGACTAAATAATATTATACTACATCTCTCTAAGTAACTTCACAATCAAAACTTTACCTTATTGCACCTTTATTTTTGCCATGTCCATATAGGAAATATTATGTGCGCAATACAAATGTACCGTAGGATCGAGTAGAAAACATGATGTTCATGTACAATGTAAAATCCAAAAAAAGGTTGTTGATTGGAGGGCTAAACCGTTGTCTCAAGGAGGGAGGCTCACCTTGATAAGGTTAAGTGCATGTGTAATACATATATAATTTCAGTAAATCTCAACTTTCGAAAATGATGCATTCATTACATAAAAAATGTTATGGATCTTGAATCACTATGAAGTTATAACGATAGTTAATGAGTACTGAGTTCTCAAAATATGCATGCAGTTAATTCTAAATCGTAACACAAGTTTTTGCCTATGAAAACATTATAAGATTCTTGGTTACAATAACGTGGATTTCACGTTCGAAACAAACAAATAACTTTGCATAAAGTCAAGACTAGAGTGTTTCACAACTCGTTCCTATGAATAGGTAGTGAGGGTCTAACATGATATGCATATCCAATACCCACCTAAAACTTGATTATAAGCACTTTTTTTCTCGTTCACTTCAATCACATAAACAAGTTGCCATAGTACACTCAACCTATGCAAGAATATTACTCTCTTGCATGACAAAACAAATTATCATGCAATGACAAGCTGCGCATTTATACTCTTTGTTATTGAAATATATGGCTCCCACTTCTCCACCTGCATAAATACCAGCCCACAGGTGAATTAGCTTCAAAGTGGAAGATGGGACATACTAATCTTTTAGTCATTTTCACGTCACTTTCTTTCAAATAATTTTTTCTTTTTCGGATTCTCCCAACTCGTGTATATATATATAGGAGAAGTTTTCTGCATATTTACATACAAAAGCACACATATTTGCTTTATAGTTTCTGCCCCAACTTAATTTGTACTTATTCCCTCTTCCTCAGAAACCTTTTTCGAAGAAGAGAAAACCGGACAAATAATCTTGCTCGTTTTTCTGCTGCAGTTTGCCGCATCATCTCAAGCATAAAGGTACACACACACACACACACATATATATATATATATATATATATATATATATCTATGCGTATTTCATAGAGAAATAGTACTATACAATATCAAGATTCAGAAAAACTTAAAATCTTGTTCATTATTCTTTGTCATACACCCAAACGTGCACTATCCAGATAACATATTGTTATGCTTCGGCATGTTTGGTTAGAGGTTCTGTACAATATTAAAGTGGAAAAAGAATTAAAATCTTGTTTATCGTAATGTATACAATATGCAAGTCGAGGTCAAAGATATTATATTCTTATGCTAGTGCATGTTGGAAAGAAAATTCCTGACAGCTAGTTTTCTTTCTTTCTTAATTTTCCCATAATGTTTGTCTCAATTTGCTACTTTTGTAAATGAAACAGGAGTAATAAATTATATATGAGGATCTCATTTTCAGCCTGCAAGCCAGCACAGCCCCTGCAGGTGAATTTTCCCGGGGGGTTAAACATGGATCAATTTATTCCGGTACGGCGCCGGAAGGACAAGGTGGTGATAGTAATGGGAGCCACCGGCACCGGAAAATCAAGACTTTCGATTGATCTAGCCACCCGTTTCGAGGCCGAGATTGTAAATTCGGATAAAATGCAAGTTTACAAAGGCTTAAATATAGTAACCAATAAAGTGACAGAAGAGGAATGTAGGGGAATCCCTCACCATTTGTTGGGAATAGTGGATCCTGATGCAGACTTCGCAGCCGTCGATTTCGTGCATCATGCGTCAACTGCCGTTGATTCGATTACGAGGAGGGGTAAGTTGCCTATCATTGCTGGAGGGTCTAATTCTTACATCAAGGCTTTGGTGAATGATGACATGGAATTCCAGTCGAAGTACGAATGCTGCTTCCTATGGGTCAGCGTATCAATGCCGGTCCTTCACTCATTTGTGTCCAAAAGAGTCGATCAAATGGTGGACGCTAGTTTGATTGATGAAGCAAGAGAATTCTTCGACCCTGAAAGGAATTATACACGAGGGATCAAACGTGCTATTGGAGTACCAGAACTACATGACTTTTTCCGGAATGAGTCAATTCTTGACGATGAAGCAAGGGCTAGGCTCCTTGAGGATGCTATTGACAAAATTAAGGCAAACACCTGCAAATTGGCTTCTAACCAACTACAAAACATTGTTAGGCTTCGAAATCAATTGGAGTGGCACATGTATAATTTGGATGCAACCGAAGCCTTCCTTAAAAAGGGATTGGAATCAGTTGAAGCTTGGGAGATGCTTGTAGCCATGCCAGCCACCAGGATCGTGGGCCGCTTTCTATGCAAGGACGACATGGACTTCATGTCAATTGCCGTGCCGCCACCACTCTATCAAATCATTGAAACGACTCAAACCATTCTAAGTTAAAATATTAAGCAAAAATATGTATTTGTCATTCCATTTCATATTCCACCCATTCAGGATAAGGATTCTTTCATGGCACATGACAAGCGTTAGTCGAATCGAATCGACCTACCGTTTGCCCTCTTTTCTACCTTTGCAGACCCTTATCCTTTCATGGCACATGACAAGCGTCAGTTGAATCGAATCGACCTACCGTTTGCCCTCTTTTCTACCTTTGCAGAGGTTGCTATCAGGTAGTTAAGTACCTCAATATTGATTGCCGTACACGTAGGAAGTATATTAGAAATCCATGCAGGGAATACTGTGTTCCCCATTTTTGGTACTATAAGGAGTGGGCTGCTTTTGAAAATTGTAGGAACTTTGTGACACTTCAATAAATTATGAAAGAATGAGAGAGTGTAATTTTTGGTTTTCATTTTTTTTCTCTTTTTATTTTCTTGTACTTTTTCAAAAACTTCTTGTGAAACATTATTGTATACACAAGCTATAATATTTTGATTTGACAGCTCTATTGTGTTTATGTGCATGTGTGTTGGGATTGAAATATTTTCTTTGTTCTTTGAATGTTAACTGATGATAAAGATTGTTAATATTAGAGTTTAGATTAATTATCATAAACACTTGATGTAAAACACTCGATTGTCAACATTGCCAAACACTCGATTTGTTCAAAAATTAATTAGAGTAAAGACTGATGATGATAAACACTCGATAAATAACAATATGCTAATACCAGTTCCATCTCGACTATTGACGATAGAAATTAGATTAATCAATTCTCTTATCTAATCAGATTTTTCACCTCCTAAACTTACTGGTTTTTTATGCTCAAACTTGGAGCAAAATAGGAAATAGCTATTTGAGAGGGAGATATTTGAATTACATGTATCTCTTTAAAAGTGGGTGTATTTATAAATTTCCCTACAAGCTCTGGGGTAATTAGGTCATTTAGGGAGAACGACAGATGACGACCTCTTATTGGTTAACTTTTAATTGATTCTGTTAAGAGTATTACGTTTTAATCATTGGCACGTGTTAACAACATGTAACGAACCTGGATGAAGGAAAGGTTCGCCTACTTTGGACGGACATTTTATTGTCTTGTTCCCTCGTGTATTGCTTTTAGCTTCAATATCAATTGGCAAGCTTCATAAATTATATTTCGAAGTTCAACATCGACTCTCAACATTCATAATTGTAATCTCATATCAAATAAGCAAAAGTCCTCCAACGTACGAACTCAATGGTGACAAATATGAATATGCTCATTGTTATATTCTGGGTGCTTAACATTTTGGCCCTATGATGCAACACACTATAATTGAGACCTGGCCTAATTGCTGGAATGTGACCTGTCTGGCCCTATATGTGCTAACTCGCGTTTTACTAAAACACGATTTTGGCTGTTGAAGTAAAATAGTTGAGATGGTGATACATGGTGTTGGCTGGACCGTTGGATGCATTATGGCTGTTGATATACTTATCTTTCATTCACTTGGCTGGATATTCCTAGGGTTTTTCTCTCTGTAATTTTCTCTCTTTCTCTGTGCGTGAAAACCTTTGGTTTTCGTCTGTAATCTTTTGAGTCTGAATTTCTTGGTGATATCTAGTATTGATTATGGTATGATTATGATTTTCTTGTTCTTGAGTGAGCAGTGACACTTGGTTACTTGTGTGTAATATATAAAGAGGAGAAATAAGAGAGGTTTGGTCTGAGAGCTTTGAGTCGTTTGATTCTTGAGTCTCTGAAACTTTTATATTGGCATTCTTGCTGGATTCTAGTGGATTAGAGCGATGACCACTTAGGTGTCAAAGGGTATAGGATTTGGTTAAAGAATCTGTGAGGATATAGAGTCATTATAAGTAGAAATGTTGCCTTTAATGTGTTAGATATGCCATGCACTAAGAAAATTGAGGGTGCAGCCATAGACTGATCAAGAGAAATTCATTATGCAAACTGAACTCTTTCCATCTGATTTAAATCCTGGAAATCAGGATCAGATTGAGGTGAAGCCTAATCCAGAACAAGTTACTGAACCTGCCATTGAAACTGAACTTGAACATCCCACAAATCACTTAGCCAGGGATAGAACTAGAAGATAAATAAGACCACCATTAGGGTACAGTGAACCTTACTCTGTCACTGCACTTAATGTCCAAAACCTTTTAGACAATGAACCTACCTCTTATGAAGAGGCTATTGAAGGAAAAAATGGTAATTCTTGACTTGCTACCATGGAAGATGAAATACAATTCTTAGCAAAAAAATAAGACTTGGGTCTTAGTTAATAAACCTAAAGGGAAAAAGGATCATTGACTGTATATGGATCTATAAAATAAAGGAAAGTGATTCTAAAGATGGAAATGTGAGGTTCAAGACCAAATTAGTTGCTAAGGGGTTTAATCAAAGAGAAGGAATTTACTACAATAAAATTTTCTCTCTGTAGTCACTTCTATAAGAATTCTGTTTTCTCTTGTTTCACACTTTGATTTTGAGATGGAACAACTGGATGAGAAAACTGCATTCTTACATGGACATTTAGATAAAGAAAAATCTATATGGTTCAACCTAAATGTTTTGAACAAAAGGGAAAAGTGTGTCTTTTGAAAAAAAAAATCACTTTATGGTTTAAAACAAGTCCCTAGACAATGGTATATTAGATTTGATACTTTCATTAAAAGGGTTGATTTTAATAGAAGGAATACGATCCATGTTTTTACTATAAAGGAAATGGAGGCCCAAATTCATATTATCTTTTGCTTTATGTTGATGATATGTTACTTGCTGGGTGTGATGTAATTGAAATTAATAACATTAAGTAGAAATTAAAACTGGAATTTGAAATGAAGGACCTAGGAACTGTAAAAAGAATTTTAGGAATGAAAATTAGAAAAAAAAAAAAAAAAAAAAAAGATCTGATCATACTTTGTTTCTTACTCAACAAACTTATATTTAAAAAATATTGAGTAGATTTTCTACGAATGAAGCTAAAGATGTAACATTACCTTTTGGCAATCACTTACATTTTCTGTGGAACAATGCCCTAAAACTGAAATAGAAAAGGATAGAATGAATAAAGTTCCCCATGTTAATGCTGTTAGTTCAGTTATGTATGTGATGATTTGTACTAGACTTGATATTGTCTTTGCTATAAGTGTTTTGAGTAGATATATGAGCAATCCAGGTGAATATTATTGGGAAGCCATGAAATGGTTGTTGAGATATCTAAAAGGTACTTCACATTTGGGGATGATGTTTAGTAAAAGTAAAATCGGCATTCAACTTAGTGGTTTTGTTGATTCTGATTTTGCTGGTAACTGTGATAATAGAAAATATACATCTCAAATGCAAAAAAATAGTTGTCTTGTCATTAACAGAGGCTAAATATATTGCAACCACAGATGCTATAAAGAAAGGTATTTGGTTGAAAAATCTGCTGGATGAAATTGGCTTTACTGGTAATAATACTATTGTATATTCTGATAGTCAATCTACTATACATCTTAGTAGAAATCCTATTTTTCATTATAGGACTAAACATATAGATGTTAAACTTTATTTTATAAGAGATGTTATAGAAAATGAAGTCATAATGATTGAAAAAATTTCGACTAAATGTAATCCAGCAGATATGGGAACAAAAACACTTCCTCTATACAAATTTAGAGATTGTTTAAATCTCATAAATGTCATAACTAACTTTTTTTTTTCAAGTACGTAGGGTAAATGAAATCATAAGGAAGAGTTAAACCTCTAATCCACATGAAACCAAAAATGTCAAGCAAGATGGAGATTGTTATATTTTGGACGCTTAATATTTTGGCCCTATGATGCAGCCTACTATAATTGAGATATGGCCCAATTGCTGGAATGTGACCCGTCTAGTCCTATATGTGCTAATTCGTGTTTTACTGAAACATGATTTTGACTGTTGAAGTAAAACAGTTGAGATGGAGACACGTGGTTTTGGCTGGACCGTTAGATGCATTATGACTGTTGATATACTTATCTCTCATTCACTTGGCTGGATATTCGAGATATTCCTAGGATTTTTCTCTCTGTAATTTTCTCTCTTTCTCTGTGTGTGATTTCACCTTTGGTTTTCGTTTGTAATCTTTTGAGTCTGGATTTCTTGGTGATGTCTAGTGTTGATTACGATATGATTATGGTTTTCTTGTTCTTGAGTGAGCAGTAACACTTGGTTACTTGTATGTAATCTGTAAAGATGAGAAATATGAGAGGTTTGGTCTGAAACTTTCATATTGGTATTTTTGATAGATTCTAGTGTATTAGAGCGATAACCACTTAGGAGGATGTTCAATGTGATGATTAGTCCTTTGTGGGTGAACATTCAGGCCTAAGGATGAAAAATTCTTGTATTCTTTTATTTCTATTGATTCAACTTTCACTGGAACTGTAAAATACCCAACACTCATAATCAAAATCACACGCTGTAGAACTAAGGAACATAGCCATCAAACCCTTTGTCACCCCAATTTTTGTTGCATTTGAATGAAACAGGAGTGACATTTCCTCTCTTTTTTTTTTTTTTTTGAGGTCTGATACTACAAGGTCTGATCTTAATTAGCACATTTCGATGTTTTCATTTTAACTTCTTGCACTTTAATCATCTAACAGCAATTTGGTCTTATGCAAGATTAGATTTTTCTATTTAACCTCAAGTTAGACCTTTGCTTTCTTTTGGCGGATTATTGAATAAAATTATAACTTCTCCCAAACCGAGTGAAATTTTGGCATTTCATAGGAATAATGAACTGATGACTACGTTACCCTCGGGTATTTACAAGATCAGCAAGTCTTCTAGCAAAATTCTCACTTATCAGTCTAAATTGTATTAATAGGAACCAATGATTTGTAAATTGCATGGTAGTCGAATTTCTTATGATTTGCTGCATCACTTTTTGTTTTACATTACTTTTGTTTTTCCTCGTAGCTGTATTATTCTCGGATTTGACAACTCCATTGTGTGGATGTGCGTGTGTTGGGAATGGAATACATTTTTGTTCTATGAATTATTTTCAAGAATTTTTAATCTTAAGGAATGATTGATTGAAAAGTTTGAGCATCCTATTCTTCATGGAATCCAATTTTACTTTACAAATCATAAAAATAAAAGATAATTGGTGCAACTTATTTAATATTTTTTTGATTCTTACATTTCACACAATTAGCATTGTTGATTGATTTAGTTAATAATATGAAAATTTTATGGAAAGAGAATTGTTCGAAACTTTGTAAAGTAATTTTTCTTGGTTTTAACCACTTTAGGTATGCTTGGACAACCGAAAAAGCTAGTTCTTTCCAAAACTACTGTTTTTTTTTTTTTTTTCTTTCTTATGATGTTAAAGGAAATTTTATTGAAGAAAAAAAATACTTTTCAAGATTCACTACTTATCGACCCGAAAGTTTCTTGGTTCAATAGAAAAATGAAATAATTAGATTCTATCTAGGTAAAAGAAAAAATAAAATGCTTGAAATTCGCCCAAAAATACAGAATTATATCATCATTAAGTGGGTGGGTGGGTATTCTTGCTCGGTTAGAGTTAAGTCATAGTAACCAATTCATTACTTTGTATTATCCGACGACACTTTGTAATTGTAGATTTTTTACTTAAACTTTATTAGAAATCATAAACCGAAATAAAAAGCTACAGTGAAAATAAATGGAGGATGAGAACCAAAAAAAGAGAGAAAAATATTAATTATACATAATTCTAATAATAACAACAATAGATAAAGTTTGTAACTTCTCTCTTTAGTGATGCCCCATATGTATGGATTAGTCCATATACTCAACCTCTTCTTCACTCGTTTACCTACAATTATGTGATGACCTTGCACGTGCCATTCCAATAAATATATTAATCTTATAAAAGTTAAATATATATCCATGTCTCAAATTGGAATGTATTCAATAATGAAAACGATAACTAATCTGTTGAATAATTTACTAATACTATTCGATCTTCATCCCTCCCTCATCGGCCACTCTCACGAAGGGACCAAAAGTACTCATTCGTGCAGTCCCGAGGTCACAAACATGCATGAATATGCTCTTAATGCTCACAATTTCAATCACAAAGGTACATTGCAATTGAATCACTGTCACAAAATGATTATTCCTTTCCTAGCGTGTACATTGAAAATAACATGGGAATATTGAAAAATGGGACAAATTCACATTCAGTTATATACATATTCTACATATATGTACACAGTTTTTATACCCACTTCCTAAATGATTTATGGACCAGCATTAGATAAAAAGACATTCTCGGTTCTTAGAGTAATAATTAGCTTTCACTAGATAAAAAATTCGAAAATTAGTGATCAAAATCATTTTAGTATAAGTGTCTTAGAGAACATGTTTGGTTAAGCTTAAGGGCAAAAATTTATTTCTCTTTTCATTTTAAGTTTAAAAGCCATACATAGTTTGATAATAATCTATAATTTCAATATAAATATCTTATTTCTTTTCACTTTAACCAACAAATAAGTTATTAAAACTTATTTAACGACAATAAACTTAGAGCATCTTCAATGCATTCTATGGATTGCAGGCTACATGGTGGCGAGCAAGTTAAAAGACTTTCCGTGGTCGTGACATAAATGTCTAATAAGTAATAGAGATATGGATTAATTCAAATTTCATCTTTAATTGGTTCCGACTATATCTCAAATTTCATCTTCGATGCATATTTAATAGGAGAGAAAAATAATAATAAATAGAAAAATGAAAGACAGATAAAACTTAAGTTTGTTGATTCACTCTGTCCAATAGAACTTCTACATCTAGAATGTACTCTTTATATTGTCTCTATTTTTTTTTTCTTTTTACTTCAGCTAGACAGTCTCACATATGTTACATTAGACAAGATTCTTTTCTCTAACAATTAAATGTCAATTTCGTTAATGCCACACTTTTTTTCTCACGATTCTGATTAATATTGGAGGTGCACTTATTTATGAGTAATTAATTTTTTACACTTGGCCAAATAAATGCTTTCTTGGCTTTGCTTATATCCAGAGAAAAAGAAGACAATGATTTCTAATCTTGGTGATTGCATAAGTTATGTTTGTTATATAATATTGTTAAAATTTGTGGTTTCATCTTAAAAGGTCAACTTTATTAAGAGGAGTAGCCCAAAACCTTATAAATTGATTTATATTTTCATCTTTATTCGATGTGAGATTATATCCCTTAACATGTCATGCAAGATGGTGGCTCGTTTGAGCAAACTAATCTTGAAATTCGTATACTCATTTTTTGAGTCTTAATCGGATCGAATCGTTCGTTGAAATTTAATGGGCTCTGATACCATGTTAAGTTTGAGGTCTCATCTTAAAATGTCAACATTGTTAAGAGGAGTGACTCAATACCTTATAAATTGGTCTATATTTTTATCTTTATTCGATGTGAGATTATATCCCTTAACAAATACTATAATTAGATAATTTTCTTCTTTTCTTAAATCCAGAGTATTCTTGGTAATTTATATGACCAAACAAACAATGAATATTGTAGGTTAGAGTAATGTTAAGGTAGCATACAAGTGAAACGAAATGTATTGGATAGAAAAGAGTGACAAATTCAGCATTATTTACTGTAAATATAAAGTCGACATAAATAAATTATAAGCGTTTCGCAAGTATCTTAATATGTTTATTCGCAAAAAGTAGTGTTTCAAAGGAAGTTTTATCCAACAAAATTCGTTTAAAAACCAACCGTACTCAAGTCAATATAGAGTATGATTGCAATTATAAGTTTTATGTCCTGTCTAGATAGTAGATTCTCATAGTGTTTCGCTAACAAAATAAAATAAAATTAAGTGATTCATTATGTCTAAGCTTCAATATTTTACAGGCAGCGAAGGTTATGCAGATTAGAAATACTTAGGCAAAATCACAATAATAAAGATTTAGAGAGAGAAGTGACATGAAATTATACTTTTGGACCTCCTCGTACGTCCAAATACTTAACCTAGAAAGGGAAGAAGTTATTTACTTGTATATCTACAGCAAATATAGTGAGAAAAGCTTGAACATTCAACTCAACAATCACTCTTAAGCTATGATATCCACTTGCTAGACAATTGCACCACAACCCAATCGCCTAGTAAAACATTTCTTCGCCACTAGTGTTTTTCTTTATTTCCACCTACTTTTATTCATTCAAAGGACGATAAAACATTGAATCAAGAACAGTTTACGGTACTAAATGTTTTTCAAAAGTCTGTCGCTTCCATAAACTGAATCAGTAGCGACAGTATTCGAACAATGGCTTCATTTTCACCCTTGGTTACCCTTTTATTAACATAAGAGAGAGGTGCAATGCAGTGTTGTTATTGAAATGTTGTTCAAAATCAATAAAACGTGCCTGCAATCGCATGTTCATATGCAGGGCCTAAAGGCGTTGTTGTGAAATCAACTATACGGTAGCATATGTTTAGCCTATGCGATCGCATAGAATAAATAATTAGCCGTTTATGACCATTGTTATTTGGATTTTGATGGCTTTTCATTTGGATTTGGCACCATTTCGTGGAAGCCATATTGAAGCCTATATATAGGTGATCAGTGTTCAAGCTAAATACATGAGAATTATATTTGGCAACAAATTCATTCCATAAGTGATAGAAATCAAAAACTTCCTCCTCCCATATTCAAAATTCTGGTTTAGTGTTCTTGAAGTTTTGGAGGATTGTGCAAGTGATTAAGTGTTAAATCATTGATAATGCTTGATTAATCCTACAAACTATTTGCTGAAAACCATATAATCATCATTTTCAATCTGTGAGGGGGCAAATATTGTTTGAGGGCAACGATCACGTGTTCATGCCTTCGTTCTCTTATTTTATTCCTGGTTTTGTTCTTTGTTTCTTCTCCATTCTCTCATTTGTAAAGATACTGATGAGATCCCGGGTGGGAGAATTGCATGGAACTCGCGGAATAATTTTAAAAACGTCGAAAAAGCCCAAATTCAGGTTGTAGATGATAGGATCTCGACTCGTAAATTATTGAATTAAGCAACCAAACAAAAATGAAATTTGAATGACCTTTTGATTACAAAATCAACGAACCTCGATTTATGAATGCCACAAAGGGTGCCTAATCCTTTGATAAGTTCTAAGGTTGAACCCCACAAATATAACAATATATTTGAAAAGTTCATGAAGAACCATTGGATAGAAAATTCTCAATTGTTATTCATAATCAAAAACTTGTCCAATACAATGAAATAATAAACTATTTATATGGAAAACTTAGAAACTAATTAAAATGGAATAATGTCCTAAAATATGGAAAGTTACCAAAATATAAGAATTCTAGGCTAAATAAAACTCTCGCGAAAATAGAAAATAATCGTCCAAAAATAACTCTATACCGGATCATATCATCTCCTCTCTTTTCGAAAGGATTCGTCCTCGAATCCATGCCTTATGATCGCGTAGGGGATAACCAACATGCCACTAGTTTTATCATTGTACCACTTGGATCAAATGGAAAACTTTTTCCTTCATGCTAGAGGATCAACGCATGGCACCCATCAATTTTTTAGATATGTATGCATTGCAACAGAAACTCAATCAGTCATCTATGTTGCTCAAACCCTCGCATATGAACTCCTTTTACTATCATTGAAACTCTTTCATCTCCTCAGGAATCACAAAGTCAACTTCAGGAATCAAGTTTTCAAAATCCTGTAAGACAAAAGTAGCAAAATTAGGGAGAGAATTGTTAGTTCCCACCAAAACCCTCTCAACTCCACTCTTATTTTTATTCAGGCTCACTTCTGAACCTTCATTTCTCTCCAAAGACTCTTCCTCTTTTGTTTGTTCACTCTCCCCAATATCAACTATATTTTTCAAATCACTTTCTTCTATCTCAACTTTCCTATCTCTAGGCTCCTCTTACAATTCAACCCCGGTGTTCTCTTTCGGTGTGGTCATCTCCCTCTCTTTCTTTTTTTCTTTTTTGCCTTACCTTTCACCTTCCATCGGTCTACAAGGGATTGTTCTAATGTCAAGCTAGTTAGAGTGATATTTTCTCCGTCCAGAAGAAACCTATACCTATTCCGACCCTTATCATAAACAGCCATCCTCTCATACTTTCAAGGTCTCCCAAACAAGATATGAAAAAATTTTAATAGTACTACATCACACCAAACTTCACCTCTATATCTTCCAATGGTGAAATTTATTAGAACCTGTTTGGTCACATATATCTTCTCACACTCCTTCAACCAAGTCATCTTATAAGGACTAGTGTATTGTTGTAAAAGTAACCCCAATTTTTCAAACATCGTAATACTAGCTAAGTTTGACGTGTATAAATTATCAATAGTCAGACTACATACCGTACTACCCACAAAATACCGAATTGAAAAATATGCCCACAATCACCATCCATCTTTCAAAAAAAAATTGACTAAAAAACTGAAAATTGAAAATTGCTGAAAATTCCCGAAATTTATAATAAAAAAAAATTGAAATTTTTTTTAATTCCGACTTTTTTTTACTCAGGAATTCGATTACAAGTCCAGCGAAACAAATAAATTGCCCGAAAAATAACTTTGACTTTTTTTGTAATTTTTTTGGATCTAAACTCAAAAATTATTTCTGACCCGAAGAATACAAATAACAAAAGACTCAAAAAATAAAAAAGATAAAACCTGAAAATGGAGCCCAAGCTCCGATACCAAATGATGAGATCCCGGGTAAGAGAATCGCATAGAACTCGAGGAATGATTTTGAAAACGTCGGAAAAGCCCAAATTCAGGTTGTAGACAATAGGATCTCGACCTACAAATTATTGAACCAAGCAACCAAACAAAAACGAAGTTTGAATGGCCTCTTGATTATAAAACCAACGAACATCGATTTTCGAACGCTACAAAAGGTGTCTAATCCTTTGATAAGTTCTAAAATTGAACACCACAAATATAACAATATATTTGATAAGTTCGAAAAGTTCATCAATAACCATTGGAGAGAAAATTTCCAATTGTTATTCATAATCAAAAGCTTGTCCAATACAATGAAATAATAAACTATTTAAATGAAAAACCTGGAAACTAATTTAAAAGGAAATAAAAAGCCCTAAAAGATGGAAAGTTACCAAAATATAAGAATTCTAGGCTAAATAAAACTCTCGCGAAAATAGAAAATAATTGTCCAAAAATAACTCTATGCCAGATTATATCAGATACATTATTTCCAACAATATCAAACGATATTTGCCGTGGAGAATGAAACGACTATGGCGACGATCAAGTTAATGAATCAAGATCTTGTTCGATTAGATCGCTTTGATGACACCAACTTCACAAGGTGGCAATACAAACTAAAATTTCTACTCACGGCGTTGAAAATGTTTTACATACTTGATCCGGAATTGGCACCGCTCCCGGAACCAACAAATGGAGAAACATATGCCATAAAATTCGAAAGACAAAAGCGTCAAGAGGAAGAACTCACATGTCGTGTCCATATTCTCAACGCACTATCCGATCGACTGTATAATCTATACACCAATACATCTTCGGCGAAAGAAATCTGAAATGTTTTGGATAGTAAATACAAAGCCGAAGAAGAATGTACTAAGAAATTCTTAATTTCTAAGTATTTTGACTTTAAATTTCTTGAAAATATTCACCTTCTTCCCCAAGTACATGAGTTGCAAGTCATTATCAACAAGTTGAAGGCGGTCAAGATTGAAATCCAGAAAACTTTTCAAGTGGGAGCAATTATTGTAAAACTCTCGAAGACATGGAAGGGATATCGGAAGAAGATTATATATAGTTCTGAAGATTACTCTTTCAAACAATTGCATAATCAACTTTGCATCGAGGAATAGTCAATGGTGAGAGATAAGAATGATAATTCTTATGAAGGCACTTACACGAAAAATGTTGTAGAAAAGATCGAACCTTCTAAAACCAACAACAGAAAGCCTTCAAGGAACTTTAACAAATCCAAGAAGAAGTTCCAAAGGTGGTTGTTTCATATTTGGGAAAGGACATTATGCAAAGGAATGTCGATATCGGAAAAGAAACAATTCCGAAGGAAAAGTGAACTACATTAAAGAAGATAACATTATGGCCACCGTAAGTGAGATCAATGCTATTAAGGATAAGGTTTGCGATTGCTGGTATGATACATGTGCAACCGTACATGTGTCATATGGCAAATCATTGTTCAGGACATATTATGAAGTTGATGGAGATTAAGAGATTCAAATGTGTAACGAAGTTCGATCTAAGGTGAATAGAAAAGGAAATGTAGAGGTAATCGATTTGCAACTCTTTGTAAATGAATTATTTTTTCAACATCTTGTTCATATTGATTGCTGCGGAGATCAAAATAAGAGAAAGTTGTTTCATTCCAAAAATTTTAACCTATTTTTCAGGATGTAGTTTCCCCTCCCAAAGTTGGGAAAGTCATTTCATCAAAATGACAATCTGCAAAACGTGCAGTAAATAAATTATTTGTTATAGGTTCAAGATATTTAATAATTGACGGTGAATCAAAACCCATATAAATCTTAAGTCTTAGTTGGGAATCCATTTTAGTACGTTGTGAGGGTAAAATAAGGATTTGGACAGCACAACTAAAAATTCGTAGGTGAGAAATATTAGGTTCATAACCAAATGTCAATTGCAAATGTGAATACTAATAATAGGCAATTGGTCTAATACGAACAAATGATGCAGCATGTAATGTGGTCTGACCCCAAACAGAAGTCGAGAGTTTTGTTTTCATATGTAATGGTCTAATGATTAACTTACCTTGCGAACAAGCTACACATGGATAATTATTCGCTTAAAGTGCAAGCCACAAGTACATGAATCGCGTTCAAGTAATAAAGTGGACCTTTTGAGTTCGAGTTGTCGATCCCTCAAGGAATTTACACTTTAGAGTACACAACTCTAATTAATTTAATTCTAAAAATAAAAATAAACACACAATAAAATTATGATTTTGGAAATTAAGAAAATTTAACTAAATCTACAAAATAAGAAAATATAGACACTTGGAAATTTTGGATGGAAACGTGGTTTGGATTCATTGTTTCGCTTAGCCATCGTCTAATCAATTTCTCCACAAGTCAATTAACAAATTATTCATTTATTATGTTAGACCCGATTTTTCAATAATAGTTAATTCGCTCTCTCGAGCAAAATTAACCATAATTGATTGGTTTAGCTACTATATCTCTATGTCGATTCAAACCTAACAATCGCATTCAATATTTGTGAAAATAGCTCATTAGGTCACCTAGGATTAGGTGTATATCTCTATCCCCTACACAAACCTAGAATTTCTACTATTTGGTCTAAATGCACAATCTTATTTTAAACGATATACAAATCACTAAACACATTCATTCATTGACCACATAAATGAAAATACAATAACCACAATAGTAAAAAAACGTTAAAATAAATAATTTAACATTAAAGAGCAAATATTAAAATTAATTAAAAGTTAGGTTAAACTAATTTTACAAATCTCAACACAGTAAATTAGCACATATTATAGATATAATAACACATGAGAATATTCCTCTAATACATCATAAATGATAGAGGATATTAAAGCAAATAAAAGATTTAAGATAAAACCCTTTTTTTGGTAGGATTTGCTTAAATCTTGAGTTCCTCAATTAATCTCAACATTTCTTTGATTTACTCTCCTTATTTTGCTCTTGATTGTATTCCCAAAAATTACCAAGAAAAAAATATGAAGAAAGAAAGAGAAAATGAAAGGAAAGGAAAGAAAAAAAAAAGAGCAGAAGGAAACCCAGCAGAAGACGCAGTCAGGAAGAAGCAGAGAATGCCCACTAAGGAAGATGCTTTTTTGATTATAAAACAAAGGGAAATTGCAGTCAAGCCCCTGAAGTTTCTGAAAGTGAACAAAATGGTCACCAAATTTTCTTTTTAAATAAAAAGGGCGCTGGTTCCCAGGTTTTGTCAACAGCCAAAATAAAATGATTTTGGGTAATTTACAACTAAGTCCCTTAGATAATTGCATGGTGGGTCCCTCAACTTTGATCTTATACAATTTGGTTCTCATATTTTGAATTTTAGATTAATCACGCCCTTGATAAATTGCATCCTAAATCCTCCACTTTCTGCTCTTGTTCACTTTGGACCCCAACTTCACGTTTTTGGTAATTTTTTCCTCATTTGCCTTGTTTTCATTTATTTTGAGGTTTTAACCTACAAAAGTCATAATTACACAATTGTTAATAGAAATTCATTCAATTTAAACAATAATTAGCTTGTTAAAGTATCTAATAAGTATGCAAAAATACACTTATCAATAATCATTAGGTAAATAAATCTTCTAGTTCTTTAAATGATGTCCATGTGAGTTGTTTTTTAATCAACGTATCATTATAACTCCTGAATGTCCAAGTCGATCATACTAAAGTATAAAAATATTTGGGTCAATGAACATCTAATTTGTGACATTATTTGATTCAATCATTTTTATAAATGTATAATACATGCCAGATGGGAGTGCATGTAGTTTTTCTTTTATCTACTTCTTGCCAAATACAGAAAAAGTTATATAAAGATATTCAACATTATTTTCTTTCATCGTCTTCATGTGATATTAATTGCAGTGGTTATATTTAAAACTAAGCAAATTTCTTATGAATTTGTTAGAATAAAATGTATCGTCAATATATAATTTTGTATTATTTGGTAAAATAATACAAGTTTTTCCATGGCCTTCAACGATATACAATGCACTTAATATCGTATTAATATTATTTTTTGTTAATATTAAGTTCAAAAAATATTTTTTGTCTTCAAGAATAGTATGTGTAATTTTTACTATCAATCAAACATATGTCTTGACAACTCATGATTATATAAATATAACAAAATAAATATATTTAAAAAACTTGAATTTAAATTTTAAAGAGTAAACACAATTCAATATTATGAGATTAACGATACATAATTTTTATTATTATTATTATTATTATTTTTTTTTTTTTTACGAAATGTAAAAACACATTTCAATCTAAATTTCTAAAATAAAGGAAAATACTAGAAATACAGGAAATAAATTAATCTGTATCTTCCATCACACCATCCTCAATCAAATTGTCAATATTCTCATTTGGATCGGCAAAGAAATCGAATACATCGAAATGAGTCATATCAATTGGACCATCATAATCAGTAAAATTTGTCTCCACTTTTCATTTTTCCTTGATTGATTTTTGTTAGAGATCCACAAGATGTTTGTAGTACGACAGGTATGTGTCCAATGCCATTTCATTCCACATTTAAAACAACTTTTTTCGTGATCCATTTTAAATGTGCTACTTTCGTTTGTTTTGTGCCTTTTGAAATTGTTACTTTATTATTCCGTTCATAGTTTATTCCACGTGCACGTCCTCGTCTACATCCATGTCAACGTCCATGTCTACGTCCTTGTCTTGATATTGCATTTGCTTCAAGTAATGCAGTACAATTTGCTTCATGCAATTGTACAGAACCAGTTGGACGTAATCAATTATTTTTTATCAGTAGTTCATTATTTTGTTCAACAACATGTCCGCAAGATATAAATTTTGAGTACTTTTTGAATCAATGCTCACGATATTACTGCTGCAATAGCACATTTGAAGCATGAAAGGTAGAAAGCGCTATTCAACATATCTTCATCGATAATTTTTTCTACACAATGTCAATTTGAACATATTCTGAACAATTCAGATTTGTACTCAGTTACATTTTTAAAGTCTTACGAACGAAAGTGCATCCACTCATAGCAGGCTTTGAGGATGACTATAGTCATCTGATAATCAAATCTTTCGATTAATCTTTTTATAAAAAAAATTGTGGATCTTCCTAAATGAGATCTTCAATTTTCAATTTATCGTGAAAATGATGACGAAAGAAGATAAATACTTTTGCACAATCCTATAGGGATTCTTTGTTTCGTTCTTTTATTGTCTCTCCCAAATTTTTTGAGACAAGATGAATATCAGTATCGAGTACCCATGGCGGATAATTTTTATCAGATATGTCAAATGCAGTAAATTCAAATTTTGTAATGTTTGTCGTTTAATTAATTACACAATAATGCAAAAGAAAATACAATTAGTTTCGATAAATATGATTAAACATCACATAATAGTTAATTAAGTAGTTAATATCAACATAACATAAGTTACGTATTTTCTTTCAGGGATAAATACTAATTTAAAATAATATATTCGTTGAAATATGTGCTGTTTCAAGAGGATGTTGTACTTTATTATTATTTGTTCAATAGTAATATGTCAATATTATTCTTGAATATTGAAAAATTATAATTCATGCTCTTCAATACCAAATAATATTTTTCAAGAATATTAATTATAATATTGTGATACTTCCGTAACAACAACAAATTATTTATAATAGATAGATTTACGATTAATATTCTTTTGGAATATTAATTATAATATTGTACTACTTTAGAAAGCAACAACAATTAAGAATGAATTCAATAATTGATATTTTATTTATAAAAAAATATGATGAAATATTAGATTGTATACCACAATGATGATATTAATGTATAAATTTACTAGAATTCATTAACGTGAATTGAGTGAAAGAGATAAAATAAAATAAAATAAAAAATTAATGATGTGAATTCATTGAAGAAACCTCCCTGTCCTGCTGTCCCAAACCCCTGTCCCCCTAGCATAGTTTGAATTCATTAACGCAAATGTGTACAATCGTGAATTGATGAATTGAATGTATAAATAATTATTATTAAGGGACACGCACACAGATAGACACATTCAAACCAATTCATTAATGCAAGAGCTATGCTACATGAACATTGGGGATGACCGCAGAGATGATCGCATGTGATCGTGGGGGAAAAAAATATTTTATTCACATGGACCCCGCACACTCACATGCTATCACCCCCAATGTACAAGTAGCATTTTCCTTAATGCAAACCAATTAACAAGCGTGTATATCACTGACAAAATGAAGATTTATGCATGAATTGAAGGCAAATTAAAAGGCAAAAGAATTTAATGAACAAACAGAACATGACAGCAGAATTAAAGCAAAATTTACTTGAATTGAGGCAAGGCAAGGCAAATTATGACAGGCAAACATACAAAATAATAATTGTACACTGTACACTGTACACGTACAATTGTATAGATAGATTATGAAAAAAGTACATAATTTTTTTCTACATGATATCAAATTAATTTTGGTACACATGACAAATGATTACGTCTTTAAAAAGAGAATATAAGAGTCAAAATTCAAGTATTTATTTTATTGAGAATCAAGACTCATATTTATTGGATCTAAAATAAAGCTATTTTTGATAGCCTGAAAAATGGGTGAAAAAATAAAACTAATTTCAATTCTATGCAAAAAATAGTGTTTGATTGGAGATTATTTCCATGGAAACTTAATTCCACATTTGCCCCCACACGGTGACCAATTCAAGGATTTGGTGGAAATTTTGTTTTCCAGCTTTCTGACTTTTTTTTTTTTTTTTTTTCAATTGGAACACATTTTAAATTCAATTGTAAAAAAATTATCCATTTAATTGACAATTTGCATGAAAAACGAAGCCACAAAATTTTCAATTTTTTTGACTTTTTGACAATCCAAACCAATTTTAATACAGATTGTAAAAAAATTTATCCTAAAAAATAACAATTTGCTTGAAAAACAAAGTCAAACGAATTAAGTGAAAAATTATACCAATCAAACACCATTAATTACAATTCCCTTTAAAACAAATTCTAGGCAATGCAATTCCTTGCAATCTGTTTTCTTTCCACCCAAATTTCACCCTTACAATCAAACGCAACCTAAGTGTTATAATCGAAATAAAATAGATCTTCAAGACTAGCCACTTTTGTTGACTAATTGGAACTCATAAAAAACAAAAAGTTGGTTGGAACTCATTTCATTCAGGACGTATTTCACTTTCTCATTTTATCCCTGTTTTCTTTTATTGACTTCAATGCTATCATATTACCTTCTTCAAGTTAAGGGTTTAATGGTAAAAGTAATAGCCACTTTTGTTGACTAATTGGAACTCATAAAAAACAAAAAGTTGGTTGGAAAATAAAAGAAGAGAAAAAAGAGAAGGGAATATGGTCAAATTATAAATAATTGGTCAAAAATGTCGTGTACAATAGGAAAACGGCGAATTTTGGCCTTGAATAAATTAGTTATGTATATTTTGTATTTGATTCAGAGTTGTCATTTGTCTTTTGACCTCCTTTAGGATAGGGCTATAAAGTCAACAATTGTGGGTATATCTACAAAATAAATCACATATTTAGAGGCAATAGGTAGAACTGAAAAAAAAAAAAAAAAAAAAACAAAAAAGAGTAGAAATCGTAGGGGTCGAGCAAAAAAAAAAAACCCCTCCGTGTTACGGAGACCACTTTTTTATTTTCTTATTTTCTTTTTTGTTTTCATTTATTGTAGTTAAGTTCTCAAGTAATTGCTCGTCAAGTCCTTCAATAAAAGTAAAGCTATGCATCGTATGACCGAAAACTAGTATTATGATAAGACTAAATAATCATGGGAAAATTTCAAAAGGAAGATGATAAGTATAGCTCATTTCAATAGTAAGATTACAAGTTTCAACTTTCAAAAATCAGATTTTTATTAAAATTTATTTATGATTTAATTAATTAAATTTTTAAAATCACAAATATATATAATTTGGTCACATATTATCAAATTAATTAGTCACAAATTATTTCGAGGTCACAAATTAGAATTTCGATCACGAATCAAATTTTTTTAATGTCACAAGTTATTTTAGGGTCACAGTTCAAAAATTTTGCAGGTCATAATTTGTTCATTGGTCACAAATCAAAAATCATTTTCACGTCACAATTTGTTTATAGGTCACAGAGCACAAATATTATAGGTCACAACAATCACAAATTATTAATTTTTTAGGTCACACATTATTTATTGGTCACAATTTATCTTTTTCATTGGTCACATATTGTTTATTGGTCACAGATTATCCAATTCACTGATCACAATCAACCAAACAATTTGTGACCACCGTTAACACTTGCGACCACCACTTCAACACTGCCTCCAATCGCACCACCATCGCCGTCACCGTCAAAACCACCTGTTTATATTGGTCACACATTGATTAACATAATGGTCACAATCAACCAAATCATCTGTGACCACCACCGATCCCTGTGACCACCATCTCACCCGACACCCGCTACCAACTGCATTGCCGTCGAATCCACCATGGCCAAACCCACCGCCACCACCTTCTGGCAGTAGAATCATCACGAGCACCACCGCCTCCTACCACCATCACGAGCACCACCGACTCCAGAACCACCATCACCACTCCCACAACACACCACCACACACTTTACACCCCACAACAAATCACCACCATTTCTTCTATCCCCACCACCACCGCCTCCGTACCACCTCCACACACCGATCTAACACCACCGCAGCAACGAAAACCATTCCCAAATCAAGACGCATAGACATACCAACGCTGCTGTCACCGCAGTGATCGAGAATCATTGGGCACCACAAATCGACGAAGAAACACCAAATTTTGGGAAAACACTACATCACCGAGATCTGGTACAGATCGCGACGACTGCTGCGCCTTCGCAAGCACGAAGCCAATCCTCAAAGCTGTGTCAGAGGCGCCATATCGGTGGTGCGAGGGAGGATTGCAGCTTCATCGGAAGGGATGGTGGCGCCGTAAGTGGTCGGTGAAATGAAGGGAAAATGGTGGAAATGGAGGGAAAGACGACCGAGAAGGGAGAAAATGTGAGGTAGAGAGAGATAAATAAGAGAAAGTGATTAGGGTTTGTGATGTTGGTTGGGGTATATACATTAAATTAATTTTATAAAATTATTATTATATTAAAATTTTTAATTAGAATCTGATTTTTGAATTATGAAAATTTTAGAATGTTGATTCTTAAAGTAGGGTGGGATGTAGTTTCCACAATAATCGTCAATCTCGATAATTTACAATAACAATATTAGCACAAGAAATTACAGATCATATGATCTCACACCATCTTTATCCTTGACAAAAACCACACGGTTAGTTCGGCCGGCTGTACAATTCGTATCTGCAAACAACTTTGTTACACCATAAAGAAAGAAGAAAATCAATAGTATCATGCTCTCTCTCTCTCTCTCTCTCTCTCTCCAACTCCACCACAGTCCCATAATCTCATGAAAACTTGGGCTTTTCCCAGATTGAGGAACTGAGAATTCCGAAACTGTAAAATAAAAAAAATATGCATCTAATAAATGTGGTGGCGTATTGGGGGCGAAAATCGAATTTGGAACAGTTCGGTAGTTTGTATATGCAGGGATCTCATGTGTTTTAGTGTTGTTTGCCGGAAGTATGTCGGGATTGACGTTAGGTCTCATGCAGAGTCGGTTCTGTGCTTGTCGGGGCCTGAGGCGAAATCCATAAATTAGGCCCCTAGGCCCCAAATCAACATAAATGCAAATTTTAACGGTATATTATGAAAGACATTATACAACCAGAGTTTCATTGATTTAGTAGCTAGTGATGTTTCAAACTACCGTCTTTTCCTTCTTACTTTTTACTTGGAACACTAGAAATGGGCATGAAGGGAGATGAATGAGGAAGAAAAGAAAAGTATAAAATCACGCCACATCAGACAAAACAATGCAGAAGCACCTCCAACGAGTTTACAGATTTCAGATCATTCTTTTCCAGTGAACCATAAAATACAAATACTAAACCCTTGGTCTCAATGATCCGTCATTATAATATAGTAAACAAAATCTTCTATTTGTTATGAGAAAATGAGGCCAAAACCCGACAATGATCATCAGCTAATGGTTGGTTAGATTGGATAATTTGGTCAGAGCCAAAATAAAAAAAAATAAAAAAAATTGGGCAAAAAATGAGGCCTCCTTCAATTTTGGGTCTGAGGCCCAAACCTCATCTGGCTCGGCCCAAAACCGGCCTTGGTCTCATGTCCTTGGGCCTTGTCGAATTCGAGATCCTCCAGAGTAGCGGTACACCCTTGGAGAAAAAACAGGCCGGTTGGTCCATTTCCGAATTTATTCATTTCCATTTGATTCGTTAGATTATCGCCATAACCGAGTGGCAATTTGTGAAATTGTTTATTCTTTGTTGTTAATAATTTGTGAGGAAGAAGGTGTGATTGATGTATGAGTCATGTTATAGTGCCCGCTTATTTGACCGTTTGGATGATCATACCCACACACATTGAAAGGAAAAATATTATTTTATTTTCGCAGGAGGTGTGTTTAAGCAAGTGGTCATCCAAGTGAGTTGTTTAATATTTTTGTTAATGTATATATGATTAGATTTGTGTTTGTGGTGCTAAATGGATAATGATTGAATTTTTTTTTTATTTTTTTTTTGTCTTTTATAGTAAATAGAATATTTGTTGCTATTATATATTACTATTATCATGATTGAGTGTGTTTGATGGAGATTATTTAGAAAATAATATATTTTAAATAATGATACAATAGGAAATGTATGGTTGGAAAAAAAAAGTTATTGATGTGATGAAAAATATTATTTATTGAATAATGTGTGATTGAAAATAAGTAAAAGAATGATAATAAAAAATAAGAATGTGGCTCAAACAAGATAATTTAGAATTGCGTCGGTTTATAATACAATGTGAGCATCGGTAGTTATAATTGAGAGATTTAGTTGAATTGAGATTAATCCTTAAAACTTTTTTTTTTTTTTTTGCTTCCGTTTTAGAGAAGCATGAACTTGTTTCGCTAAGCTTAAAGTTACTTTCAAAGAAAGAACGTTCTATTAGTAAAAGAGCAAGAGTGTGTTTAGTTGTCAATATTTTTCACGAAAAATATTATTTTTCACCTAAATTTCTACTTTTGTGCTGTTTAATTGATATTTTTGTCCATGAAAAATATTTTCTTACTTTTGATTACGTGATCATATTTTCTTAAAAAACAAGAAAAATATTTTCTTAAAAAACAAGAAAAATATTTTCTTTTGGAGAGTAGTTTTTATTTTTTAGGTAATTCACTCTCTCTTTCTCTCTTATCTATTCCCTCTCTCCTCCATCTACCTACTAATAAAAATGGATAAGTATAATATTTTCTAAGTTGAAAATAAAATCAATCAAACACATTTAATTGATAATTTTCCTACAAATAATTTTTAGACAATTCAAATGCCTAGAGTTTATTTTGTTTCAATGTAAATTTCGTACTTGCAATCAAATACGCTAAGTTTTTCAAAATAAAATAAAATACGCCCTAAGTTAAAAAATTATGGTTGGCAAAAAGGCGCTTAAAGTAACTTTTACGTCTTTTAATTCTGAGCCAAAAATGTTCTAGTCAGATCCACGTGACAAAGTAAGCTGTTGGCTTTATTTGTGATGATATATAATTAAAATTTTCAAGGGGGATAGATTTTATCCTGTTTCTAAGAGGTAAACCTGTTCCCCTTTTTTTTTGTTTTTTTTTTGCTTCCTGTATTTGATGAAAACTTCTTGTTTTCAGCCAAAATACTTCCGGTGGTTCAGAAGCAGCACCAGCTTCTCGTGACATTGCTTTTATGTAATGCTGCATCAATGGAGCTATGGAGGTAACAAATTCAAACTTATATTGTAATTCTTCTTCTACCAAAATTCCTGGTTCTCTGATGTTGGATTCAAGCATGTAGGGACTTTACTATATTTTGGGAAATATAATTTTGTAGAAAGTGAGAGGAGAAAAAGCTTAGTTATTACTTTTCAGTGTGGTTGCAGAAAAGAGAACTGGATAAAGCACAAGTTAGATTGAGATGATAAATGTCTGATATGCAAGCATAATAAAATAAAAATCTTTTCCATTAATCATACTTCCATATTTCTTGGGAAATGTCAATCGTGATTGCTGGCTAAGCACTTCTAGGTTGTAAAGTTTGGCAACTTACACGAGTCTTTTATTACAGAATAACTCAATTATAATAAGCCCCTGTTTGAGCCCCATCTTTCCCAAAACTCATTTTCAACCACACATTCTCCTATAAAATAATTTTACACGTAAATCCAAAACTTTTTCTTATTTTTTTAACTGTACGTTCTCCAAAAAATAACTATTTCAAAACACATTTCCCCCAAAAAAAGAGGCTTAAACAAGGGCTAAATCTTCTTTTATGATAATTGGTACATGCTATCAATTTGAGTTTAAGTGACTTGATTTTATTCCGTTTTAGTTCATTTAACTCCGTTATTTAAATGACAGGCTTACATCAAATGAAATATTGTCTAGTTGTTCCTTCTTCTTGTTTTAAGATTTTGAAAATAATTATGTGAAGTTGATGCCTATGCAATAAATAAGAACACTTGTCAAAAGATTTTGGCTCGAGTCACTGGTAAAGAGGATTTTTGTGCTACTTTAGTTCATAATTTCTTAGAAGACAGAATTGTAGAACATATTTGGCATGCAATATGCTCAAACAGTATAATGAACAAGATTTTTCTATCTTCTTCGTCCTTAATATTTCCCAGTCCTCTCCAATCCTCCAAACCAAACATGCTATTAAACTATTATTTCCCCTTATCTCAGGGAGGCAATGGGAAAGATTCTGGCTCGGGGTCATAGTCGAGTTCCTGTCTATTCTGGCAACCCTAAAAATATTATTGGACTTTTACTGGTAAAATATTTGAGACTTTAAATTATCTGCTATTTTATACGTAAACATGCAACTCTCAAAAACTCGATAACTATCAGGTAAAGAGTCTTCTTACTGTCAGAGCAGAAACAGAGACCCCAGTGAGCACTGTTTCTATATGGAGCGGTATGACATTGAATCCTTACATGCTTATAAATGAATTTTTTTAACTGTGAAAGGTTAAAAAGTATTCAAATACAAAGGTTCTTCCCAGTGAGCGCTGTTTCTATACGGAGAATTCCGCGGTATGACATTGAATCCTTACATGCTTATAAATGAATTTTTTTTAACTGTGAAAGGTTAAAAGTATTCAATTACAGAGGTTCTTCTCAGTGTTCCTGCAGATATGCCGCTATATGACATACTCAACGAGTTTCAGAAAGGTAGAGTCACATGGCAGCTGTTGTGAAGCCAAAAGGGAAAAACAAAATACCTCCACCGATTGAAGAGAAGACTGAAGAGAATGAAGTGACAAATGGGAATTCAGACTTAACTACTCCATTGCTATTGAAGCAAGAAGAGAAGGTGGAAAGTGTTATTGTAGACATTGAAAGGTTTCCCAGACCAGCCTCTAAAAACAACTTAACATATAATGATGCAGTTACTAATGGATTGGTCCCTTCATCAGACGATACTGAAGATGGTGAAGTAATTGGCATTATTACCTTGGAAGACGTATTTGAAGAACTTTTTCAGGTAAATTCTACTAGTAAATTAACTGTTCACCTCTATTCAGTATTTCAAATTTTGCTTTCGTAAGCAGTCAATTTATCATTGCAACTCTCTGTCAGTATAGGAAGAAATTGTTGATGAGACAGACGAATTTGTCGATGTACACAAAAAGGTATGGAGGCTTTAGTTACATTGTTTGATACTTCTGATTAAAAATAATTTGACGTTTTTCCGCGCCACAGGATACGTGCGGCAGCAGCTGCCGCTGCTTCATCGGTTGCGCGTGCCGCATCAAGTCGGAGGTTAACTGGCCATGAAGGAGCTGTAAGTAAACTATCTATGTAGCTTGTTCATACGGAATTTTATTTGTATAATAGAAAAATGTGTTCGAATATTTGTTGAAGATGTCTGGATCTTCGTACTGACAACTATTGGGTCTAGGGAGAGACAGAAGCTTCATCGTGTGTGCAAGTAACTTGATGCTTACAAGTTTGGTTGCACTTTTTTAAATTAAATAAATAGCTCATGAGAACCCATAAGAATCATCTCCGTTATACATAAGAGCCAATAGGTGGACTGATCTACTAAGTGAATGTAGACTGTAGTCAAATGAATTGTTGAGAATTATAACTCAAGTATTGAACTAATGTGATAAATTTCTCGTTATGTTTTCCCCTTTGATCTTCTCTGAAATACGTTAGCCACTATTACCCTAACATGGTAGCCAAAGGTTATGTAAGCTTGCCTTTTCCAAATTTCCTGTGCTAGAATCATGGGAACGAGTAAATTTTTAACCAAAGTACAAATAACAACATATATGACTAAGATTGTGCAACTTTTCTTTTCAATTAAATTTTAGAACTGTTCTGTATCTTCTTGAATTTCCTCTGGGAGGCCAAATTAAGCAAGGGCAGACCCCCAAGATATCGGGCAAGGACGTCACGACCTCTGCAAGATGGCAAAGGAATCTTGGTGAGCCACTTCATGGTAACAAAAGATAAATGTGGGCTTTAACTGTTTGTGCTGATCACCCTGCTCTTGAGGGAGATTATTGTAATCGTGGTGAAGAAAGAAAGGCTAGAAATTATTTCAATAGTATGATATAACTTTGAGAGTACATATCGTTTTTGTGTTGACCTAAAAAATTTGCAATATAAATAAATGATATTCCTGGTTATAAATGTTGCTCTAATTTGCTGGGTTCTGGAGATATGAATTTATATTTGTCTGCTGACATATCCTTTCAAGAATAATTTGCTAGTTGCAGAGAAGCAATAATGGAAAGAGCAGCTTATGCCAAGATATATTTTGAAATAATCAAAATAGTCGAGGAACGTGCATGTCTTGTGCGCAATACTTGACAGTCGCAATCCTTGACACGATTATGAGTAAGATTTTAGTTTTTTTTTTTTACTTTTTCTTGTAAAAACTCTCCAACTTACAAGGGCACATGAAACCCTTTTCGTAATGTGTTTGTATCTATCCACCTAGATGTCAATTTATATGGAGAAATATCTATCTATGAAATTTGGAATGCAATGTCCTTGTGTTATGTGAGACAACTAACATAAAACTGAATGTTAAACGTACGACTTACTTAAATATTGACTATTGACATTTATAGGCAATAACCACAAGAAAAAAAAAAGACAATTTTTACTTATTTTAGGAAAAATCTTGGATTTTGATATACTAATTACTGTTGCTGAGTTTTCCTGCAGAATACTAACTACATGAATCTTCTTCATCTCTTCTAGGCGTAACACCAATTGACAATGAACCTCTCAGTAGATTTAAACTATGTTTTCTATTCATTTGAGCTATGGTCGTTGATTTCTCCAGATCGATTTTTGAGATAACTCTCGAAACAATAACAAAAAGGAGGATTTAAAATATCATTTAATTCGAAATAGTCAATAGTTCACAGAAGGGAAGGTTCATCATTTACAGCAAACCTGCACAAGGTTTGATCAAGCATAAATGTGCATTGTGCATGTCTATGGAGGAGAAAACGGGTAGATAATTAGTGTTATATTCTATCAACTTAATTTACATAAATTTTACACATTCTCTATTAATCTAATTGATTTTCTCATCTCCAACTAGCCCTGAAAGTGTGTATTTCAAACCTGTTGGCATTGGATTGGCAGAGAGAATACTGCTCGTCTTCCCTCATCTATGTCAAGTTTGAGTAGCAGACGAGCCATTTTGCTTGTAATATTAAAATACCTCCCCTAAATTTCTCATGCTTCTCATGGTCTATCTGTTGGCCTCGAAATCCTGATGACCCTCTTGTAAACAGAAACGAGCCAGATTAGCTGTCGACTATGGATAACAAATTGATGAGAATGTCCACCGCGGAAAGACATGGACAGCTGATTTGGCTCATTTTTATTGACAACACGATCGTCTGGATTTTGAGGTCTTGTTTCCACCTCAATCATCAAAACTTACGCGTTCCAATATCGATCTTAAGAGAAACACCAAACACCTCCAAATGATGTAAAGACGCGTCCTTTGCTCTTGAATGTACCTCGAACACTTCTTCCACGACTGGAGCTTTTGTACTCGGACCAAAAAGGACTGCCACCCCATGATCATGTACTAAAGCACGAACCTTTAAAAAAGGGTGGTATCTGGTTTGATCAATGTGACTTTGCTGTTAGAAAATACAAACGCTATAGTTCTAACTTTGGTAGCTAAATATGATAAAATTTATCGAGAAAAATCACCACTACACATCAAGAAACGCGTCGAAAAAGAAAGATAGGAGAAGAGTACTGAAAGCACAAATTTGCATAGTTTAGCAAACCAGAAAAAAGTCACACTGCTTTTAGGAAAAAAAAAAGCATGAAAAGAATAAGCTGTCATGGACTTAAATACACACATATACACAGGTCTGATTTTGTATAAGGATAGAACACAGGTACAATTTTGTGGTGGTTGATACTCGTTGGACCCTGATTGTGGGGTGGGGTGGGGTGGGGTGTTTTTTGATGCCAAATTTTGTGGGGCCTATTGTTTGGAAAAGATGAAGTTGCAGAGTCATCAGTTTGTCTCCCTCCCAAACTCCATGGACAAGGACTGAGCCATCTGTTTAGCCTTATTCCCATACAAGGCCGTTGCTGTCACGCACAAGGAATTTGTCCTAACCTTTGGAACATAGAATACAAATTCCTGATATTCAGGTTGAAGTTATCTCATATTGTATTATCTTCTGTTCCAATGAACAAAATTTTGTTAAATTAATGTTGTTTGGATTCACATCTGCGTTAAATGTTTCTGATAGTTTTCCTGGTCTGTCATTTTCCTTCCCAAGATTTTTTAAGCATATTTTGCCAGTTCAATGCCATAGATTTATTTGATACGTGCGGATTGCAGGTTGGATAGAGAGGATTGGATACTAGTGGACACCACTAAAAAAAAGAAGCAGCTAAAATCTTGTTTATTACATCACGTGTTTAACTATCAGATACGGTAAACCAAACATGGAGTGAGGGATTGGGAACTCCGTTTATGTTTTTCATTACTGATTCCCTGTTCAAGAAGATGGTTGGAGATTGTTGAATACTATGCTGGTTGATTCAGATAAAAAGTTGAAATAAAATATAAGTCAGAGTCACTAATTAATTTTAATAACAAATTTCATAATATCACAACTTTTCAATCCCACATTTGATCAACTTTTATCAAAATATTTTAAAATTTTAATTGTTATCTAAATCAAACGGGGCAAAGTGTTTATATATATATATATATATATATATATATATATATATAAGACAATCACAAGGCCTCAAGGTTAGCTACTAGTCAAATCTTTGCTCGAATAACTATATCTAAACCATGTTGAGAAAACCGAACTAGTTTGATACAAGACCAATGTTTCCAGCTCGGCTCCATCTTGATTGAGATTTACACTCAACAAACAACAAAGCACTTGTTACTTCCACAAATCGTATTCATTACATCTTATGGGTGCACGATAAGAAAGCTCGTGGTGTGCCTAACTAAGGATTCATGTGGTTTCGATGGTTCCAGCTACTAGAGAAATAGGAACGAAGAGCTTTCCCCCCTTTCCACTGGATTCTCTGGTCTTAAGAACATTGGTTTTAAGAATGATTGATTGTCTTCCTCCGAACCCTACTATTAATGATAGGATATTAAAGTTGTCTGATTGACAAATCAACTACAAGTCTATGTCGCGCAACTAGAGATGTCAACTGTTGGAAGCTCCTCGAGCCGACAAGCTTCTCTTTGTCTATGAATACTCCTTTAGCTACCATGCTCCATGCATGCAAAATTAAAATTTAAGCGCCACTGTCAATTTGTTTAATTACCTATCTAAAATTCAAACATCCTTTTTTGTGGATAGTGTAATAGACTTACGAGCTTGTCCCAAAGCAAATTCAAGGCTTGATTTCAACTTGACAAGTAAAGCAAAAGTTCTAACAAATTCTGACATCAACGAGAACAATACGAGCCAAAAGTTCTAGCAAGTTATAACGCGTTTGTCACTCTTATGAAAGGAACCCTATTTTAAGTGTTAAAAACCATGTCCGATCATTTAAGTCGTTCTTTATCTTTAGTCATAAGCACCTACTAAATAGAGCAAAAGGTGGTTTGTATATGTATAGCGATCCTTGTATATGCAAGCATTAGTTTTTGGCTGCCTCACTCTACCTAAAATCATCTACAAATGCATGTATATGACAGCCAGGGAGTTTCAGAAAAACTATCATCTGGGGGGTAGAATGAATAGATCTTCACTATGTTACACGAAACATAAACAAAAACATATTTCTATAATATTGTCCAATACGGTGCATTCCACTTACCAAACAAGCTAATATTGTCCACGGACGAGGGTTGGGAGTAGAAAATGGGAGAGTAAATAACTAAATACGGTTCCATTTTGGGATTTTAATTTGCTTGAATATATGTATCCCCAAAAGTACAGAGACAAGAAAACAAACATGAAAAATCTAAACAAACCCTGCAAATTAAGAAAATAAACTTAATGTACAAAATATAAAATCTTAGAAGACATCAAAATTTTACATTACTAGGAATACTTGTCCCAACAGAGAAGCATAGTAATGCAAACTCTTATAATGTAGAGCTTTCCCCTCTGCTGTCTCACTATTCTTCTCCACCTACCGAATCTCTTCCTCATTTCTTCTGATAAATTCTAATTTCTGCTAATCAGAACCACAATTTATTGACTTCTCAACGGACCTTTTATAACGATTTTAAACACGAATACTGGATCCACTTGCAGACTATGTTGGTTTCGCGGTAGGGACAGTTTGCACCCTCTCAGTACGTTGTTGTCACGTGCCATTACTTTATCCAGAACCCCGTTGAACATCTATCTATCAGTATCGGTTCAACTTGCTGGCCACTGATGATTTGCGACCGTGTGTAGTTAATTTGAAGTATGAAATTAAAACCCCACCTCATTATCCTTTCCTGGACATTAGTTTGTAATCTTTGTATAAAGATAGATATATGTAGGCCATGAACTTTTGCAGGGACCCCAAAATTGTCCTCTTTAGTTGCATTTAACAAGAACCTCAAAATGAGTTCTGAAATCTGTCCTCCAGGACCATCTATGATTGTAAACATCCTTGACTCCTATCAAACATTAATGGCATTCACCAAGTAGTGGATATTGATTCCAGGATGTCCTGCTCGGGTTTCGAAGCACTCTCAAAATAGTATCTAGAACATACGCTCAAATAAATCTTGTATTCGATTCTCGAGATCCTTGCTACCGAACTATGTGTAACTTGAGGCGCACTCCATCAGCCAGGGAGGAAACGTGAGTTAATTGTTTGAACACACACCAAACTTTGGGTTTTTCACGTTTCACTCACTCTACTTCAATGTGCATCCCATTACTCACTGAACTTTACGAAGCTGCACTCCATTACTCAACCAAGCAACTTCCATTACACCCAAGAACACTTTCACCCTTGCTTTATTCAATTGGTTTATCTTTTGGGCAAAAACTAAATGTCACAAACAATGAGTTAACATATTTCGCACATCCATAGTTCCACTTAATGTGTAAAATTGTGTCCCACTGCCATGCAAAAGAGTGGAAGAAAAAGGCTTTTGAAGTTGATAGACCTTATCAAGAATCAAAGATAAGATCTATTAGTAGCAAAATCTGGCCAATGTGGACCTTAAAATCATTAACACTGATGATCACCAGCTAATATAAGATCAAATCAGATGGTCAGAATATATTTTGTCCCTGCTGCAAGTTTAAGTCAAGATGTACACAAGCATAAGTAAACATTGTTACTGTTCAGTGACAGAAAATCAAGTGGTTTTGTGCAGACAAAATGTTTAAACTATTGGAATTTCATACCTGATTGAAATGAAAAAGGTTAAAAAGCGAAAATCCAAAACTTGTGGGAGCATGAAATACAATAATGCAGTGGAAAGTAGGTTTATCTGTAATCGAAGATGTGACTAACTGAAACACCACCATCACAATATTCCCCTTTAAGTAACAAGGTCTAAAAGTAGATAGATTGATAGATAGAGAGCTTTGGATGATAATGTCTGCTGTTGCTCTATCTTTCTTGCTTTCACTTTTTCGCGTTGTACTTGTTGTCTCGCCAGTCGACTTTGGTCCTGTAATTTTGAGGTTATATCTTATATTTGTATCGATTTGATATCACAACCACAGAGGTTATATTGTATGATTTATCAAATTATGTAAATTGGGGGAGATGTGATTGTTTAGTTGTAATCTCATAAAAGAATTACCAAATTGAATTTTTTTTTTTTTTTAAATTAGCATGGGAATATTGGCAAAAACGAGGACACACATTTACAACTACTACCACATATTATCCATAGGTTTTATGGACCCGTTATGACACGACCCGTCCCGAGTCAACTTAATGGACCCGACACGTGTCATGCGCCGGTAGTAAATTCAGAAAAATACTGGACCTGCCACCAAGGCAACTGAACATTCTTTGACTATGAAATATTTTTAAAAGAATTTTGACAGAATTTCCTTTGAAAAATGGACTAAAACCACCTAGATAAAAATCAATTTTTTCAATCATAGTCATATAATTTAAAATAGGGCGTACTAGTCCTTTAGAATACAAACTTCTCCAAATAAAAAGTTCGCAAATCAATATTTAACAAACTTTAAAAACCAAAAATGCCCAAAAGGAATATGAACTAAATAATCTGATGAAATGACCCATACAGCTAATGCAATGTGTGTGTCTCAACGCCATAGTTCGACAGGCTCCAAGGTTGCACAACTCCGCTACTATCTGCTCAGAAAAAGATTTTAAAATATGAGCTTGTAACTCAGTGAGTGGGTAGTTTGAAAATAAGTATATTTTTCCGAAAAATCTTGCTCTATTAAAACTTTAAGAAATTCTGATATCTGGAAATACTTTTAAAACTAAGTATGATTGCATCATAAAATTTCTTGCTCTTTATTCTAAATAAACAACTGATTATAAATAATCTGATCTCGGTAACTATAAATGAAAATATGGTTTCACATTACTGTAAGCTGAAATCATTATTCTGCAAACTAAATAAACTGAAGTCTGAAATCTAATAAGCTGAATAAACATAATATTATATACTAAAGAGTCACACCAATAAGTACCCCATGAATAGCCTTACTCATGTACAGAGTAATCTCAATGTACAAGGCAAAGCCATTCAAATCTGATAATCTGATAACTGGTCATACGTACGCAGAGCTGCCCCAAAGGCTAAACACCCCAGTACACAGCCCAAAGCCTATGTGTGTACAAGAGTGGGTCCCAAAGACCTCTGATAATCTGGTCATACACTGTGGAAATACATTCACATCAGTGCAGAGCGGGTAAAATCACCATAGCTGGTCATATACTGTGGAAACACATTCACACAAGTGCAGAGCGGGTAAATCACCTGGGCACTTTCTAGTGGTTTTTAAAATAACTATAGATTTGCTGAAATATGTAATACTGATACAACATGCTAATGAAATGATTTAATTTAACTGAAATTTAACTTTAAAAATAACTTGCTATAAGAATCACTTTATTCTGAAATTTACGCTATAAAATCAGTTATATGAAATAATTAACTTTCAAATCCAAATCTAACATAAATTTAATAAATACTAATTTCTTGAAAAATAAACTTTTTCCACTCACCGAGTTATGGACTGATCATGGTTTCCACATTCTCATTACCCCTCACCTTCAAGTGCCAAGTATGAAATCATAAACTTGTTCCTATAAATCTCATCTCTTCACAAAGGTGTCTTGAAGATTTTCCTACCAATAGAAATAACAATAATTTACTAATAAGAACTTGGAGTCATTTATTTCCATAATCTCAATTAGAGTCACTAATACATATCCACCACTTAACTCCTCAATTTTTATATTTATCCATGCATCCCATTTTCAAATCTTTCATATCTTTGATTAATTATCAACTTATCCTTCCTTAAAATCACTACCTTATACATGTACAACCCCTATACATAATTAATCCAATACATAGACCTTACTATTTGTCATATAACTTCATTTCAACTTCTAAAATCTGAAAATCAAAGGTTTGACAAAAACAGCACTCAAATCTCAGATTTCTGAATTCTGTCACCATTTCTATTTATTGAAATCTGGCACTAAAACTATGGACAGAAATAGCACCATTCTGCAATTGACAAAAATAGCACAATTCTGGGCAGATTTTCGAAAATAGCACTGTGCACATTTGGTCCGAAAATTACCTACAATAATTACTTAAAAATGGAGAAATCAACCTTAATCCCTTAATTTAAGTGTTTAATATCATGTAATCCCAAAAAATCAAAGAAGAAGCATTTATTTCATAAACCCATTTCCAAAGTTTCATTTCCTTCAATACCAATTTTTCCATATTTACATTTCTTTGACCTATTCATGTTTAATACCTCGAATACATGTCAATAACCTTTAATTCATGCAAAAATTCGAATTTAATCACATAGTTCATAAACCCTAAAAAAATTTTAAACATAAACCATACCAAATCTCTTCAAGAAATTAGAAAATGAAATAGGAATAGGCAAATTTACCTCTTTTCCTTCCTTTTTCCTTTCTTCCCTTCTTTTTCTTCTTCTTTTCTTTCCTTTTTCTTTCTTTCTTTTTCTCTTTTCTTCCTCTCTGCCCGTTCAGCTTCTTCCACTGTGTGTGTGTGAGAGAAATGTAATGGAAATTGGTTTTAATTGTGGTCCACTATCCAACAATTGCCAGGTAAGTCCCTCAACTTCATTTTAAAATATCATTTGGTCATTATAACTTCCATTAATGGAAAAACAAATTCTCAACTTAAATTATATCCAATTTAACCCTCAAATATCGCAACTTTATAAAATAAACCCGACCAAAACAATTTATTTCAATTTACTCCTTATTTGACTTGACTTTGACTAGTCAATTTTTTGACTTTTGACTAAAAAAATATGGGTTGTTACACGTTACTTCTCTCAAATTTTCTTATAAGAGTGACTGATATTGAATAGTCATTTTATGATGAAGTTTTCTTCCAAATACAAGGGAATAATCATAGTCTGATTTCTAGAAGCCTGATTGTAGATTCCGAAAGCTAGGTTATTTCTCGAGGGATGTCAAGAGAATAGAGGATGAAATGAATTTATTTATTTATTTTTTAATTTTTTTTTATCTTTTATGGATAATCTAATCATGGATGTATTAAACAAGAAACACAAGAACCCCACATAATTAAAAAGTCAAAAATGATATTAATCATATTGATTGTTATCCCATATTAAGCCCTTGTTTGATCCTCATTATTTCTAAAATACATTTCTCTCTCTTATTTTCAGTTACATATTTTTCAATAAAATAAGATTACATGCAAACCCAAAAAATTTCATTATTATTTAACCACACATTCTTCATCAATCTACTATTGCAAAATACATTCTTCAAGAAAAATAGAGCTCAAACAGGTTCTAAATCATACATGAAAAAATCCGTGCTTTCTAGTATGATGTACCAAAGGTGACCTATGAGTGCAACAAGCACATATATAATGAAACTACTTTTAGTTTTCATACACAAAATAATTTTTAGGCATTATCCAACATCTCTTATATGCAACATTAGGAGGAATAGAAGATCGACAGACTCAGGTTTTCACAAGCTTGACAGGTCCTAGAGTGTCTGTAAGCGCGATGTCGCGTATCTCAGGTGAATATCACCACTTGTACCTATTTCTTAGGTACCTGAAATTGCCCGCTAAAAAATAATGAACAAACTCTTTAATTGGATTCTTCTATACAAATTACAAAATTAAATTATTGGTCTATAGTTTCCTTTTAAAATATTATCTTTAGGATGGAATGGGTCAATGGTGTAAAAGAAATAATTTACACTATGAACAAAAAATCAAGACCCATAGTTTGGCCCCGTTTGTTCCTGCCTGTCCTGCAAATGGAATGCTGGAAGATTCGATGACATCTGAGCAAATTGTAGGCAATATATTTTTACTTTGAATAGCTCTTTGCCACCTTCTAGTCAAGACTTGGTCTAGCTTGATCTTCACACTTAGCACGCTGATAAAATTCGAGACATAAGCACATTAGTGTGCTAGACTCGAAAGTATTGTCTAGAATCTATTTTAAAAAAAAAAAAAAAAAAATAGGGGTACAAATCTTTTCTATTGCCCTCATACTTGTTTTGAGTATTTCGTACCAAACATGCTCATAGTTTTTTTAATACATTAAAGAAGAAACAAGGAAAAGAAATGAAGTGCATTTTTGCAAAGTTCAAATATAATTTAAGTCGGCTAAATATACTATTTATGTACATATTTCGTATGATCCATAACTAGTACTCAATTATTGTGCGCACATTTAGTAGAATCTATATGTTAAGTTGTAGAACCCGATTATTGTCAATTCTAATTATTGCCACTTCACAAAGCTGGTCGCGAATCAACCTCCGTAGTGAGGTTCGGAAAGTAGAGGCCTTGAACCAAAATTTAATTAAGGACTGTTTAGAAAATTGTATTCTTATAAGTTTTTATTGAGAAATGCAAGTCCTTATAAAATTTGGTTTTCTCCTAATTTATCTTATAAATATTGAGTCGCGTATTCTTATAAAATTCGATTTTGCCATTTATCTTATAAATAGGGAGCTGTCTCAGCTTTATTATTATCGTCAAGAAGAGAAAAGTAGGGTTAGAAAATATAGGCCTTCGATTTTCTATTGTAAATCTTTTTTTTTTATCATAATGAATTACTGCAGCGAGAGCAGATGTAGTCTCATATTGAGGCGAATATCTATAAATCTTATTTGTTCTTGAGTACTTATTTTACATTTACCTTGTTTAGTTAGACGTTATTACTATAGTGGTTGATACTTAGCCTTATAGTCAGAGAAACTCTTACTATTTAATGAAAAAGACTCTCACCTGTTGAGGCATTCATATCACAAGTTCTCTTGATAATCATATAAAAAATTGAACATATAAAGAATCATCATACATTTAGACTGCTAATGGTAGTCAGTTACTTATTTATGTTGTTGAAAACATTAATTCCTCTGTTAAAGATGTCATTGTATCTCTTGCATTTTTCACTAGTCTTATATCTGTAGGACAGTTAGTTGATAATGACTGTGATATTCGATTTTCTCGTGATGGTTGTATTGTACAGAACCATGTGTCCGGGAAGAGACTCACGAAGGGACCAAAATTGGTCGATTGTTTCCTCTGCACTTTTTCATTCCACTAGTTATTTTTATGGCTTGTAATGAAGTTAACAATAAGGATGAAATATGGCACAAAGGTTTGGGTCATCCTAACTCTGTTATTTTATCTCATTTAATAAACCCTAGTTTATTGGGCAATAAGGATCAATTTTCATTTCATATTTCTCTTGATTGTACTACATGCAAATTAGATAAGAATAACTCTCTTTCATTTCCCTCTCATTGTGGTTGAGCTGGAAGAATTTTTCATTTGATTCATAGCAATGTATGGGGTATGTCTCCAATTATATCTCATACACATTATAAATACTTTATTATGCTCATTGATGATTATAGCAAATATACCTAGATTTATTTTCTTCGTTCTAAATCTAAGGTGTTTTCTGTCTTTCAACAATTTGTCACTTATGTTGAAATTTTTTTTTCAGGTATCAAAGTTTTAAGATCCGATACAAGAGGAGAATATGTCTCTGAAGTTTCATGATTTCCTTCACCAAAAAGGCATTGTCTCGCAGCATTATTGTCCTCATACACCTCAACAAAATGGTATTACTAAACGTAAGAATCGCCATCTGTTAGATGTTGATCATATATTATTACTTGAATCCTCTCTTCCACCTAAATTATGGGTCGAAACTTTATATACGGCGGGTTTATTTAATTAATCAATTTCCCTCCAGTGCTCCGAAATTTGAAACTCCTTATTATCGACAGAATCATCAGCATCCAAACTACCTTAGGTTGCATACTTTTGGTTGTGTTTGTTTTATTCATTTATCTCCTCATGAACGCAACAAATCTTTCGTTCAATATGTTAAATGCGCATTTATGGGCTATAATATTTCTCACAAAAGCTATGTTTGCTACGATCCATGCTCAACTAGATTTCGTATCTCTCGTCGTGAGGTTTTCTTTGAAAATTAATATTTTTTTCCACTCATGTTGAGTCTTTCCATGAGATGCATGTTCTTCCCTACTTTGATGAGTTGTCATCTATTCCTGAAAGGTTCAAGCCTAGATTTGTGTATAAATGACGAAGCCCAATTTTGCCCCTCCATGAGCATGACCCGCCATCTGAGGCTGCTCAAACAGTGCCTTTGATGATCGAGGTGGATTTGAACACTAATCTTTACCATTCTACCAGAATTTCTTATCATCTTGATAGGTATGAATTTTCTCATGCATCTCTTCAGGCTACATTGTCATATATTCCTATTCATAAACGGTATCTTGAGGCAGTAAAACAAGAACGTTGGCGGGAGGCAATGGCAAAAGAACTTCGTGCACTAAAGGACAATCATACCTGTGATGTTGTTCCTTGTCCTGCAAATGGTAAGTCAATGGTTGCAAGTGGGTTTACTCGATCAAACTTCGCTCTAATGGAACTTTGGATCGATATAAGGCACTGTTGGTTGCCCTCAGTAACAGACAAGAGTATGTTATCGACTATGAGGATACTTTTGTTCCGATAGCTAAAATGACCACAGGACGTATTGTTCTTTCTATTGTTGTTTCTCAAGGTTAGCCATTTTATCAAAGGGACGTCAAAAATGCATTTCTCCATGGTGATTTCAAAGAAGAGATTTACATGACTCTACCTCCTGGTCCGACCTCCACCTCTTTCTCAAAAGTCTGTAAGTTGAAGCGCAAAATAGGCTCCACGAGCCTGGTTTGACAAATTTCAATCCATTTTGCTTCATTTTTCCTTTCAGCAGAGCCAATATGACTCTTCCTTGTTTCTTTACAAGACCTCTTCTGGTATTGTTCTTATCCTCATCTATGTTGATGATAATGTTATTACTGGGATGGATTCACCTTGATTACCCATCTATAGCAGCAACTTCAGGCCTCGTCTCATATAAAGGATCTTGGTTATCGTGCGTACTTTTTAGGGTTGGAGGTTCACATTGATTCTTTTGGTATCTTCTTGAATCAACATAAATACATGCAGGATTTGATTAAGTTGGCAAGTGTTTAGAATTCATCTACTATAGATACTCCTCTAGAAGTAAATACAAAGTATTGTAGTGGGGAGGGTGATATTCTATCTGATCCTTCTTAATTTCACGAGCTGCTGGAGAGTTTGAATTATTTGACTATTACAATGCCCAATATTTTCTTCGCAGTCCCGCAGATTAATCAGTTCATGCACACTCCACGTCATCTCCACATAACTTTCATTTGTCGTATCATTCACTATCTTTGAGGTACACCTAATCGTGGATTTTTTTCTATCGGCTCTTCATCTTACTACTTGCAGTGATGCCAATTTGGTTGGTTGTCCTGACACCCGACGATCTGTCACTGGATGGTACATGATTCTTGGTGATTCTCTGATCTCCTTGAAAAGTAAGAAACAAGATTGTGTTTCTAAGTCCTCTACTGAATTTGAATATCGGGCGATGTCTACTGGTTGTTCTGAAACTGTCTAGCTTCATGGCCTTCTGGTTGAGCTTGATTTTCCTCATTCTGCTTCTACTTCTCTCCATGCCAATAACACAAGTGTCATTCAAATTGCTGCTAATCATGTTTACCATGAGTGTACTCAACATATTGAAGTGGACTGTCACTCTATTCGGGAGGCCTTGGATACTCGTATCATTTCTTTTCCTCATATTTTCACTGCCCTTCAGATAGCTGACATTTTCACAAAGGCAATGACCCGACAACATTATCAATTCCTTGTGAGTAAATTGATGCTTCTTGATCGACCAGCATCAATTTGAGAGGAAATGTTAAAGGGATATAGTCTTATTATGGGATGATATATGTAATTATTCTGTAATTAGTGTACATTACCGTCATTATTGTACATTTACCTTTCTTAGTTAGGCGTGATTAATGTAATAGTTGATACACAGCCTTATAATCAGAGAAACTCTTGCTACTTAATGGGAGAAACTCTCACTTGAAGAGGTACTCATAACAGAAATCCACAGTGTTGATAGATTTCTCTTGATGAAATAAATTAGAGTTAATAACTCTCAACACCGCAAGTTCTAATTACTCAAAATCACTCGTTGAGATTTAAAGTCGTCGTGTGAACAGTAACTTTGAGTAATCTGTGAGAAGGTTTGTTAGTTTATTCTTGGGATCCTCGTGAAATCGGGCTTGTCATTCTATTGGAAAGATGAGGCAATTATCCATAAACAAGGCTCTAAGATATCAGTCTAAATAAAGGCAGTTCAAATGGATGCTTTGTGATTGTTCAGGGTATTCATTGCTGGTTTTGTCTCTTGCTTGGTATAGCATTCTATGATGTAAACTTGAGGCAAAAATCCCTACAGTTCCTTTAATTTTCATAAAGTAATCAAAGTATATCCACATTCTTGTGGAAATTTACTCTTTGTTACTATGTAGAAAATTGAAAGGGAAAAAAAACAAATGAATTATTGAGTCAACATTTCATCTCTAACTGTTATCGTGGTCAACTTGCTAAAAAATTTTACTTCACAGCTTAAATAAGGATTTGGATAATTTATGGTAGTATTGAACATTTCGAGCTGGCGCAGATAGGAAGGTCCATGGTAATATTGTCATTGGTCGGTCAATGTTTAGACTAGTTCTACTTGAACTTTCCTGTTTCAACCAACATTTTGTGCTTGTTTTCAAGGCAGAGCAAAAAAAATTGGTTTGGTGGGAAGTAATATATCTTTAAATGTAAAGTCATAAAATATATTACATTGATATTTTTTTTTAGATTATTTTATATAGATATATACATGAAAATTTCTAGCAAGTTTTCTACAATAGGACATCTAGTTACAAAATTCTCTTTAATCTCTCTTTTAATTCTAGAATGCTCCAACAAGTTTCTCCCATAAAATTCCCTATAACTGATTTATCCATGAGATTCTCAACTTTCTAAAATCTTCTTCAAATCTATTCAAAGTTCTAACTAATATGCAGGTTTACAATCCCCTGTTTGGACCCATTCTCTTTCATTATTTTTTTCCTCTCTCTTACTTTTAATCACACAATCTTCAATAAAATAATATTACAAGTAAATCGAAATTTTTTTTTTTTTTTTTTCAATCACACATTTTTTTCAAAAAAATATTATTTCAAACATTAAAATTTTTCAAGAATAGGGGCCAAACGGGAGTGACGTCCACGTCCAATGAGGTTAAACTGTCCTCAGTAGACTCCAGGTGACTACGACCCAGCTTGTTTGACTGTCATTGATCAATATTTTATTATCAAGCAATGCTTAGCTTCCATTTAGAAAAGCAACATCAGCAACACATACAACGTCCTCCTGTGATTTTCCCCCCCCCCCCCCCCCCCCCCCCCCCCCCCACACACGTTAAAAAAAAAAAAAAAAAAAAACCAAATTTATACTCGCTCTAAAGAGTGAAGAAGCAGATACCCGCGTTCAAGATTCTTGTGTTTTAGGACCAGAAGATACTATGCAATTCCTCAATGGATATACAAGACCATCATGATTGTATTAAGTTGCTCAAAATTGATAAGTTCTCTTAATTCTTAAGAAATTCTTTATTTGTATATAAAGGTTAGTCACGCGAGGTGAAAAATGGTAGAGATTTGAACAACTACTTAGCTATTCTTGAATAATGGCATGGGGACAACAGATAGCGCTCAAGTTAGTAGTAAGAAAAATAAGCTCAAATCTTGTCTAATCCTACATATCAAATAGTACCACAAGGACGAGATTAGTATGTCTAAATCAAGGGATAAACAGCATGGCGTTAATCCGCCACACCCTTTTTAACCTCTATTCGTAATTCACACTTAGCTGACTAAATACACTGTTAACCCCCCCCCCCCCCCCCCCCCCCCCCCCCCCCCCCGAACCTAGAAGCGTGCTACGAATCTGCAGTTTGACAGATTTCAACATTTCTATGCTCAAGTTTTCCTATGCAAAACACTGAAGGCTATAGATTCTCTATACGTATTAGCAATCTACAAAATTTTCCGGCGAAGAGAAGAAAAGTTACAAGTCAGTTTGTATGATTAATTCAGCAGCTGAGGCCATTGTACGGACTCCTCCAACTCCAAGCAAAGCAAGTGCCAGGTTCTCCTCGTTCCACCGCCTCAGCCCCTGACTTAGTCTTGTCAACACCTCGACATCCACCTCAAATATCCATGCTGGCGTGCATCTGACTATCAAACTCAAGAAACAGGAGACGTATGCACGCCAAGTGGCTGGATCACAGCCTAGGGATATCTGTCCATCAACAGCATTAGCCATAAATTTCATGTGGCACCCAAGAGCTTTTGGACGATGCCTAGAAGCTGATGATGACGAGTTCATGCCCCAGATAAACATTCCAGAAAGTATAGCTAAATATGCTAGCGCATACCCTTTGAGCATTGGAAAGATTCCACCTGACTCCCCTTCTTGCTCGTACTGATGAATGGACATAAACCAAGATGGAAGAGTTTCCTTTATTAACGACTGCAAGAGTCCCGGGCCACCGGTTAAGAAAATTAAAGAAGCCCCCAAAGAAGCTGCTAGTTTCACTTTACTTATAGATGCAGCAAGTGAGAAGTGTCGATATCTCGTTCCATTTTTGGCTTTCTTCGGCTTTCCAAACCTGGCAATGTCTTTAACAGCATTCATCATTATTGAAATGATCTCCTCTCTTAAAAACATAATGTCCTTAATTGATCGGTAAACACGTAGATACAGAATCCCTGGTGCAACCGGGGAGATCCCACCTTTAAAATGCGATCCAAATCCATGGCCAAGAAGCTCTCCAATGCCACCATTGCTTGAGATGCAGGTACTGCTTAAACCAAGGATGGAGCTGAAGCAGACTTTAAGAAGCTGAATTACAGCATGATTATTGTGGAGGAAGACAGTACGAGAGGCAGAAAAAACAAGGAAGTCACTCCATCGTTTCACTTTTTGGGTCCACAAGGAAGCGACTATCGGCATGCACGGCCATGGGCAACCTGCTGCAAGTGACTCCAAAGCTGGGCCTGCCAGATCAAGAAAACGCTGCGAGGCTTTATCGAGTTTATAGGTTATCGTGAGGCTGACAAATGCAGCCAACGGCAATGGAAGCACAGCAGGAGAATTTTCTCCTACAGAAGGATAAGTTTTAGAAGATAATGGAGTATCAGAATAAAAGAAAATAATGAAATGAAGATTATAAGTTAGAAACTAGAAGCAAAAACAACATAAAGCATATCTAACATTTACTTTTGACCACATACATGCTCCTACACTGGAACACTTGCATACCCTTCCAAGGATGCACAAAATATGTTTTATCAAAGTAAATGGTCCTAAGCATCATTCCTATAGATCGTGTTTGGCTAAGCTTAAAACATAGTAAAGTTACTTTTAAGTATTTGTTTCCATAGATATGTTACTTTTTTTTTTCTTACTTTTAAGTAGAAAAAGTTAATCATTTTCGAAGCAACGTAACCTTATTGTCATAATAAGTAAGTAGCGTATCTTCAACCTTAACCAATCAGGTTAAGCTTAGATTATTATTTTACGGCCATGCATGTTTTTCAAAAGAATAATGTTATTCATCATTAGTAATAAACATCACCAATCTAGGTGGCAGCGAGTCCTTGGTTCAATGTCCAATGCATTAAAATACATCACATTTCATTCGACAGTGACATAGGGTCCATTGCAACCTAGACGGGTGATGATTACTACTAAAGATGAATAGCATTACATTTTTTTAAAAATATTAACAAACCTGTAGCTAGACTAGGGACATCAACACCAGTAGCAGCTAGTATTTTCTTTATCTTCTCCTCAACATTGGAGAGATTCGCAGCGGGACTAGGCCAATCTGTTCCATTCATAAAAACTGATTTCCAAACACCACGAGTTACTTCAGCTGAAAAATAACTTACAATGGTTGCCAAAGTAGCGGGAAGAAAATCAGCCAAGTCTTTTAGCCCTGTAATGAAACAATGTTAAAAAGTAAACGGAAAATTACTAGCTTATAGTTCACTCCAAGAAATTATATTAGAAATGTACTTGATTCTCCTTAGTCCTTCCATCAAGTTAACCATGCAAGTGACATTTTTTGAGCAGTGAAACGAAGCAAATGTCTTAGAGAAGTCCAACATGCACATCAAACTAACCTGTGCAGAGTTCACGGGGGGACAATCTTCCATGGGCACATGCCGTTAGAGCAGCATCTGCCACAAATGGAACAGCTTCAAGAATATCCCAAGCGGGTAATTTAGGCCTTAAATTGTCTTCACTTCCAGCTACAGAAGAACTATCGCTTCCCGATGAAATAGAAATCACAGATGGGCTACCTCTTTTGATTTTTCTGAACATCATGTTCAGCAATGTATCGACTGTTTGATGGACGGGAGTCCCATTGACAAGACCAGAGAGTGGTGAAGCTATGCATGCCAAATGTTGTCTGTACCATGCTTTAAGTTTTGGAAACGAATCAACAAATATAGGTTTACGAGACGAAAAACTTGTAACTTTTTCAAGTCTCCTTCTATTTGGATTGTTGAGTATGTTTTCAGAATATACAAGGTGAGAATTCCTCACTAGTAGGAGGTATTCGGGAGTGAGTTGGGATCCAACTGGAGGTACATCTCCAGCTCCATATTCAATAGGAATATGATTAAACCTCCAAAGTTTTAGCAGAAGAGCAAATGCATTCGAAAACAAAGCGTGGGAAGATATCTCTTCTCCTGTTGTCAGAGTCCATGAGATGTTAGGAACAGACGACCCAAACACCTCACAGATCGTCATTAATGAACCAGCAAGCTGCGGAACCTGGAAAAAGTTAAAAAGTGTTAAACAATATTGTTTCATTACATTTTTCTCTCAGAAACTCCTGGCTTAATTGTATAATAAACCAGAACACGAGTAATGGCTGCTCTTCAGACAAATCAAAGAAGGGACTTGAGAAAAAATATTGGAACGTATGTCATGTCTTAGGACATTTCTTAGTGACACTTACAGAAGTATCACTGCCAGTATCTGTAAAGTGTAAACCATTAAATCATTAAACCAAATAAATATATACCTAAACAGGTGCTTTTTATGTCTTAGGATTAGGACATTTCTTTGTAATACTTGTTCTATAAGAATGATATGTTGTATAATTAGAGCAATTTTCATACACTGGACTAATCAATACAGAGAATGCCCTCAGTGATCCAACATGAAACTATCTTTGTCATGCCTATCAAAGAAAATTTTTGGCTTTGTAAAACTGAACTTACCAAACCATGTAAGGAGAAAATCTGGACACAGTCAACAGGTGCTATCCCAACTAGGAGGACGTTCAGCATGGGAGCATATCGTATCAAATAGCTGTCACTCCCAGAATAATCAGAAGGAACTGGTGGAGACAATAATCTAGTTATAAAATAAACAGTATGTTCCTGCATGATCATGGGATAAACACAATTAGATAACTAGGAGGTTTCGTAAACCATATAAAACATGCAAATTTGATAAAAATTAATATCTAGTACAACTAGTTTCGGAAAAGGATTTCTAGTAAAGCTAGGTGAAAACTTAACAAAAATTAATTCTGTTACCTGTATATTCCATCCATGAATCAAGGAGGACCCAGTTAGAATCGTGGAAGCAGCTATCCTTTCATCATCAGATCCTTTGACTGCAATCTCGAAGACTTTCTCAATCTCTGCTAAGCTTCCATGACATCCATGAGCTTAAATTCAGTTGCTTTACTCTTTTCAAAATCAATAAAAAAGAGCATCTGATATACCTGGCTTAAGGAAATAAAAAGGCTCAACTGAAGAACAGGCCACAATCTGGTAATACAGAATGGACTCTTATGGTTACTGACAGCAACCTAATGCATCTAGGGAGCCACTGCTTACAAGTCAAAGTATTCTTAACATTTGGGCTGGAAGCAGAAGCCTTTAGTATTGCTATAAAATGATTTATTTTCTTTGGTTTGTCTTAAATATGGTTCTCTAGGCTAATTATTTGCATTGGACAGACTACGTGCGATGTTGATCACTCACCTGGAGATTTGTCTAGTAATCCATCACAACCCCGCCCATTACAGTATTTTGAATACCATAGTGCCACAGTCTTATAGTTACATACCATTGTCTTGTCAATCATTGAGTAATATACTCCCAGCGGACTATTATGCTTGACATAAAACCCTCCACAATAAAGTTGTAGACATAGACTGGTGAGTATGTTTGGCAAGTGTTTAAAGAAACATTTTTTATCCACATATTTCGTGGAAACCACAGGTAGTACCCACTTAATCCACCACCCAGTTTTATCTGTTTATAAACACAACTGTCTATAAACACTTGCCAAACATGTGCTCTATCAATAGAAAAAGTTCAGTGGTCACTGCATGCATACCTTGAAGCAGGAGTTGAAGCTAAAGCCTTGATCATGACTGGAGCTAGAGATGACCCCTTCATGAATGATGACCAACCAGTCACGTGAGTGGGATCATTGTGAGGCAGATGGTTGATGCATCCACTTACATAACCCGGCCAGAAATAAGCCGAAGTGTCTAATAGATTTCTGGCAATGCATGCCTCAACTATTAAATGATGTAGGTTACCAGCTGTCAAAACATAAACAGCTCAGGAACTAATCAGATAACAAATGGGTAACCCTTGAAACTTCAAATTTCCAGTTTCAAGGCATTAACCTGACCACCAGAAGAAATAATTTGATTTATAATTCCAATTTTTATGTGTTTACACAGTGATGCGTATAAAAAGTACTCTATAGATTTCTAGATACATAAACTCAAGTTGTTTAAAGAATCAGGCGTAAATCAAAAATCTCTACACATACAATGATTTATCAATCACCAAAACAGAATTATGCTAGAGTTCCAAATAACTCATCTTCTCAGCCCAACTTCTGTCTACATATTGGTGAATGAGGATCAAATGTCGATCTCTTCTTATTTTTTACTTCGTTTGTTAAAAGACGGGGAATATGTATAATTTTTTACTTGGAACAATATAGAGTTGGAGACATACTTACAGCAACTAATTGGCATTTCAGCCATTCTGATGCACTCAAAGTATGCACTGTCCACATTGATGCCTGATACGAACATCATTGCTTTTGCAGCAGCCTGATTGGCTGCCAGGACAACTGATTGAGGTGGAGTTAGCAAGCTCTGATAATCACATAGATTCTGTAGACTAAATATCAAATCCATGCGACGCTTCCCAGGAACTTGATGTTTGCTGACCATACTGCATCCAATCTCATCAGTCGAGGTACTTTCCTCTTCCTCAACAAGATCAGCAACTACAAGAGTTGTGATCGACAATAACATGCACATGCAAGTATCTAGGCGGGGCATAGGTCCCTCAATGGGATCCCTTTCCTGGAATTCAATTGTTATCAGTTATTAATAACAACAATGACGGTCCTGTCAAAACCTAGATAGTATTAAGGAGAGAAATCTAAAATCTTGTTAGTCCTGTCTAATATACCTACCAAACATGCACTAAAGGTAGTACTAGAGCTTAGTTCTTACCCTCTGGACAAGGCGTAGAGCAGCCATCCAAAGTCCCAAAAAGGCTTCATGCCAAGAGGTTGCGTTAAATGCTTGAAGGGATTTGACTAAACCTACAAAATAAAAATCACAGATTCCATTCTATAAGGCACTTTTTTTTCAATATTTTCCTTTAAAAGTTAAGGGGCATAAAAATGACTTTACCAGTAATGATTTCAACTGCACTAGTTGCATTAACCTGTGAACCATCCATTGCATCTTCCAGAAGCAAATCAAGAGGAAGCCAAAGAGAAGAATGACTCCCAAGGCAAAGACAGGCAGAAGTACCCAAGGGCCTGAATTGTTCTACAGCATGGAACTCTTGCAGGGAACTTCCCCGGAAATGCTGACACAGAATTTTGCAATCATCTGATATCAACTGTTGAAAAACATCTGCTATCATAACTTTTGAATTTCGCAAAGCCGGTGAATTTGCTACAAGCAACTGTATTCGCTGGACAAAGCTTTCCCAGTGAGTGGACCTGGTAAAGGGGCAGAAATTCATTATTTAATCATCTGTCTCAGTAAAATTTAAGAACAAGACTGATGAATCAAGTGAAATGAAAATTATGTATAAAGCTAGAAGGAAATGTGAAGAATACGATTATGGACTTCTCCCAAAATAAACGCAGATATAAATTTGGTTTTGGTTTTACATTATTTATTCAAGTGTTTCAAAGTTTTAATCAATTTCAAGTCACTTCCACTGCGGCACATATGGAAAACACTAAGATAAAAACTAAAAGGACATGCAAACTATGGAAATAAACTTCTAAAAAGGACTGAAGTTCTGACATGTTTTGGCGTGCCAAGTAAAGAATCCTGGAAGTTACTTTATTTTGGAGAAACTGCCCGATCAACTCCACGGCCATGATGCTATTAATAGTCAGCAATCTCTCTTTATGTTCAATCCTCTTCTCATCAAAATCTTTAGGGATATCTACTTCCATTTCTTGAGGTTTGGTAGGCCATAAAGAATTTTTCTCTGGTGTAAGATGCAGCAATCCATCATCATCTAGCGATGCATCGACTAACTGCCAAATAATTGAAAAGACGAACAGGACCAAAAGAGCCCCAGCTTTATTGGCTCGCACACCAAATTTCTGAGAGAAATGGAGGATAGCATCTAAGGAATCCATGATCCTGCATAAAGACAGTGTAGTAACAGATATACAGTCAAATTTAGATCAAATTCCCCAGATATATATATCACAAGTTAAAGAGGCACATCAATTAGTTATATCGGTCAACATTAATGGTAAGCAGAAATGATTAAAAAAAAAACCAAAAAAAGGTCTCGGACCAATATGTTTAAGTAGTCCACTCTATGGGAACAGTATAAGGTAGAGAAACTTAAGTCCGTGGACAGCAGAGAATAAGACAGCAACAGAGCTTAAGAGAGACAGAGAGAACCTAAGCCCATTAATGGTATAAATTAAACCTGTGTTAACAAAAACCAGGTACTCACTTCTCATTGGTAGGCAAATTAGTATATTCTTTAAGTGCAAAAGCATGCCGCTTAAGGAGTTCCATATATAGCCTAAATGCTGCAGGACAAGAACGCCGATATGGAATTACCCTGGAAAAGGTTAAGAAACAGTGAATGCAATTAAATACTATGCAGCAAATGTGGAATCAAGACGGAAAAGAAAAAATGTTCTACGATGAAGACTTGCCACCACAGGGTCAAGACTTGGTAAACACTAAGTCGCTGAGATAGTGTGCAAACACAACACAGAATGCAAAAAAAAACATGCATTAATCAATAATGACTTAGTACTAGAAGAAGTCATGCGGAAATTATCCATTCGTCTCAGTAAAGATCAAAAAAAGAACAAATTGTAACACCTCTTGAAAGATAAGAATCACTAAATGACAAGAAGAAATGCATATGTACACTTCAAAAAAATTAGCCATGTCACTTCAAAAGATATCGAGATCATTCAATTAAAGAAAATATTCAATTCTAAAATATTGGTGAACAAAGATTAACAGTAAAAATTCAGATCACAGAGACAGTGAAGTTATGAATTCAATCCCAGAAAATAGGCAGTATTCATGTACCAACAATTTTCATGTGGGACCCACAAACTGGAATGGAAATTAAATGACATCAATAGAGAGAAAGTTGTTACAAAACATTCGGACACCATCATCGATCAATCACTAAAAAGTTCCTCAGATTCAATTAGAACTATTACAAATGCACAGGAAAAAACAGGTTATAAAACAGATATTCAAGAATATGTGGAACTAAAGATTGAATTTTGAATCAACCCACGTGATATAACTTGCTTCCCAAAGAAAAAGTAAAGGTCAAAAGGAACCGGACTTGTGGAGAGCAAGCAAAAAGATGGGAACTTCAATACTATTAAAACTCTTACGGATCCACTTCACACCTCCCTTTCACACAGAGAGGAGGTCGATCTATAACCAAGTGATTAGACTCGATGCAATCCAAAAAGCAAACTCAAGATAAACCAAAAAAAAAAAAACGAAAAGAACATGAAAATGTGCCCAAAAAAAATAAAAAAATCAGAAGCATAGAAGAGGGACCTTATTGAGAGCAGGCCAAGAACAAGTAGAGGCGGCACAATCTTGAGTGCCAAGGCTTTCTCCAAGAACTTCCATGCAATGGACACATTGTTTTCCCAACAAATATGGTGTACCAAAAGGTTGGCTAATTCAAGAGAAGGCAAAGACACCCCAGCAGAATTCAAGTTTGAAGAAACTTGGATTGCCCACAACAATGGGTCACTGCCCTTTTCTTGGGCGACTTTGGTTATCTCCAAAACACTGTCCCATAGGCTGTAGTTCAACGCCTCCATTATTACTCTCACAGGGTCATCATCCTCTCTGGATTCTGTGCTATAAGTTCCAACAATTGTGCGCGTGTTTTGGAAAGGTGGGGTGGGGGATTCCTGTGAAGGCTGGTGATGGTTTGGAATGAACAAAAAGGGACTTCGTACGCTGTATATTGATTTTGATCTTATCATACTCAAATGTGCGCCCAAGAGTTTAGATGAAATCAATACAAATATTGGAGTGAGGGACAGACAAGTTATTATTTTATTTTGCTTAGGTGGATTATGTTTTGTTTAAGGTTTATATGTTTTCTGATTCAAGAATATGCATCCGAGTAAAGTCATGTCATGTTTGTTTAAGAATTAAATTTCGAGTACACTCTATTTTGACATGATTATTGACACTTTTCTCACATATGTGAGGTCCATAATTATTTTAAGAATTATGTTTTGTGTACATTGTTTCCTTAACATGGAGTTTGACACTCTATTGTTTTCAATTGTATTCAAAAATGAAATGGGCGGGAAACTATGTTTTTTTTTAAAACTGTCCAATATTATGTCGTCATATAGTACAGTGTAAAATTTCATGTCAAATTTCATGTACTTGTAGCATGATTGTTATTTTAATTGTGGGTTCCACCACTCCTCATGTGAGTGGAGTGTCAAATTTCATGTCAACAAGAGTGTACTTGTAGCATTATTGTTTATTTAAAGAGAAATGCTACAAAATAGTGTTGAAAAACAAGGGGGAGGGGGGGGGGCATATGTTGAGATATGAATGGACAATTTGAAATAAATTAAAAAAAAAAATCACTCAACCAAATGCTACTAATTCAGTTTGACCACATTTTTCCTATTTTTAACCATGTTCAACCATCATTTTTGTTATTTAAAAATTGCTTTTAGAATATGTTTGAGAAGTGATATCCAACAAAAATTGCATTTAGAACATGTTTGGAAAATCGTATTTGACGAGAAAGTACATTTAACTTTTTTTCATATGAAGTAATGTAATTTGACATTGATTTTGTGTCATTTGACGCGTAAAACTTTTAAAATGCATTCCGTGTAATATTTGGCGTGCAGAGGATAACTGTTCACAGCCAAATTCAATTCTCCATCCTGAAAGGGCTATTTTCTTTGGTTTATGATATTGAGTGAATGCTATTACATGAAATGACATTGTATTTGAGGGACTTGTAATCATAGAGCAATCTAAATGCATCAATTTAGCCACCGTTTGATAGCCATTATTTTGAAAAAAAAAATAATGTTTTAAATATTAAATTTTTAAAGAATGTGTAATTGAAAACTTTCTGATTTACTTGCAGAATTTTTTTTTTTTTTTTTTTTTTTGTGAATGTGATTGAAAATATTCATGTAGAAAAAAAAAATTGAATTAAGGACCATCAAATTGGGGCTTAATTGCTAGACAAGATATTGGGACTGTGTTAACCTACGAATGTGATGGTATTGATTTAGTAGTATACTTTGTTAATGATGGAATTGATTAAGTATAAATATGAGAAAAGTGACTTTTTATGTTAATTTCGATCAAATATTCGAATTTAATCCGATAGTCAAATTATGAAAATAAATAGACTAACTTGCTCTACTTGTCGAGTAGATCGTTGTGGTATATTCGAAATAACCAAACCCATTCCAAAAGAATGAGACATTGTCGTCCAAAGTTGGGAAAAAAGATAGAAAAAATTGGCTGGAAATCAACTAACTACGTTGCTCGCCTAGCACTAACCTAGCGTTCGAGTGGTGAGGTTGACGCTCGAGCGATAGGCGAGCAACGTGCTCTCTGCTTTTGACGCTCTAGCAATGCAAAGGCGACAAGTGAGTGACAGCAAATGTTGCAACCCTTGGTAAAGGTTACTGAGTTTTGGGTCGTGTCTCTTCACTTACAACATTTTCTCCTCAATAAATAGGATCATTGGGACATCTATTTCTTCATCCCAATGATATGCAATCATAGCATAACATTACATTCATTCTTTCTATACCAAAACTCTACATAAATTCTTATTTTCTTTTGTTCATTTGAAGGAGTACAAAATTCATCTTTAGTTCGCTTGTCATGTGTTTTGGAATGCTAGAAACACAAGAAGATAATCGTATCTTGAGAGTTGATTGTCATCATCCTAGGAACCATTGCAGGGTAAAATCGACTTAAGGATAAAAAGTTCAATTCTTGACGCGACTTTTGCATCTATTCATTTGGCATTTATCTTTGTTAGCATACTTATCCTTATTTATTTCCTTGTCGTTATTCTATTTAAGTTTCGGTAAGGTTGGTAAGTTTGCTTTTGGTTATAAAGTTATCACTCGAATTTTTTCAACAATCTTAAGTCAATTTTTGGAAATGATAACTTTATCTTATTTGGTTATACTGATTTCACTTCGATTTAACGTCTTCTACTCCTTCTCGAATTTTGATTTGTGGTTCATCTTCTATTTTGTATAAACAAAAATGAATATGGTTTACAATATCAACTCCACTTCGAATGATACTTCAAATATGGGAAATTCGGAAGGAATTGTTCCTACCTATACGATTCCTGCGATTGCGATTGTCTCTCCCACTGTTTATACGAACTACGTTCCACATGGAAAGAAATCGGAGAAATTTATTGGAGTTAACTTCAAGAGATGGCAACAGAAAATGTTGTTTTATCTCACAACCCCAAATTTGGCAAAATTCTTAAATAAAGATGCTCCCATCGTGCAAGAAATGGAAAATAACAGGACATCACTTATAGCATTGGATGCTTGAAAACATTAAAATTTCTTATATAAGAACTACATACTGAATCGATTGAATAATCATTGTATAACGAATATAGTTTCAAGTAATCTGCAAAAGAACTATATGGGAGTTTTTGAAGAAGAAATACAAGACAGAAGACTCTGGAAAGAAAAAAGTTTAGTGTGGAAAAATTCTTGGACTACAAAATGGTAGATTCAAATAAGGTCTTCAGTCAAGTATAAGAATTGCAGGTAATTCTCCATGACATTCACGCAAAGAACATGTCTCTAAATGAATCATTTTAATTGGCTGCAATTATCGAGAAACGTCCACCTATGTGGAAAGACTTCAAGAATTATTTCAAGTACAAACGCAAGGAGATATCGAAGAACTCGTCGTCCAGTTGAGAATTGAAGAAGATAACAGAAATTTAGACAAACGTATCGGGAGTTACATGCACAAGCTAAGGCTAATGTGGTGGAATCAAATAACAAGAGCAAGAAAAGAAAGCATTCAATCAAACCCTCTATGAAGTATGCAAAGAAATTCAAGGGCAATTACTATAATTGTGGAAAGGTCAAACATCACTCTATCGATTGTAGTAAACATTGGAAGCATGCTCGAGCAAATATTATCAAATCCAATGCTACATCTGGTGGTATATCAGATATAAACCTATCGACTATTGTTTCAAAATGCAACAATGTTGAATATCCCATGGATTGGTAGGTAGATACGGATGCTACCCACCACTTATGTGCCAACAAATGAATGTTCTCTTCCTACTTTCCAACCGAGAGTGAGAAGTTGTTCATAGGAAATTCCTCAAATTCAAAAGTGGAAGGACAAGGCAAAGTAATCTTAAAGACAACAACCTTAACAATGTTCTTCATGTGCCAAATATTCGCAAGAACTTAATATCGGGTTATCTATTAAACGAGAATTGCTTCAAACTAGTATTTGTATCTAGAATTAGTCTATATGTACATAATAATGTACATAATAAACTACACCCCCCTCACATGGAAGGGGGTCTTTACATGTAGACTAACCCTTGTATCTAATAAATTTATACTTACCAAAAATAATATGTATGTAACCAAAGGCTATGTAAAAGATGGACTATTCAATATGAATATTCTTACTATTGTATCGAATAGCTCAAGGAATAAAATATCATCTTCTACTTATATTCTTGGGTTATCTGATTTATGACATCATAGATTAGGATATGCAGACTTTAATATGCAAGTTAACGAGTTTGAGTTTATTATCTAGTATGCATTTTAATAATGAAAAATATGAAATTTGTGTAGAAGCTAAGGGGGCGTTCTCTTCGTATTTCAGTTTTGTGTTTTGAGTTTTGAATTCATTTTGTGTTTTATGTTTTGGGTGTCCATTTTGAAATTGCTAAAAACTCGTTCTTTTTGTCGTTTTGAAAAAATATTTTTCAACCCGTATTTTTTGAGTTTTGGCAGATTTGTGAAGAAAACAGCCAAAACGTAAAAAAATTGTTTTCTGTTTTCTTCACAAAATATTCGGCCGTTTTTAAAAACTCACTTTCGAAAATGGGAAAGAGAACGCGTTTTCAATATTTTGAAAAATTGAAAACAGAAAACGGTTCGAAAACAGCAAATAGAACGCCCCCTGAGTTAACCAAAACGTCGTTTCATTCAGTTGAACAAAGCACAACACCATTGGAACTTATTCAAACGGATATATGTGATTTAAAGTTCGTACAATTTTCATCACATTCATAGATGATTGTATGAGGTATTTCTATGTATACATGTTAAAAAGCAAAGATGAAGTTTTAGAAGTATTTAAGCACTATAAAACTGAAATTAAAAATTAACTTGAAAAACGAATAAAGATTATTCGTAGTGATCGAGGTGTAGAATATGTCGCTCCGTTTGAAAAAGCTTGTTGAGAATCAGGATTTATTCATCAAACTACAACACTCTTAAGGAAATGATGAATGCAATGTTGATCAGTTCAAGCTTACCTCAAAATTTGTGGGAGGGAAGCTATTCTTTCTGCAAATCATATCCTTAATAAAATAACACACAAAAGTAAGATCGAATCACCTTATGAGCTATGAAAATATCGGAAACATTCCTACAAATATATTAAAGTGCGGGGGTGTTTAGCAAAGTACAAATACCTTGACTAAACAAGTAAAGATTGGAGCTAAGACAATAGATTGTATCTTTGTTGGATATACAAATAATAATAATGCATATCGATTTTTGGTTCATCAATCGAAAATACTTGATGTACATGATGGACTATCATTGAATCAAAAAATGAAACTTTCTTTAAAAATATTTTTTGGTATAAGGAAAAAGAAATAAGTTCACACAAACGAACTTATTATGCTGCCAATGGAAACCTTCAAGAGATGGCAATCTCAAGTAGATGAAGAAGCAATGTGTAGTAAAAGACAAAGAATTCATAAGACCATTGGTCTACAATTTCTAACACATCTTTAAGAAAATTATCCAATGACATTTGACGAAACAATGTCCTCTCTTGAAAATTATCCAAGGACATTACAGTCATTTTTTCTATACCAAAACTCTGCATAAATTCTGATTTTCTTTTGTTCATTCGAAAGAGTACAAAATTCATTTTTGGTTCGTTGATCTTATGTTTTGGAGTGTTACAAACACAAGGAGATAGTCGTTTTATTTTGGGAGTTGATTGTATCATCCGTAAGCACCGTTGCGGGAAAAATCGATTTAAGGACAAAGAATTCAACTATTGTCTCGACTTTTGCATCCATTCATTCAGCATTATCTTTGTTGACATATTTTTCCTTGTATATTTCCTTTCCGTTATTCTGTTCAAGTTTCGCTAAAGGTTATAAGTTTGTATTGGTTACAAAGTCATCACTCTAATTTTTCCAACAATTAATCTAACATCTTTGTATATGTTTATAGAGAATGGTCTTATTTATCGAATTATTTTGTGCACAAGCAATTGAAAAGATAAGTAGATGAGAAGGTCACAGTGCACCTACTTGAAGAATCACAATCGAATGCTTATTAACTAAACTGATTTATTTGCGCATTATACGTCATAGAAATCTAATTCGGCATTTGCAAGAGGGGTAATTTTTTTTCATGGTGAACGACTTACAAGGTGTCAAGGTCTAAAACTCTTTATTAAAAAAATATGAAATTAGGTAAAACAAAATTAATAGTCATAGTAATTATCCAAATGAGGGTGAAAACTGAAAAGTCGTTTTTTTTTTAATCAAATATGGGGAAGGCACTATAAGATGCAGCATTCCATGGCCCACCAGAAAAATCATGTATCCACCAGCCATCTTTTCACTGGATACCACGGAATCATATCAATAAAATATGGATTAAAATACATTAACGCCCAATTTGCTTCTCATTATTTGTAGAATGAGAATGAAAAATATAATCGTTATAGATCACACACAAAAGATAGAAAATAAAAAATGGTGGTTGGATGTGATTGATAACGGTCGTATTTTTCATTTTTAGGAATGAAAAATGAGAAAAAAATGGACTCTAAACTCCAGTTAGTTTCTGATCAATTGACCCTAACCATCGTTTATTATATGGCATCTCTTTCTCTAAATGTGGAGCGGAGGGCTAATGTACTAGTAGTGACAATTGATAAAAGGTCATTGGACTTTTAATTACCATGAAAAAGAGAAGATGAGAGAATAGTAAGATGGGTGTGTAATTTTCTCTTATAAATTTATTTTCATTATAATGAATTATTTAATGGTGAAAGAGGACATAGTCTCACATTGAGATGAATATCTATAAATCTTGTATGTCTTTAATTTTTAATATTAATTGATTATTCTCGGTGAAATAAAATTAAGGTTTCTAGTTCTCAATATTATTCTTGTATATGTATATGTAGGTAGGTATGCGTGGCACAAAACCCTGTTGTATGGTATTCGATAGTTTTTGAAATAAGATGCATGCAACAAGGTGTTGCTTGCGATTGTGATTCGTTAGTGTAACAACTAACAAGCCATAGTATTCAATCTATATTGACAAGGGACAAACCACGGCTAGAGCACATGCATGGTACTCTATTTTGACATTTACCTAACTAGAATATTCTACAATAAAATTGATTTTTTCTTATATTCATTTATGGTGTGCATTAATGGCATTTAACAAGTCACTAGAATCTGAATTAAATTTCATTGTTGCTAGAGTTTGACTAAAAATTAACTTAATTTAAACTTAACCTTTACCCTACAAAAATTTAACAATTCATTAGAATATGAATTATATCATAGAGAAAATTACTTAAACACCCTTTAGATTTAATGATAATTATAAAGACATCCTCTATTTTTAAAATTTTCAGAAATCCCTTTTGAGGTTTACATTTGATAACAGATTTAATGATAATTATAAAGACATCCTCTATTAATATTTATTTCTCATATTACCTCTCTACACTATTTTGAAATTATTATTTTATTATATTTAAATCGTGTATTTTCTTTCTTAACTAGAATTATTCCCTACGTACAGGGTTTTTCTCATAGACACTTTATAGGTTCTGTGTTGGTAGCACTTATATGGTGCCCTTTTTTGTATTTTTCGACAAGAACCAATGATAATGCGTCATGTGAAAAAAAATTTGTACGTGTAGCATAACTCTTTTTTTTTTATTTGTTAAGATAAAGTATACCCTCTCATACTTTTGATTTATATGAGATCATTTTAGTTTAAAAAAATATCATTATAAATATTTTTATAGAATTTAAAAACTTAGGAAATGTGATTTTCTTTGTAAATATGATTGATAAATAATTATCAAGTCAATGTAAATAAGTATTTTAGAATAACTTGACGAAGCTAAATGCAAATACGTTAAGTATTTTTAATATTTCTACATTTAATAGAATTTTCTCTATTGTTTTTTTTATATTCTAAACATTTATACTATATTAATTTAGAAAATTAAATTAAATATGCAGCAAATTGGCATCAAAAGTTTAAAGTTTAGATTTCTTTTAAGTTGCTTTTTTAGAAAGCATTTAGCTACGTTTTCTATTCCCGTGCAATGTACATATCTATCTAGTGCACGCGTGTCCTGTGGAGAAAGAGGTGCGTAGAGATTTGATTTTTCAAGTATAAAAGAAGAGAAATAAAATAAATAAAGTAAGTAGTGGTTAGGGGTAGGTAGAGACGATGACAGGGTGACATCCCAATCAAAAGTTGGGCCTTGTGAAGGATATATTAAAAAGCAATTCTTTTTATCTCTAACTAATGTCAATGAGGGCAAGTGTGGTGAGTTGTGTGACAGCTTTATTCTTCTTTCCTTAGCTTCTACATCATGATTTCTCGGTAGGTAAACCACAATGACTTGGTCTTGCCCATTAATATGTCTAGCAAATGAAATCATGACTCCAATGTCCACACACTTAAAGTAAACTATAGTTATTTTCCATCTTCTATTTATGGATATGAGCATTTTAATTGAAACCAAAAAAAAAAAAATTGAAATCAAGAGCCAAATGCGTCCCGAACAGTTATTGATTCTTGAATTGAAATCGCAGATTTTTATAAGTTTACTATTTTCTACAATCTATACACCCATAATGACCCGATAAGTTCGTAATGTGCAAGTAAAAAATATCATAATCAATCAAATTTGTTCATTTAAATAGTTGAATCATATCACTCGTTCGTAATCACTTTTGACAGCACTTTTTATGCGATGATCGCCTCAAAAACCCTTCTTGAGGTGCTTGATGCTATTATAGTAGCTATTAGATGTAATTTGGTAGTGTATTTATAGTGAATTTAAAAAGTGTTGAAATATGTATTTGGTGACATATCTTTTTCCTCTTATTTCTGCTAAATATTGAGAAGATAATTTGTATTCTCAGTTCCTGATTTTTTTGGAAAAAGAAAATATTAAGGACGGATTCAAACCCGAACCAAAATCGACTGTTCGGGTTCGATTCCAATAATTTTGTGGATCCGAATGATTTCATTTACAAAATACTGTAATGGGTGGTTATGAGTATTGAAATATCCGAATCGATCCACCCGATGCCCATACTTAGTTGTATGTATTCAGAGATACGTCATAATTGGATCCATAATAATTGCAAAGAGTTATATTAATTTCTGTTTTTGCTGGTCTTTATTAAAACATTCTAATAAAATCTTATCAATTTAATGAATCTGGTAATCATCCAATAATACAACATAATATGCACGTAAGACTTTTAATATCAACTCAAATTGGCATATTGTTATAAAGAAAATTAGGTGACATATTTTGCTCGTCTAGAATAAATATAGCAATAACAGTCCCATGAAAGGTCCAAGTTGGAAATGGAAGAAGGCCCCCAGGGCACATCTCCAAGTGATTAAAGAAGAAGGTGGAGAAATTCAGTTTTGCTTGAGGCTGTCGCGTCAAGGGTTCGAACCTCAAGGTTGGAGTTCAACCTTTGGAAATGGAAGAATGGATAGGGTGGTTGGGAAAGTATGACTTGGATAACAATTGGCCCCTCTTTGTCATTCGTTAAAATAATGTTTTAAGAAAAATGAATTTTGAAATAGTAATTTTTTTTGGAAGAATTTGTAGTTAAAAAGTTTCAAATTTATGTATAAAATATTTTATTGTGTCAATGTGTGATTAAAAAAGAGTTTCAAAAAGAAGAGAGGGAGTTTTGATTTAATGGATGTCAAATAGGGGGGCCTTTATCTTGATTTCGTGCTTATGACATATTTGATAAATCGTATTAAATTAACGATTGTGTTATATGTATATCACTATTTACAGATTGATTTACAAACACGTGATGTGGTGAGATGGGATTGGATCAAGATCTCTTCATCAAAAAAAAAATTGCACTTTTTATTTGACACATCATCAATTTGTAAAACTTTTTGTAATTATTTATGTATAAATCGTATTATTCTTAAATTAAAGAGATATAAATGGAAGAGATAGGATTAGGGCATTTGATCAAGGTGTATTAGGGGGGATTGTTTCAACCGGTGACGGAGCCAACTGTTTGGAGTTGGGGGTTCTAGATTTGAAGATATAGAGGTGAATAGGTGGAGTGGCCATGACAGCCTCTTAAGTTTTTTTTGGATACCTTATTCCTAACTTGGAGTTGGAAGGAATGACTTAAAACTTTAAGTATTGATTTATATTCAATTTCAGGACAAAATTATAAATACAAAAAAGAACCAAAAAAATTTGTCAAAAAAGGGGGTGGAGGGGTCCCCCCAGGACCCACCTCTCCTCCGCCCCCGGTTTCAATACAACATTTGGTGATATACCGTATTTGAACATCTATAAGTAATGAAAAAATAAAAAATTTATGAAAATATTTTTTTTTATAAGAATTTAACTTATAATTCTTGTATGTAATTATTTTACTCATCTATATAGATTTTACTTATAAATAATTTTTCACGTTTAAACATTAGTTGTAAAGTTATTTTTTAACTTGTAAGTGATGTTTCTACTTATATAAGCATTTTGATAATATATATATATATATATATATATATATATGTTAATTTTTACCCGTTAGTATATTTTTTACTCATGCATAAGTATTGTATTAAAAAAAAAAAAAGATTTTTTTCACTTATAAGTTAGTTTTTACTTATAAGTGAAAATCTTAGTTCTTATTACTTGTAAGCAATTTATGTAACACGATTTAACTAATATTTTCTTAACTAATAAAATGGTGAATAAATAATACGTCATAAGTCTACAATTTTATATGATTGAATATCAGCGGATAAGCACCTGAATTAATTCAATTCGGGCACTAATTGCACAAAATACCATATAAGAACTAGATAGTATTATTGTATTCCTTACTTTCGGCCTAATACAGCGAGCCAAACATGACATTAATTGATTTATGTTGTTAATTAGACATTTCTCATAAACATTTCGTGTTTTTTCAAACCTCCGTAAAGTAGATCGAGCCGAATATGACATTGTTTATATTTCTTAAATTTACATCGGTGTCATGTTAGACTTGGCACATCTCCTATTCAATATATGTCAAACTTCGTTTGGCACGTTATAATTTTCATGGTTTGATAAGGACCTAGTTCATACGTAAATCAATTGCATGGACCAATTATTTTCTATTAAAATTTTTGGGGGGAACAAGTTTTCCAAGAATCCCAACTACCAACAATTGGCAATTTGTCTGGCAAATCGTGCGAATCGCACGCCACTAATAATTGGATTAAAGTTTTCCTGCACCTGCTACAACAATATATACTTATTCATATTGTAGATCGGACTATACCAACTTAACTCACCCAAGAAGAGAATAAAATGTTTGTTATCAACACATAATCCAAGTTAAACGGATAAATCTTGTCGATTTTTGCAATCGTTTTAGCTAAATTCACCAACCCTTCACTTAATTGGACATTGACCAACCAACAAATCAATAATTAGTCAATCATAATGATAATCAACTAATCAATTGACCTAAATTACACTGTCTAATCATTAGAATAATATTTTGTTCCTCATATTATGAAAGTAGCCCTCTCAAGTCTCAAGTCCCAATTTTGCTTCATAAAACCCCAAAATCACGTATTTTTATGCACTTTATGAAACATTTTTTTGTAACTCGAAGCTAAACCGAGCTTTTGGCACGAAAACTAGGTTTTTATGTTTTTTTTTTTTTCCTTTTTTTTCAAATTTTTTGTTTATAAGAAAACTATCAATAGAATATTGGGAAAGACAGCAAATTAAAAAAAAAAAAAAAAAAAGAGGGAGACATGAATTGCAAATTAAATACTGATTGATTGAGACGTTCCAAAAAGAAAAAGGTTGATATAAAAACTCAATATTTAACACTTCCAATGGCTAGACAAATCGAGCAACTAGGCAAACTCCATATTTTACTCAATTTTTTTGGACGGCCATTACTTTTATATATATATATATATATATCTTCGCAATTTGTGTTTTATGTTGGTGGAATATCTTTAAAAACACGAGAAAATGAGTAAAAAAAGAAATTGAAAATGTAGAATCTCTAACAATGAAGAATTCAACTTCAAGGCACTTATTGACACTTTTATTAAGACGTTATTTGTCTCCACTATTTCCGTAATGCACTTGGGATTGATAAAGTATAAACAAAATTTGTGTAATGAAAATATGCAAATGAACAATTATAAATAACGTCTTTTATTAAGACGTTATTTGTCTCCACTATTTCCGTAATGCACTTGGGATTGATAAAGTATAAACAAAATTTGTGTAATGAAAATATGCAAATGAACAATTATATTACGTTGAAAAAATAAATAGACTAAATCAGAGACGGATTGAGGAGCCCAGCCCCTCCCCTAGTCCATTTAATAATTTTAAGGCAAAAAAAAAAAAAAATTATGTAATTTTTTTTTTTCGCGTATTAGCCCGGCCAGAAATTTTGTAGTCCGGTATCAGATCTAATCCTGGATCCGTCTTTGAACTAAATAGCATTATAGTGACTCAGTATCAAAAGTATATGTCAAGTGGAAATGAAATCTATACATGGATTTTTACATGACAATTCATGTAAATTTGTGACTTTTTATTTGAATATTTAGGTATAAGGAGGAACCTTTTCACATGTTTTGAATCACAAAAAATCACCCAAACAGTAAAAAAAAATACGTCAAAGAACATCATGTGCTCGAAACACCTATAGGATCGCATGCAAGCGATTTCGACTGCATGCGTGCTCTAACTTCTTCACTTGTTAGCACATGCACACATATATTGTCTAGACAGTTTTTCATCCTTTCGATTGTTTTCACGTATTTTAGTCCTATAATTTGCTATAATCTTATCTACATTATAACTTAAAAGGTTATAATCCAATTTTACTTAATTTTCACATCATCTTACCGAAGATGAATCAAACCAATCAACATCTAATTTTGAAAATTGTTCCAAGAAAATAAATTATAGGCAATTTAATTGTCTAGAACTTATTTGCATGAAAATTGTCAATTAAATGTGTTCGATTGATTTAATTTTAAACCTAAAAATTGTTATATTTGTTCATTTTTTATTGGTGTGTAGATGAGAGAGAGAGAGTGTGTGTGTATATGAGAGAGAGAGAGAGAGAGTGTGTGTGTGTGTGTGTGTAAATAAGAGAGAAAAGAGAGAATTATTTGAAAATAAAAACTTACTCCCCTAACGTTTTCAAAGAAAATATGATCATGTGACCAAATATAGAAAAATATTTTTCATAAAAAAAAAATATCAATCAAATCAAATAGCACAAAAATATGCATAAACAAGAGTAGTATTTAAGCATTCAATAAAAAAAAAAAAAAAAAGTATTGAAAAATAGGAATATCCGAAATTCGAAAATGAATACAATTTTTTTTTGATTTCATGCTCCGTTATGGAAGATGATTGGGTGCACGTTCTTCCTTTCCCACTTGGTAGTATTAAGAAATCTTTAAAGACTACCATTCTTTGATTTTGAATTTTTCAATATCACTTTTTTCAAACTCATTTGCAACAATAAATTTTCTCAATTAAAAAATTTTGCATGTGGATCCATAACTTTCCCTAAATTAACAACAAATTTATCAAAAAGAAATTACAAAATAATTTCATTCTAGCCTATCTCAGTGTTAGTAAGGGGTTTGGTCCGGGCAAATCAACTGATTTCTGATTGGTAGTACACCTTTTGCCAAAATTTTGATCCTCATTTGGAGGCACTTTCGGAAATTTGTGCCAACACTTTCGAACTTAGTAACAAGGAGAATTCCGTTGATTTCAAAATGTTCAAAATGTAAGTTGGTTGAATAGAATATGAATTTCTTCCGGTGCACCTTCAACGCGTAAATTTAACAGTCAACAAAGGCTTGAGAAATGGTCAAAGTGTGTAGTGGGACAACCTTAGATGACACAATGTTGAACCTCTTCCATCGTTCAACTAAGATGAAACTCAAGCACACTAGTAACTTACTTTAGGTCATCTAGGACAAATGTAACAAAGATTATGCAACTTGTACATAAAAATGGTATATAAGTGATTACATAAAATGAAGTGAATGGAAAAATTGACTGTATTTTAAATTGACAGATAATAAAGTGACATGTGATATTATGTAACCCATTATGTAAAGTTTGATATTCATGTAACAATATTTGAAAAAGAGGGCGGGGGGGGGGGGGGGGGGGGGGGGGGGGGGGTTGAAAGAAGATGGCATTTTTCTTTCTTTTCTATTTTTTTATTTTATTTTCATTTAAAATTTCAACGAAGAATAATAAAATGCCAATTTTGACCTTTTTAATTTTGTGGCTTTCAAGTCAAATGGATTGACTAACGCAAAAATAAAATGGATGGAATCACCTATTTTTGAAAGGTGGAGGACCTTTTTCGTAATATACCCAATTTAAAAACTCATCAATTGTTTATATTAACCAATTTGGTGCTATTTGCGTCAAATTTCCATTTTCGTTGAAACTAATAGTTTCTGCACTACAGATCCAATAAATCTTGGTCCAAAAATTAATTATAGAAGGATAATGAAGAAATTGAAAAATCCTGAAAGAGAAATCCGGTGGAAGAAATAAGATAATCCTCCCTACATCTTAAATTACATGGTAAAATCTCTACCTTCCTTGATTCCCACGTCAAAATTTCACACTGAAAAAATTCCAATTTTAATATACACAAATATATTCGATGCTATTCCGAAGGATATACTTCTCTTTATCAAAATCTTGCCACCACCCTTTTTTTCTTCCCCCAAAATTGACAAACCCTATTGCTAGTTTAAACTCAAACCCAGGATTTATATCGAATTGTGAATCCGTGAAACTAAGGTTTCAGAGGCGGATGTCCGTGAATTCGCACAATTTGGTGTCCGAAAATGCCGCAAGTTCCACTATGGATGATCCTAGGAGGCCCCCAGTTGTCCCCATTCCATCCCCGGAAACTGCCGAACCGATCGAGGTATTCAGGGCCCTGGAGGCCTCTTTGGGCTTGCAGTTTAGCTCTCAGCCCATATTCCCGAACCCTGGACCTTTGATTATTGTAATAAGTGGCCCCAGTGGTGTTGGCAAAGATGCTGTGATTAAAAGATTGAGAGAAGTTAGAGAAGATTTGCATTTTGTGGTAACAGCAACTAGCCGAGCTAAAAGGCCTGGAGAAGTTCATGGAAAAGATTACTTTTTTTTTAGTAAAGAAGAATTTTTATCCATGATCCAGAAAAATGAGCTCTTGGAGTATGCATTGGTGTATGGTGACTATAAGGGGATCCCTAAGCAGCAGATTAGGCAGTACATGGAGAGAGGGTGTGACATTGTATTGAGAGTGGATATCCAGGGAGCCATGACTTTGAGAAGGATCTTGCGTAAGAGTGCGATTTTCGTGTTTTTGGTGGCAGAGAGTGAGGAGGCAATGGTGAAGAGATTAATTGATAGGAAGACAGAAACAAAGGAGACTCTTCTAATGAGAGTTGCAACAGCTAGGGAAGAGTTGAGGCATTTGCATGAGTTTGATTATGTGGTTGTAAACAAGGAAGGTGAATTGGACAGTGCGGTGAAGCTGTTGGACTCCATCATTGATGCTGAGAAGGCTAAAGTGCAGCAAAGGAGAGTGGTCATTTAGATAAGAACCCATCAAAAAATTAGGTTAGTATAGTGCATGTTGAAACTTATTGGAGTACCTTTGGAACTATCTTTACTGTAGTATATTTTCATCGATTATGTTCTTAGCAAATATGACTGTTTGGGCCATTTTCCAATGATTGATTCTTCATGAGTCTATTGGTGAATCTGTCGTATGAATCTTTCTTGGGTTTTTGTATTTGGATGAGTCCGTATGTATCATACATGTACTGAATTATATAATTAAAAGAGCAGTATTTTTGCTAACTTCCTAGCAAGAACTGTCTTTTGCATTCATAATTGTTTATTTTAATTGCATAGCTATCTGTTAATGTTCGAGAGTTGTTCTTTCTACCTACTTTCTTGTTGGCATCATACACATTTTGTTATGCCAATTTTACCGTTGCTTTTATGATATAGAGATGTTATACATTTTTATTAACTTTTGTGTGTGACTCTCTCTACATGAGGAGGCTCCTGAATTTAATAAAACTGCACATCACAAAAGATGAGCAAATGTCCGTGCAATCTAACCATCTCATTCGATATGCTTCATCAGTTTAGACCATTTTCCACCATGATGGAAATCATAGTACCTAATTATCCTAACATGTGAAAACTATAAAGATTCTGAGTAATGTGTTTATTTGATTCACTAATTAAAACTATCATTACTTTCTGAATGAAATAAGAAGTATTATTAGCACTCAACTTTCTTCTGTAGCCAATAGACTACCAAACTGATGGCACATAGTAGCAACCTTGACTCTAAAGACAAATTAGGTGACCCTCACAATTTTCACTTGTCCATGGATATTATTGACATTTAGATAAAAATTGGTCACTCAGTTGAGAGGTTCCACAAAGTAAGGCAAATAGTATGCAGGATATACTTATGGCAAATAATCAAAATTAAAAATTCTTTTGGAAGCAATTTATAAGACACAACAAATGTACACATTTTACACTATATTAGCAAATATAACCAAATCTAAGTGAGGGCATGCTTCTGATTCAGGCATGCTTTATTGTTTTGAGAAATATTTATTATATGCTGCATTGCATGTTGTGCATGTGAAAGTTAAAATATGTTCAAAATATGGCTCGCAACTACTCGCCATTCTGTTCTTTTTGGTCCAATGAGCAACAGAATTGGGGGCTGGCTCCCTCCCCTCAACCAAACTCCTTCCTATGAGATTTACACTTGCATTAGTTGCAGTGAGTTGATATAAACACAAGGACGGCCTTTGATCTCTTATAGACATTTGAATAAAACAGCATTATTTTGTAACTTGTTTGAAAATTTCAGTTATTTGTGGGAACATATGAATTGACAGAATTTTCTGCATACAGTGGTAACTATTTCATTACTAGGCTATATTTATATTAGAGGCTTCTTCTAGACTCTTTTTTCTGCACTCCACAAGTATTCGTTTTAAATATTCAGCTAGTTATTAACTTCATCTACAGATTGTGGCCGTATGAGTTTTTTTTCTTACCCTTCTTATTTGCTGCTTCAATATGCGAGTCTCAATTTCTGATGGGAATTATATAAGGCTGGCAACACAATCCACTATCCCGTTATGGTTGTTTATGATTATATGATTCAGTACACCATTTCTCAATACAAGTTTGGACATTCCTTTTGCTTATTGTATTATATGTAGAAGGCGGCAAAGTCTCTTTTGATAATTTGTTTTTGTTAATGATAAAATGAAGAAATGTGAAATTAGCTGAAAGAATTTCTGAGTTCATTAATCTCGACTCTGCAGGTCTATGTTGTGTGTTAAATTCACTTCTGCCATTTATTAAGTTGCACATAACTAGGATATTAAAGGTAGCCCTCACTATAGGCGTTGTAGGCAATCGTCTAAGATCTCGCTTTGATGAGGGCTGCAAGGTTAATTGACTAGTTGAAGAGAAACGAAAACTATAATTACTAAATTTTTTAAATTAGAATTATCATATGCAAACACAAGAAACTAATAAAATTTTAAAAAACAAACATCTCTAAAAAAATATAAAAATAGCATAAAACTTATTACATACATTTATGTATCATTATATAAATGTTATGTAACCTTGTTGGAGTTACAATCCCAGTGTAGGTGGCACTAGATGATTGATTAAATGAAAGGTGAACCTATCAATTAATGTCACATTAGAGCCACCTAGGCTGAGGTTGCAATTCTAATGGGACTAAATAGCATTACTCATCACATAAATATATAAGAGTCATTACTTTCTCTATATATATAATTAATTTGGCCATTTATCTTCCCAACCATCATTTTTTGTTTTTTCTTAACAACATGTCACTTTTCTTTTTTCAAAATTTACGGTCATTACTTTTTCTAATGCTCTTATGGTAGGTTTTACACTTATTTAAAGAGCTGCTACTAAATGCATTGATATTCATTTATCTCTCTATGTTCTTGCATTTTGTTTTATTTGTCCTTTTTTTTTTCCAGTTTCTCAGTGCGATTGTATCGATTAATGTTTTAATTAAACTAATTTATGTTTATGCGTTATGTAATCTAGTTTGGGATTTTTCCGATCCACTTATTATTCTTTTTTCCCCCTTTTTTTATATTTGTACTAGAGTTTAAATTTTGTATTTTGTCTTCCAATTTCCTTGATTATGTTTAATTTTTTTTTTATTTGTTTTCTAAGTCCAAGTCAACAATTAATTTTAATCTATCATTTCATAGGATCCACAACTTTTTAACCACACATTTCATTAATTTTTATCAAAATCAGATTTTAATCTCTATCATATAGGGGCTTGATATTTTAAGGGGCACCATATTTGAAGTTTGCATAAGGCCCTAAAAAATATCAGGGTCGGCCCTAATTAAAAGATTAGAAATCCATAAGGTGAATAGCGGAAATTAGAGTGTTAAAATGAATGTGTGGTTATACTAAAATGGATAAGATAAGAAATGAAATTCGCCAATAAGTGGAGGTGGCACGTTGAAGGTAAATTATGGAAAAGATGACTTCGGTACTTGGGTATATTTTAGGTTGACTAAAAGGGGTTTCATTGAAGTGGTGTGACTTTGGTAGACCAAGATAGAAAAGAAGAAGGAGAGTAGACAAAAATTAACTTGGTCTGTTAAGTGTCTAGTTTTTTAAATCTCGAAGTAGATCTGGCAAGAACAAAGTGGAATGACACGGATGATTAATGTATCCAACTCTAAGTTTACTGAGAATAAGGCTTAGTTTGCCGATGATGATGTTGTTGTTGTTGTTGTTATTATACGTGAGTCAATCTTTATCTTCAGTTAAAACTTGATGCCATTGCTGTTGATGTTCAGGCTGTTGGCGTTATACTTTCATCTAGATTGCATTCTTTGTGAGAGTCTCTAATTTTACATTTTGACACATTCTTCTTCTTTGGTCTCAAATGGTCTGTCAAAGCCTAGTTAGCAGGTCCCTTGCAATGGCAGAAGAATTTTTCTAATTATTTTGTACCATTAAGTGCATGTTTGGCCAAGCTTAAAAAATTTAGTTATGCGTTTGTTGGATTTGGATATTTTGTACTCTACTGGGAAATGTTTGATAAGTTGAATTAGACAATATTGTACGATATAACATTTTACGCTAAAATTGTACTCTACGAATCGGTTCAAGTTGTTGAAAAGATGGTGTATATGAATATGATTCATGAATTTAGAGTTCTTTATTCTATTGAAAAGAGGCATGCATGGTTTGTGGTCAGCACGTTTCATATCCTACTGCAACATGCAATTTTTTAGCTCTGAGCTGGAAGATTTAATACTAAAAACAAATGGCTTGTTTTGTAAGTTCAACCGAATAAAATGGACTATTGAATAAACTAAAAAGAAAAGTTTAGGGGGCGTTTTCTTCGTGTTTCAGTTTTGTGTTTTGAGTTTTGAATTCGTTTTGTATTTTGTGTTTTGGATGTCCATTTTGAGATTGTTGAAAATTCGTTCTTTTTGTCGTTTTGAAAATATTTCTCAACCCGTGTTTTTTGAGTTTTGGCAGATTTGTGAAGAAAACAGCCAAAACGTAAAAAAATTATTTTCTATTTTTTTCACGAAATTTTCAGCCGTTTTCAAAAACTCGTTTTCTAAAATGGGAAAGAAAACGCGTTTTCAATGTTTTGAAAAATCGAAAACAGAAAACGGTCCGAAAACAGCAAAAAGAACGGCCTCTTAGCTTCTATCCATTAATATTTGGTCGTGTAGAATACTTGGTACTAAACATGTAACGTGTTAATAGCACGGTCGTAACTTGCCTGCATTTTTTCAAAGTCTGCAATAATGAAAGCATAAATCAAGCTCAAACACAATAATGACAGGTAATAAACAAACAAAATTAGATTTCTTAGGATTAGGGCTACATGGTACAATCATTTATTAATTTGAAAAACGTACAAGTCAAATTTCAATGACTTGCAATTCATAAATTATCATGGTAATGTCCAGATCATAATCCCTTGCTTATCTCTGCAAATCTCAGTCTTTACCGACTAAAGCCTAAAATACAAGCAAAAACTTCCCAAATGTAGAAAAATTAAGGCAAGTTTCTTCGAAAACTACAAGTAGTTGGATAATCAATTTTTTTTTTATTATAGAATTAAAAGTGTGACCTGATGATTCTTGACTTATTTATAAGACTTTCTCGATGGTGGCTATTCCAAACTAGGTGGTCATCGTTATGAGTAATTGTTTAGAAGGTGATTATAATTCAATCATTTTTTGTCAAACGTATTTTTACCCTCAAGTTTCTCAAGATTCACAACTATTACCAATTTATTATCCCACATTTCATAAGATGCACAACTTATAATCACATTGAACATGCACAAAATATTTTCACTCTTTTAATATTTTGCAGTAGATAAAATTATATCTAAAGATAGCATGTTGGTTTCACTTTCCGTCTATTTGTGGCATCTTCTTTGTTACTACATTGGCAAAAATCTTGTATAGGACAAGAAGACGGAAATAATCTCAAAAATTACGACATCTGGAACATTTCACTTTTGTAGGTAACGATTCATTTAGGTCTAGGTACTGCTGTATCAATTACTCGATAAATTTATGAGACTTTTTGCAATTAAACCATTGATGTTTCATCGATCGATTTCTTGTAACTTTTCGCCTTTAAACTACTGTCCCATAACTCAAACTCATCGATCGTGTGTGCTTGTGTGTGTTGACACAATATGGGTGTCATATTCTTGTAGAAAAAGGGATAGGAAAGAAAAGTGCAAGGACCCATGCCATTTGCCTTTAACTTGACTCAAGAAGACTTCATGTTACCTAGTCCGACAAGGCACAAATTGCTCCTTTTCTACACTAAAGGGCTCCCAGCTTCAAAATTATATTATTTCTACGATAGGTAAAATGTGAAGTGGATAGTACTGAATAGACCGATCATTTTAGTCCGATTCATAAGGAATGATTAAGTTGAAATCATATGTTGAACAAAAATAATGGACATTTTTGGTTCATTTGTTAGATTCATTCATTGTTAAACCCGAATTAGATGAAAATTTTCAAATTCATATTTTACTAGTTTGCAAAAATTTTATTGATTGAGCAACTTGACACGACCCGTTCCGAATCATTCTAGTGGACTCGACACGTGTCGTGCGCCGATAGTAGGTACCAGCTAAGTGCTAGACCCACTACCAAGACATCATTGACCTATTTGATAGTGACGTATTTTTATAAAAAAAAATTGAGATAGTTTCCTCTAAAATATGAACTGTTCGCAATCCCGTAACCATAAAAAAATTTCAAAACACCAATATACCAGCATCATTACATCAATCACTCGAACCGCCAAAAACATCTATATCACTATGCATCATAACCGCTTTACAAAAAGATAAATTCATTGTAATGCTCTCCAAAATGTCAACTTCAACCCATTTTCACTTGTCATTTGTTTTTCCAATTGGTTTACTTGACAAAAAAATAATCGAAAGTCAAACTAAAAATCCTATTTAACCAAAATCATTAATTATCATATATCATACTAATTGAATTATTAGCATTACAAATTGTTCTCTGAAGGAAAAAGGATTTACTCATCTTTGACATTCTTTTATTAACCTAGCTCAATAAATCCTGTACTGTGAAATTGTGAATAACTATTTTCATATTTTATTATTTATAGATTAATCCCTTATAAACCCATATTTAGCAGTATTTTTTATTTTTTTTTGGAGAACCACATAGTGGCAAATTTTAATAAATAATTAAAAACTCTAGAAAAAAATCAACGATTATAAAATAATTTGCAGCAAGAAGAAAAAAAAGAAAAAAAGTTAATTTTTATTTTTATTTTATATATGGTCTAATCATATTCAATACTACATACTAAAAAGTAACAATTAACCTACTTGTATAGATGATTTTGTACAAGTAGGTTGATAGATGCAAAATTCAAATCAAGGGACATGCATACATCTGTCAACCTATCTTTACAGAATTTCTGTACATGTAACGGAGTTTTAAAAGTAAAATTAACTATGCCAAAAAAGTTCTTGAATTGATTGGTGACCTGGGCGTAGTTTGTTAAGTAAAGCAGAGGACGCAAAAGGGGGAGGGTAAAGTAAGAATAGCTTTACATGCCTTTTTGTTATAAAGAAACAGACTTTTGAATCTTTTGAGTGATCTATCAAGAACACTTTGGTGGGACACAGATAGGATTTTTGATAAGCTCGATCAGACTGGACAATAATATGAACATTCTTATCTAATACCGTATACTAAGGATTTTAGTCGAGTCGGGTCAGGTCGAGTCGGTGTTGAAATGGGGTGTGGTGTAACCTATTGGCCAAGTTAAAGGAGAGCGGCAGCCAGCAGCCTAACATAAACAAGTTAAAGGCAGGCAAAATAAAAAGAAATACAAAACTGACTTCCCACAGAAATAAGGAAAAAGAGTGCAAAGAGAAGAAACTTAACAGCTTTCTTTCCTCGTTTCCACATGTTAAACGTGTCCCCTAAGATCATTTTCCTCTCTGCAATTCCCCCTAACCTCATATATATATACCTACTAACAATTGTCATCTTCAATCAAAAAATTTAGTACACATCAAGAATTTCAGACAAAAGAACTCAATTTTTTTTATTTCTCAAGCCGAACTTTTTCGTTCAATCTAATTCACTTTGAAGCAAGATTTTAGCTTAAACAATATCCTGAAGATCAAAATGGATCGGGCTTCAAATATGGAATCTGAAGGCAGTGTCCATCTGCAGATTTCGGAGCTTAACGCGAGGCTAAGTGAAACAGGAAGTGTTAGTCCAGCCATTGAGCCCCAAACTTGCTCTGTTGAGACCAAAAATAGCAGCACGTCTGGTTCTGTGCCTCAAACGAGGCCTGCGATTCAGGCTCCCGAAAAGAAGCTTACCCTTTTTGCGCTTCGTCTTGCAGTGCTCGAGAAAGCAGCCTCAGGAATTGGAACTCTGGGATTCATATGGGCTACTGTTGTTCTACTTGGTGGTTTTGCCATCACTTTGGACAAAACAGATTTTTGGTTCATAACTGTTATTCTTTTAATTGAGGGAACTCGTATATTTAGCAGGAGTCATGAGCTCGAATGGCAACATCAGGCCACATGGTCTATTACTGATGTTGGGATCAATAGTTTCCGTTATATAAAATCGAGCTCAAATTCGATACTAAGAACTATGAAGACGCTTTTTAGGCCGGTTTTTAACTCCAGAAAGGCTAGCCACCGGAGCAGGGAGATTTTGGGGACGATGCGTCAAGCTAGCAGGCGAAAATGGGATCGTAAGAAGATTCCAACTCGAACATGGACGAGTTCAGACGTCCCTCTTCTTCCTTATGCAAAATGGGTTTTTATTGCAAAAAATGTTAGTAAGGTTTTATATTGGCTCCAACTTGCATCAGCAACCGCCTGTGTGGTTCTCTCCATGATCAAGCTTATCCATCGAAACTATGGAGAAATTGAGAAAGGAGATGCTGATAAGAGGAACAGAAAATCGGCTCTAATTATATTCTATTCCTTGGCCTTGGCTGAGGCATTGCTGTTTCTCATGGAGAAAGCCTATTGGGAGTGGAAAGTCAGCGTTCGGAAACTATTAGATGAAGTGAACAGGGAGTGTGATTTGGGACAATCTGGCATGATTTCAATCAAAAGATTCTTCTATGATGCCTATTCAAAATGTGTCAATGGAAGCATTTTTGATGGTCTGAAAATGGACATGGTTTCATTTTCCATGGAATTGCTAGACTCTAATTCCCCCGATGAGCAGCTTATTGGAGCCAGAATCCTGAGAAAATTTGCTACAAGCAAGTTGTTTTCTGATGATACTCTCCAAAAGATTGGAATAAACTTATCGGTTATGGAAAGATTAATCGAAATGTTAAATTGGAAAGACCCTCAAGAAGAAGAGATCAGGTACTCAGCTGCAGAAATCTTGTCAAAACTGGCTGAAAAAAAGCAAAACTCCGTACGGATTGCTGGAATACCAGGCGCAATGGAATCAATATCATGTCTTTTGCACGTCAGCAGGAGCCATGGTGGAGCAACTGATGAAATTTCCGAGAAGAGAATAATCTTTGACAATGAGAACTATGGTTCTTGGGCATTCAATCACTTGGGGCTTCTCATTTTGAAGAAACTAGCTCGTGACCACGATATATGTGGAAAAATTGGTAACACGAGGGGTCTCCTACCAAAGATCATTGACTTCATGCATGCTGAAGAGAGGGTGTTGACAGATGCCTCAGCTGCACTCTCTCAAATTTTAACTATTAAACGATCTCTTCAGGTTCTCAAGATGTTAGCTGGCACAGCAGGCACCGCAGGAAAACAACTAAGAAAAGAGATTTCTGAGATTGTTTTCACAATTAGCTATATCCGGGATATACTTAGGTATGGGAAAAAGCATCCCCGGCTGCAAATATTGGCAATCGAAGTCTTGACTAGCCTTGCAATAGAAGAGGATGCAACAGAGAGGATTGGTAGCACAGGTGGAGTTCTTAAAGAATTGTTCAATATTTTCTTTAATGAGGAGACGCCTGAAAATCAGAGTCACGTAAGAGTTGCAGCCGGGGAAGCACTTTCTATGCTGGTACTCGAAAGTAAGAATGATTGTCAGCGTATTCTGAAATGGAGGATGAATCAGAAGCTCATTAAAGCTTTGGAATCTCCATTGCTTAGAATAAATGCAGCTAAAATTTTAAGAAACTTGTGTGTGTATAGTGGAGAAGATTGCTTCGAACAGTTAAAGGGACTCGCTGATGCAGGACCAGCAGTAAGTTTTCATATCAACACCCTGTTTTAAAAAGTTTTAACATCTAAAGTCCTCTTTACCTTGGAACGAAAGAAGTAATATTTCTAACTTTTCCCATTTTCAGGTCCTTCAAGCTATCATGAACGAAGAAAACAAATTGCTCGAAGTAATGGTTGGAGTTGCAGCATGCATTTTCAAATTTATGTCATCTCAAGAAGTGAGCAACACGTTTAAGATAGCTCGATTTCCAGAATCTGATCTGGCCTACAAACTCGTCCAAATTCTGAAGAGTTATCAGTATCCCTCCATAAAAGTCCCAAACATAAGAAGATATGCTATAGAGTTAGCAAATTGGATGATGAAAGATAATGAGGCGAACATCCTAACTTTCACAAGACTGGGAATGGAATGTGAGCTGGAGTCCGTTTTGGACACGACTTCTGAGCTGGAGAGTTTTAATATCTTCTCCGGGACTGTTGGCCTATGCCGGCACAGCACAACCATCCAAACACTAGTTGAAACAGCCATGAAGCTACTGGCAGAAAACTAAAACTATAGAAACTCCAATTTGATCCAGGCAAGTGAAATATTCTGGAAGATACAGAAGAGAGAATTGAAGGCTGTTCTTTAATTTTTCTCAAAGATGGAAGCATAATTCTTCATTAACAGATATGTAATAATTTATCTGCACAAACCATGCAAGAATATAATTTCAGTTTTTCTTATCATTGATTTGTAACAATATTATTTTTATTGTATATATTATAGATTATTTTTCAGATTTTCTCGTGTTATGCATAAGCAGTAATGCTACTATTTAAAACCATCAGTTCAGGTGGCCAGGTACCTTCTCGGGATCGAGCAATTCATCCTTCCCGGAAGCAGCATACAACTCATCGTTGTACTGCACTCTTGTTTTGGATTTGATCATTAAAGTGATACCTCATTGATATTCACAGGACTTAATGGTAAAATCAAACTAGTCGAAATTTGATCCTCAAACTTTTGCAAGAGTAACCCAATAGGTATGTTGTTCATTTAAGTGCAAGCCATTGTTTTTTGAGAAGGGGGATGCAAATCAAGGTTTAGCCTGATCGACAACAAACTAAGTTTTATTCCTACTAACTTTGGAGCTGGCCATGTGAATCGCTCGACTGACATAAGTATAAAATTCGAGATGTTCTAGTCCTCCTAGTGTAGATGCGATATCAAAGGCTTGTCCTACCCAGTGAAAACGATTAATGGAACTTTCGTCCTACCCAGTGAAAAAGATTAATGGAACTTTTCCAACTAAATCTATGCATCAACTGTACAATACCAAAAGAATATCCTATATACAGTACAAGAAATGACAATAATTACGCAAGAGAATGCCCTTCTATCAGCATTGTTAGAAGAAACCGTATCATCTTCCTAGTCGAATTAGAATAACCAACTAGCATCGTCTCTCAGTCTCTTATCGAATTCCTAACAGCATAAATGGGGATTAAGACTACCCTCTTCAGAAAAGATATACCTTTTAAACACATATCCTTATCATCTTCTCCATTATACTCAACGATCATCCATTCGAAAGAAGTGAGATCCCAACAACGAAACAAACCGTCCATAATATTAATCTTCAGGTTCATGAACTTTACAGTGACCCTCATGTATTGTCAGTCATGAGTCATGTCGTTTCAGGGAGGTTACTGCCAAATGAGATAATGGTTCCTCAACACAAGGGTGTCCTGTCCAAGTCTTTGGCAACTCCACCATTGCCTTCGTGAACATCTGAAAATGGTATTACGGTGAACCGAATTCTGTTGGGCCTGACCCAAAAAGTTCATTGTGCGACATATGTGATGAAACTAAAATTATGAGAAAAAATAGGATTTCATAACATCCTATCATTGGGAACTGTTCACCCCTTGTAATCATCTTTGATATAGTGAATTTTTCCTCATTTGTGATTTTTTTTCCCGTCTTGGATTTCTACATAAATCTTATGTTCTTGTTCTTAATTTTATATTGCCTATTCTTGCTTTTTTTGTAACAGAAAATTTGACCGAATAAGATCAGCAAATTAGTATCTCATTTCAAGTCGAAAACATGTAAATCTCCAAGATATTTATACCCCATGAAAAAGAATAGATGTGCTCACCTCTCCTTACTCCACATTGCTCGGGAGGCTGGCTAAGTTATCAAGACGATGTTCCATGTTTGTCATCACGGACTCCGTGCTATCTTCCGGCAGACCACATAAAATGAGCTTAGAACAAAAAAGACGATATTTCTAATTTCTCTCATTTCCAAGTCCTTGAAGCTATCATGAATGAAGAAAGCAAACTGCTTGAAGTAATGTAGGAGTTGCAGCATGTATTTTCATGTTTATGACATCTCAAGTTGCCTGCAACATGATTAAGAGAGCTCGATTTCCAGAATTCCACCTGGCTCACAAAATTGTCTAGATTCTTAAGAAATATTAATCTCTCTCAATCAACGTTCCAAAACATGAGGAGGAGAACAAACTTGAGGAACCTGCACATTTCAGCATGAATATTTATAATAGATCAGAATTCTGGATAAATAAATATTGAGTTCTGTTAACAGATATAGAAAGCATTAGAATAGTTATCTATGATCAAGAGTGTCGGCCTGGAAAATATGATTTTTGGCCTCAATCCTTATTGATACGAGTAGGCCGTTCTTCCATACGTTGTTTCTCCAGCTATGCATATTACCAAAACACGTACTTTTATGTCACACAAGCCAAAAAGACTTGGAGATCTTTTTGTTGAAATTTCAGTTTATGTATCTGGTGATGTGTTCAGGACTGAATACTTGTTACTCTTTTTTATTCTCGGGCCAAAAGGTAAACTCTATAAAATCTATTCCAGCATTTAAAATTGATCGGTTAAAATGCATGTACTTGTTCATTAGTTCTTGAAAAGGCTATTATATTATTATATTTTCACCTGATTATGAGCCATAGAACGAAGTTTTATCACCGGCAAAATAAATGGCTAAAGAACAAATAGCGAACTCCATTATCTAAATTCATCAAACATACACCCACAGGTTTGAATTTGCATTTACAAATGAAATCACATGTAAAACAGGAAGACTTGGAACCAAATATTTTTTGGTGTAGATACAAGTAAAAATATATTCATCAACTGTACATAACCGAAAGAATCTCCCGTGTATAGTTACAACAAATAACAATAATCCTCCTGGTAGAAAGGCCCTTCTATCACCATTACTGGATGTAACTGTATCATCTTCCTAGTCATACGAGAATAACCCAACTAACGCTCTTTATCGAACTCCTAACAGCATAACGTAGGGATTAAGATTACCCTCTTCACAAAAGATATACCTTTTAAATAATCTTCCTCGTCGTCTTGTTGCATGATACTCAAGTCATCTATTCTTGAAGAAATTGAGATCCCAGCGACGAAACAAACCGTCTATAATATTAGTTGTTGGGGTTTTCACAACCTTTACAGTGACCTTCGTGCGGTCAGCCACGTCTGTGTCAGATGAACTTTGGTTGCCCGGTGGAGTATCGCCACGAGAAGCAGCCTCATTTCTTTCTGCTTCGTTCGGAGACGGAGTAGTATCGTTAATGTGAGGATTATTTACTGCTGCTACAGTGGCCTTCGGATGATTCGCCATGTCATCCGGTGTACTATAGTCACACGTTGAAATGTCACTACAAGGTATGTTAATTCCTGCTTCTGAATGAGGGGTCAATTCAGAACAAGTGGCTGCTGAAGTGGACACCATTTTTATGGATTCGGCCGGTGTAGAAAAAGAATCCTTTTGTTCATGTGTCGGTTCAGGGAGGTTACTGCCAACATGAGAAGATGGTTCCTCAACATGTGGGTCTCCCGTCTCCAGGTCTTTCAGCGACTCCATCACGGCTTTCATGAACATCTGATAATTTAAGCAAACGTTAATGTCAGGTAAACAGCACTTAGTTTCGAAATGTGATCTGAGATATTTATCCCAAGAAAAGAATAGATATACTCACCCTCTCTTCTTCCTCCACATTGCTCGGGAAGTCTGCCAAGTTATCGAGAGGGTATTCCACATATTCATCATCATCTATTGATGCAGGCAGAGTACCATGTGGACTACCGCCTGATAATTCAAAGCTGATCATATTAGAAGACGACGCATGAGAGTCAGATCCTGTACCTTCTTCCTGCAAAGCACAGACTATCTTAGAAGGACTTGAAACCTAGCATTTTTTGTACAAAGAAGGGAAAACAACAGATTCACAAGCAAAAATTGAAGTAGAGGCACGTTCTTCATGCTGCAGTATCCAGCTTATTTTAGGACAAAATTAAACTTTTTTCCAAATAATTTAATTTATTTATATCCACCGTCTGAGGAATCTCTTTACTAGCCTTTTCCTTTTCTAAGCTTTAATTTAGACAACTAAAACGATAAAAACAAAAAAGTTAGATTATGAGCTTATAAATGCAGTTTCTTTCAAGACTACTTAACTCTGAATTGTTAAGAGTCTACTACAGCATTATCATTTTTACAAGGAACTTCAGGGTATTGCGCAAAGCTGCCGAATTTAGGGTAATAGTTACAGAATTTAAAAAATTAGAATAAAAAATTTATCCCACCAAACTTGCATAATTTTAAGGGCTTCAATACAAGGAAGGGAAGTTAATATTACAAAATGATAGGGAACTTTTGGCTAAAATTTTAGAAGCTACCTGGCCATCTGATTGTTTATCTTTGGATGACATCTCTGCAGGGACCTGTTTAATACCAACAAAACAACAATCAATCATCAAGATCCGACATAAAACTGTATTGATTTTAATGATGCATAAATAACCAGTAATTTAGTGATGATATCCTCGAAAATGAAAGGAAAGCCGAATTAAAGGTTCATTTATGAAAGATTATTTGGCTACACAATGACGAGTGTGTTGCATACTACAAGACCAGACCGTGTTTAAACATGACAGTATTAAACTCTTATTTCCAATGCATAATGTTTCTGGTGTCATGAAATAAACAAAAATTTGATCATCGCAGAAAAGGAACTTATGATTTACCACTATTTTACTCATAGGCCTTCTGGAGCGAACTTGGTTAATAGCATCTTCAGTAGTACTACCAGCTTGATCTGCATGTAATTAAAAACTTTAGCAACTTCCTCAAGAAAGTATACAATAGAAACATTTCTCAGTATTAGCAAAATGAAGTAAGAAACAGATACCTGAAGGAGAAGCCGAGATATCATCCAGATATTTTGTATCGTGGTCAGTAGTCCAAGTACCCTGGATGCGGTCAATCAATAATAAAATATGTATCGTAGTCAGAGATCTGGCTATTGCTTTAGGAGTCAAAAACCATAATGTTATAGTAATTAGTTACCTTGCCGTAATAATCATGAGACATGTCAAAAAATGCAGTCCCTCCTTCATCCTCTGGTGGTTGTAGTACATTGTTGAAAAAGATACTTATAGAATCAAAATAAAATTGAGGGCGTGGAGAGTTGTGATCACCCTCAAACTTTATAATATTCTTGTCACCCTGTAAAAATTAGGTGTCTATAAATATAAGGAAAATAATGCATTAAATAGAAAAGCACATAGATACTGATGCAGCATTGCAAATAGATATTTCTTATACCTAAGTGGGCTATGTTACATACATACATTTTCTTATGTAACTAAACAGCACCAACAGTAAAATCTTATGACTAAGAATAAAGTTCGCCAAAGATCTAATTCCATACAAGAAGATCTAGTACACACTTGAGCAGGCCAATAAATTGAAAGAGGAAATGAGATGTATAAAGAATGCGGGAAAGACTGATTATTTCATCTTTTCAAGGTTCAGATTATAGATAAAAGAAATTATTAGCAACTGAGAATAGCACGTGATGCACATAAATATTAGAGAAAATTGTTAATGGTTCTCAGTTTCACTGTTAAGCAAATTGGACAATAGAACATTATCCAAGATATCTCAAGTAATTCTATATTGAAAGAGGTGGGCAAAAAAGCATCTCATATTTGTAAACAATTTCGGACTTAAACTAAAATATTATCCACATTTGAAAAATGGGAAAATAATTGTTACAAAATCTGTGTTTATACTAATACACATTTCTGCAAATGAAAATGCCCAAACATTTCTGCAAATGATGGTATACATTGCAGAGAACCACATTACAGGAAAAAATATCCATGAAGGTATGAACTATAATTCATGCAGGGTAGGGTGAAAGATCCACTACAGTGAAAGAGGATTACCACATAAGCATCAAATATGCGATCAGAATGATGGGGCTGTATGAAATCATCATCAACAGCATGACCAAACAAAACTGGAACAAATGAACATTTTGCAACCTAGACAAAAAGAAGTGATGTAATCACAGTTATGAATAGAAACTACACCATATATCAGGCATTATTTATGAATAACAGGTTGTCGCTTCTAGATTTTTAAACGAGATATACGTATTTTTTCGATGGATGAATCATACTTTTATCCTCAAAACTAATTTGTCCCATCACTTCCATTATTCTTTAGCAAGTCAAATTATCCTCAGTAACAAGCCATTGGGAATATAACTTTAGCTGTTTTTTTATAGGTATGCCGTGATGCATATGCAAAACCTATGCAGTCTAGAAATCATACCAAATGGTATTCCAATACATCACGAAGAAAGAGAAACTTGATCAAAACTTAATATCCGGTATCAATCTCATTAGTAGGACTGGAAAGAGGCCTATGTTGCCTTATTCAAAAATAGAGAAGAAAATGAAAAGAACATGAGCATATCGTCAACCAATATGAAAATGCTCGCTTAAACAATCCTGACCCATAAGAACTGCAGCAGCAAGACGATTTTTTGTATAGCAACATCAAAAATATCAAAGCTGGAGGAAAAGGTACAGACTTAGGTTGAGAAATATTCCACCATTGTCACTTTGATAATTATTTAAGTTTGACGAAATGATGTACTTGGAAAAAGACCAGCACCTCAAAAGAGGTATAGAATCAAATTTTGAAGAAAATTCCAGCACCTTTTAAAATTGCAGAAGTGAACTCCAATAAATAAACTGAAGACTTGATAAAACAGAAAACCAAAGTTTGAGCATGTAGTATGATTATTTGAACTGCAACAATGTTGCAGTGAGAATTGACCACTCACAAGTTGCTGTAACCAAAGATGATGGCAATTGATTTGAACATTCTAATTTGTATTGCAAACTATATATTTAGTAGAGTGATCCATTGTAAACGTCACTGAGTACTCTAATATGTTATAAAACCAGAGAAGAGATCAAGGAATAATGAGAAATACATAAGAAAAAGAATCCCTGCCTTTGTCTTAAAAGGAATGTGCTCTTCCGAATTCAAACAGTTGGTTGATTATATCGTTCTGGTAACCAGTCTTTAAAAACTTAATATTTCCTAAGAAGTTAAAAGTAATTCTAGCTTCACTCATTAAGTTAAAAAAATAATTATTAAATACTACTTCAAGAAAAAATCTGGTTGACTTTGAAAAAGTCAAGGGAGTTATTCTATTTGCTACTGATGGATAACATAGTAATATACCAGAAAGTAAAGGAAGTAATTGCAGGATAATACTAAGATTGCTGTTCCGGTGAGATACCTTGATTGTGTTGAGGTCCGTTATGTCAAATTTCGCCTTCTTTAGGATTGCTCTCCGCATGTACTGGATTGCAAACTTAACCTAATATAACAAAAACAGAATCGTTAAACAGACAAAAGCTAGGTCCAAAGTGAAAGATTAAAAAACTTTTGGATAAAAGATATCGTAAATTATATGCCACATTACGCGGTTAACATGGATGTAGTATTTAAACGCATGAGAACCAGGTTTTACAATTTGAATAGCTTACAGTGAACTTGGGGAGTCGAACTTTGTAAGTATCCACCAGTTCCATCATCAAATCAACCAAATCAGAGAAGGGGCTGTCCAGAACCATTCCTGCAATAGAAGGATCCTCAGCTCCATACATCAGGCTGAAAGAAGCACAATATCAAGTTATTTTCATGCAATCATAAAAATAGTGGGCAAAAGCTATAGTCTACACCCAAGGCATATATGAAGCTATAAATTATTTATAACATTAGAGAAAGTTATGTACACGCAATCAGATAACACCTAGACAGCTAGACAAGTTTTCCCTTTTTCTATTCTTTTTTATAAAGGCAGTATATAGAACACCAAGTGTATCATCGTCATGGTTATGGCACCCTTTTGCATACGACATATCACATCTCAACAGATTTGCATTAGTCAATGTCGCCACGAACTGTGGACAAGATATAAAGAGGCATACAATGTACCCAAGTGTCGCTGACACTTGACGTGATACAACCACCACGCTAGCGTACGGGCCATTTTGTTACCACAACGACATACAAATTACCTGACATGACTCACAATTAATGTCCCGCATCAAAGAACAGATATCAGACAAAACAACCCCCTAAGGGGCGAAGCAAAGATAACACAGAAATGTCTGCCATTACTGTTTAAAAGCCGGCATTGTCATTGCTGGTAAAAAATTACAATTAGGGCCTGTTTGATTGTTATAGTTTTCCGTGGAAGATTGAAAACGTTTTCATACTTTTTACTATTCACCTGTTTGATTGCACTAATTTTCCAGAGAAAACGTTTTCCAAGATACAAGCGGTTGATGCACAAAAGTTAGAAAACGTTTTTTCACCATAGTGGTGGGAAAACGTTTTCCAACTTTTTGACAATTTTTTTTTTTTATAGCAATTGGAACACATTCCAAAGTCAAAGGTAAAAAAATTTATCCATTTAATTGACAATTTGCATAAAAAACAAAGCCAAACGAAAAATTTGCCAGGTGAAAAATTATACCAATCAAATACCATTAATTACAATTCCCTGTAAAACGTTTTCTAGGCAATTCAATTCCCTGCCATTCATTTTCTTTCCACCCGTTTTCCACCCTTGCAATCAAACAAACCCTTATTTGCCAGGAATGTCAAACAAAACGGGAAAACAAGGAAACATTTGTCATAAAAGCATCAAGCAATTGGAGGAGCCAATTTCACTCTTATTACTGGTTTATCAAAAAAGATTCAAATAAAATCTGTCAATATTTCTGGTCTTGGGGTTTGATTTCTGTGGAACCAACATCCCCTTGAGTAAGGAGCTGCAAGGAGATGAAACAAACCTACTAACCTTGTAACAGCACCCATTGAGCGACCCCACAAACCAATCAAAGAAACATTCCCATCTGCCCGTAGATAATCAACCACGGCTCTTAAATCTTCCTTCTGTAAAATCAGACCACATTTCCTCAGTAGAAAATAGATACTAAATAGTATTAACGAGCAATGAAGATGAAGCCATAACAGATTGCTGGGGCACATCACTTATGCAGGAAATCAGGTAAACAGAGACAATTACCGAAAGAAATAAGTCCTGACATTCTAGAAGACATTACAACAGGCAAATAAACTAGTTATAGCATTTCAGCATAAATGGAACAATGTCAACAACTAATTTGGATAAATCTCCTCCATTTTGCTCAGGAAATTGCATTACTCCCCCATATAATATTCTTATTCCCGTAAAAGATGCATTTAGATGAGTAAGATCTTGGTCGTCCAAGAAATATACTTCACTAGATTTTATTTTTTTATAGGTAATCTCTCATTTTATTAATCAAATGATAATACACAAGGTGTGCATAATCAAATATACTTCACTAGATAGAATTGCATGCTTCAATTTATCGTTTATTTGCTCAGAAAATTAAGATCACACCGTGCACCCTACACACGCGCGCACACACAGACGAAATGATATGAGTTACTCAGATATTTACCTCGTTCCAGCCCAGAGTTACATGCTCTCCTCCAGAGAGTCCAGAACCAGAGAAATCAAGAGTGAAAACTGTTATATTCAAAGGCAACAATATAATAGCAGCTTCACTAGCATCCGCTCGGCAACCACTGACACATGATCAAGAAAAGAGATCATTGGTAAACAACAATTGATGTGACTGAAGGTAGGGGAATAGGAGAAAATTTCAGTCCATACCATATCAACTGACCCACATCAGCAAGTAAATGAAATGAGTAAAATTTCACGGACCAGATTTGATTCACTCACATACAACAATAGATTGAGCTCATTATACCAATTATCAAGGATAAAATCCAAATTTACGAGAAGACCAACGAAAGATGGAGGCATTAGACTATCAATGCAAGTTTCTGCTGAAAACAAACACTGACCTATTTCCATGGCAGTATATAACACAGGGAAAGACACATCCTTCAGGACGACCAATAGGCATGTAATGACTACATTGAAGAGTATCTCCTCGGCTATTTACAACCTGTAGAATGAACAAAGCTCTACATATATAAGACCAAATTGTTATGATTGAAAAACTCCAATCCCATCAAAAGGAAGAATAAAAGAAAAACCAGAATCTAAAAGTGATATCTGTAGTCTGAAAAACCCAAAAAAGGAGGACTTGAAACTATTTTAGGACATAGTAATTTGTGATCAATTATGTGTTTGTGTCCAATTGTACTTAAATGCAGATTTAAGAAACCATATCGGATTTTGGTACGAGTTTTTATTGGGGGAGAAAAGTATAGGAATATATTCACAATTCGTATTCCATCTATCAATTGATTTTTGCCCCGAGGATTTGAGTGTTATGCAAAGTCAGCAATCTGTCTGAATGCATCTTACCTCCAAGTCTTTCCTCTGGTACCATTTCCCTTTAAGCATGAATTCTTGATCTAACAAATCATTTTTCGGATTGTATTCAGCTCTGTAGTCAAGAAATGAATAATGATAAATATACTAGTGTCCCGAATTACCATTTTGTAAAGCTATGCAGAGAAAAGGAAGCAGTGCACTGAAGATTAAAGGCTATGGTGCCTCTAATCCATTGAATAAACAAATTATATATTTTGTTCATGATTCAAAATCATGAAGCAGAAAGAAAAGTAATGCAAACCAAGAACGCAAAATGGTTTTGACAAGCAATTGCAACCATTGCAGTCACAAAATATCATTTCAACTGAACAATATCAAGAATAACATGCAAAACAACATTTTAGCTTCTTCATGAAGCAAAGTCAGGTATCTTTACTAATAAAACTATACTTCGTTACATGATTTCCGTTCCCTGCGAATTTGATCCATACGAATCAGAGCCTCAATGCCAAAATTGGATATTTACTAGAAGGATGAAGGTCATCGTCAGGATATAATGTGTAACAACTAATCCATTAGTCTGATATATCTAGAAAATGTAGTATTGGTCTTAGACATTGATTGTTTAAAGCTGGAAATTAAGAATTTGAGCTTAATAAATATGAAATTTTCGACCTTGCTAAGATGATAAGGAACCTGATTGCAATTGCTGCATTTTGTGGTTTTTTATATATATTTGTGAACTGAATGTGAAAAACTGAATTAAAATTATGAGAATTGACAGGAAATTACACAGTTGATCAGCTTTCAAGTGTTGCTCTCCCCCATTTTCACCCTAATTTCTGCCTAAGTAAAATGGAACTACCCTCACCTGTTTATACTGCAAAGCCTATACAATTCATTCTGCTAAATTCCCATATTGCCCACCACTACTTTAGCTAACCCACTAGTAACCTATCGTAAGACTCCTAAATGATGAAAGAATTCGAAGTTAGAGAACTTGGATCTAAATAGCAATATAATTCAGAATTAAATAGCTCAATGGTCTAAGTGATAACATAATTCAGACTGCAATATCCTAATTCAGAGTAAGAGCAATCTGGTCTAAACATATCATTGAGTCATGCAAGAGAACATAGTAGTTGAGATCAAAACCTAAATTGTGTTTGGAGGGTTCAAGGTTCGAGTTAGGCCCCATAACCTAACATGGGATCATAGAACCTAGGTTTAAGCAAGCATGTGACGGGGACGTTTACATGAAAAAGCTTATCTTTACGTAAATGTTATTTGAAGAACTAGTAATCTTTTCACATATATGGATACTCTTAGGATTCAGAAATGCTTGACAATTTTCCTTAAATCTCCTGGTCGCTGCATTAAAAAATTAAAAAAATAAAATTCATGATCTTCCTTTCTGAAAGGCATCTAGGAAAAGGATCGATTGCCAATTTCTCTCCCAATTTCTGGTAAAAGCATGTGCAAAAGAAGCTTCAAGAGTAACCGGAACTGAATAACTATTCTAAGGCCAAAACACATTTTTTTCTCTGGAGGCATGTAATTCAGGAGGGGCTGGCATTGGCCATGGCCTATCCTAAATTTTGGCAACTCCATCGGAAACTAGACACTCGTTCCAGCTTTCTATCAACTAAATATAAATTTTAAAAAAAAAAAAAAAAAAGCAAAAAACTTTCTGCAAGGTTCACTTTCACAGCAACCCGAGTTAGAGATCATTACACAGAGAACCCGACGTGTTAATCTAAAAACAAAAGAAGGGAAAGTAATCTAAAAGTTTTTAAATTCGTTTTATAGAATCTCCATTTAAATCAGATCAAGATCAAGACTTTAACCTAAAATAACCCTTTACTTACAAACCTTTACATAAACATCAAAAGCACTGACAATTCAATCAGAATAAGAGCATTCACCCGTTCCAATTAAGCTCCCAGCTATTCAGCACAGATAAATTATTATATACGGAAAACTAACCCATTTGAGAAACAACAGATTTCAAAAGGAAAAATTAACCCACCAAAAGTATTCAAAAATTCAGTTAATTGAAGACAAAATCTCCATTCAATGACAAAATACTAAATACCCATCTGAGAATTTTGACAAAGATTCAACTTTACAATATAAACACGTATAAAACATAAAATTCTATATACATAAATAGTTAGAAACATAAAAAAGAATAGATTTTTTCCTCACCTGGGTGGTCTTATAATGAAGCTGATAAGCTGTTCCATAAGAGATTCAAATCAAGTTTTTCTTTTTTTTGTCCCTCTTCTCACTAAACAGCTTCTCCTTTTCTCTTTTCTTCTTTCCCTGTATTTTGCACAAATGAAAAGTTTCTAATTCTTCTGAGATATGCAACTATCAGAATAAAATAATTCTTCTGAATTATATATTCAAGTAAATTTTTTCTTTGGAAATAAAAATATTTGTGATGAAAACTTTTTAGGAAATAATAAAAGAGAAGCACTATCAGAAAGGAGGAGAAAGAATTGCAAACCGGCCCTCGTCATTTGTTTTTGTTGTTGGCATGGGCTGTACACAGTACATTTGCGTTTCATTTCTTGCAAAATAAAGAAAAAAGAGCATTTACCGCCTCTGTCCCATAGACATATTTCCTTTTTCATCTGTCCTAACTCCTAAATTATAGGTTACTTTTTTTATTTTATTAAAGTATAGATATTTTTAAATTTTCTAATATACTTAATGTATTTTATTATCAACAAATATAATCGTATTTTATTTAAATTATTTTTAATATATGAGTATATTAGAAAAAAAATGTAAGAATAATTAATATTCCTAACCATATTAATTATATTTGTTTAATTTTTGTGAAAATAAAAACAAGTTTATTTTTATGGAGACGTCCAAGAATTTATTGTCCTGGCATGTCATGAAATGATTTAGCTAGTCTAGTGGGGTAAGTGCACATTATATTTTCATCTGTGCTAGACTGATCGGATAGATCGCCCTGTCCGTCCAAGAGACAATGTAGCACCCCATAATATGTACAGCACCCCGCCTAAAAGGGGGGCCACATCACCCCCTCTTCGAACAAGGTCGATTTGATCCTATTTGAAGAGCTTTACTCTTTATATCTTAGGCTAGTTTATTGGTGTAAGTGAATGTTAGTATAATGTTTAAATCTCATTCTTTACGATTTATTTATTTTTAAAATTTATTTTTAATCATACATTCTATATTTTGTCATTAAAATAATTTTACATATAAATTCAATTTTTATAATCACATATTTTAAAAATAAATCTACTCTCAAAAAATGAGCTTCTTGTTTATTTTTCTAGTTATCTTTCCCATTTGTGGGAGTAATTACAAAATCACAGGCAACACAGATATCTTTGTAAATATATAAGAAATTAATTTTCAGTTTATTTTATTTTATTTTAATCATCAATTATGTTATAAACAACGGGTACTCTATTGATAAATTAGTTTGGGATAAATTTAGACATTATAATATACTTTTTGTAAAGAATTTGATGGAGGATGCACATCTCAAGTTGGACTAGGGACAAGATCATGGTCGATTTTGCATAGAGGCGAGTGAGGCATGTGCCTCAGGCCTAACATTAGAGGGGACCTTAGGTTTTAGTATATTTCATTCTTTTTTTTCTTTTCTTTTTTTTTTATAAGTTAGCTTCACTACGATTTTTTTATCAAATATTTGATAAATTAGGTCCATTCCATTCGATTTATAAATAATGCCCAATTATATTTTTTTTCATTGTGGGAATTACATTTCTAAATTAAGTCCATTTCAAATGCAACAGAAAGAGACAAGTGACATATGATTTCTCAAACTCATGTTGCAGTGATTTCTTTATTTTACTCAACTTGTTCATCGGATAGGTAGTATTCAATTTATTTTTTTAAAATAAGAGACGTTTTACTTGACTTGATAAAAATTAACGAAGATCCTCAAACAAAGAGTGAAGCCGAGTCCTTAGCGATGATGAACTTTAAAATATTGAGTTCTTGCTTAGCATGATAATATGATAAAAGTTATTGCATGCAATCAATATTATGAGTAAATTTCTTCAAATCGAAAATATTGATATTGATGGTGTTTTCAACCTCTTATAGGGAATTGTTTCATTTTTCGAAAATTATAGAGAAATTGAATTTGCTGTTGTGATGGATAAACTAATGAAAATGGCAAGTAAAATGGGTACTGAAGATATATTCTGATAAAAACGTATAATTTGAATAAAGAAGCAATTTGACGAAAATGGTACTGATGAGGCATATCAATCGGTTGAAAAATCTTATAGAGTTGAATACTTTCTTTTTATAATTAATCAAGCTCTACATTATTTAAGATTTGATTTGAACAATTTAATCAATATGAAGAGACATTTAAATTTTTATTAAATTTGGAAAGATTAAGGTGTACAATTTTTTCAATTTGTTGAAGCTTTGTATGAATTTTGAGAAGTGTCCGAAACATAATGGACGTTCGAATATTAATGGAGATGATTTATTTTCGGAGTTCTTGAGGAGCTATATACTAAGTGAAGCAACGAAAACAATTGAAGTGCTATAATATTTGAAAACATCTCAAATGCTTATATTACTTACAAAATTTTGTTAACACATATCTTATTTTCAATCAACTATATAAAAAAAAAAAAAAAAAAAAAATTGAATTGATTGACTACGTTCTGAATTGAGAAAAAAAAAACAATTGAATAGGTAGGCTATTCAAATTTTAATAATGTTTTTGCATCTAAAATCGCTAGACGAATAGTATTAATTTAACTGATTGTTTGAAACATTCTCGGCTTTGATATTTGATTATAATATAAATCTTTTGTATAATACATTTTATTTGTTGGTTTATTGTTAAGTTTTATGTTGAAAAGTTAACGATTGACTCCATAATACATTTATAGATTTTGCATGCATATTAAATTTTTGGGGCTTAATTTATGATGTTCGCCTCAAGCCTCGAAAATTATGGAACCGGCACTAGACATTATAGTTGTGTTCTATTGGATACGATGTCTCTCCTTGTTGCTAAAAACTTGAAATAGTCAAAACATTCTTCAATTGAGGTTAGTTAATGAGACTATCCTATGGGGACTTAAGTAGTGTTATAAAAAACATAAAATGTGGTTAAGCGTGGAGTCGAATCTTCAAGTTTTACGAATTTAAGCGAGCCTAGGCGAGGTTTAGGCATAAAAAAGTATTTTATTTATTTATTTATAGTATTATTTTAAGTTTTTAATCATTTAAAAAATCATTTAATAATTAAAATAATGCATATTAAACATCTAAATTTATAAAATACAATATTTACTTAATAACTCCTATCATTAATCAATTATACAATTTTCAAGATTTCGAGATATAAAATTAGAATATTTTTCATAGTTTCAATTTTCAATTAGACAAGTTCTAGATTTATAAGACTGCATACATGTTTTTAAAACTTTAATCTTAATTAACTATTTAGATAAAGTCATTTTTAACTTTTGTACAGATAATATTTTTTTAAAAACATGAAATTAAACTTTAATGAAAAGTTTTTTTTGAAAATAATGAGCTAAGTCAAATAAATGATTTAAAAAAAAAAACTAATAAAGTGCTTCTATGAAAAACGAAAAAAATAAATGAAAAAATTTGATCATTTAAGAATTAAAAAATAAAGCGTCTAGACACGAAGCGATGTGTTTTGCCTGAACTTCAAGCCTAGGTGCCGTCTGGACGAACTTTTTAAAACAATGAACTTGTGCGACATTTAATTCCACTCCCATAGTCAAGTTAATTACTATGTGTGTAGGATAATTTGAGAAAATTTATGTAGACTAATGCGCTTCATATTTGGAATAGGCTGAACATGTTACCTCATCTCATGTTGAGTCAAAATTATTTTCCGAGCTTAGAAGTGCGTCTGCAAGAGAGAGAAAAGAACAGAACGACTAACTTCAACACACTAGTCGACCTTAAATGGAACTTGGTATTCCAAACATAAGCTTTAGCTTCTTGGGATTTTGTCCCTCTAGCTCAACTTACCTATGGTTAATCTTAAAGGGAAATGCTTGGTCAGCTAAATATGAGTTTTTAGCAGTGTTTTAAAAAATGCGTCTAGGCGACGGCTAGGCACGAAGTGTGACTAAGACGCTTCGCTTTGAGGTTAATCGAAAATTAAGCGTCAACGAAAATGTTGATCGCTTAATGCGCGCCTAGACTTGTTGACCGCTTAATGCGTGTCTAGGCACGTCTAGGCGCGCATTAAGCGGTCAACATTCTCGTTGACCGTTTAATTTTTTTTTTTTTATAATTTTTCATCTTTATTAAATGTACTTTTTTTTTGTAGAAGAAAAAGAAGATATTGAATTGGAATCCGATAAAGAATTAGATAAGATTTAAGCTACAAGCTATCTATGTTATGTAATTATGATTTTGAAACTTATCTTTTGTAAGAATTATTAAGTACATACAATATTTTATAATTTTAGATGTTTGGTATTTATTATATGAATTATTAAATATTTTTTACAATAATTTAAAATTTAAAATCAAAAAACTTTTTTTACGCCTAATCTTCGCCTAGGCTCGTAAAGTTTGAAATTTGGCCTCCACGCCTAGCCACGCTTTACGTGTTTTAGAACTCTGATTTTTAGCTCCTATTTGACAATGGTACTTTTTAAACTTTTTTTCTTACATATTCATTTTCAACCATATATTCATACAATAAAATATTCTACACATAAACTAAATAAATAAATAAATAATAAAAAATAAAAATTTCTTACTTTTTAACCACACAATCTTCTAAAAATCACTATTTAAATTTTTTTTTTTTTCGAAAGTATGATTGTCAAACAGGGGCTTAATTTATTTAGTTTTTGCCATTTGAGCTCCTCTTGCTTGTAGAGTCATAGTTAACTGCTTGGCACACTTATCTAGTTTGACTTCCTCAAATTAAAGTCCTCTTTTGTACAAATTAAAATTTAGATTTTAATTTAAGTCAAAATCAACAATCGATTTTAACCACATATTTTATGAATTTCACAACTTTTCAATAATACATTTCATCAAATTTCATCAAAATATAAAATTATGATTTTAATCACCATGTGACTAAATATTCTTAAATCAGCTTTGACTTAATCAGCTCGTGAACATTAGTTGTTACATCGCATCATGTCAACTTCATAGTCATGATCTTATTTTAGTTTTGATTTAGTTGGTACATAATACAAAAATGTAAAAAACAGAGTATAATATAATACACAATTAAAGTACAGGGGGAACATAGTTACATTTGCTATGTTGACAGCACCTATGATTGTCTATTTTTGCTTTTTTGCCAAGTCTGAGTGAAAAGAAGCCACATTCCCCATGTATTTCCCCTTTAAAGATTTCCCCGTACTCCAAGCATGCCTCAAGTCAAGATACATTCAATGGTGTTAATTGGTAAATGCTACTGGTCAATGAATAACCAAGCACGTGTACTTGAAAATTATTTAGCACCTGTTTGAGCTTCATTTTTGGACCAAATATATTTTGAAATAATATTTTATTTAAGAATATGTAATTAAAAGTAGGAAAAAAATTGTATTTGTGCGTAAAATCTTTTTATAAGAAAATATGTAGTTAAAAATAAATTTTTAAAAAAATGAGTTTTTGTAAAAATGAGCGACAAATCTAGTAACTGGGGAACATTGGGATTGTTCTATATGAGCAATTGAAGTACGTGTGTTAGGAGTTACAATTCTATATGAGCAATTGAAGTGTACGTGTGTTAGGAATATATAACACAACATATTCCACTTGTTATAAGTATGGACTCACACATATTTTCACATTAGTATGATATTATCCACTTTGGGTCTAGACTCTCATGGATTTGCTTTTAGAGTTGCCCAAAAGGTTTCATACCAATGAAAATATATGTTCATACTTATAAATCCATGATCCTCCCCACTTTTAACTGATGTGGAATTTTGATTGCATACTCAACAATCCTCCCCTCAAACAAAGGACCACAGAGCTTTCCATCAAACTATCATCTATCCGTCCATCCTTCTCATCAGGAAGAATTCCTGCTCCATCGAGATCAATCACTCTTCTCCACCGCGTTGAGGCACGTGCCTTATGTGAAGCACTTGAGTATCGCCTACCTTGAGAGTTTGCTCTATCCAGATCAACTTCTCTCCACCGCATTTGGGCACACGCCTTACGTTAAGTATCGGGAGCACACCGCCTGTCCAATAGAGTTCATCCACGGATACCATCGCAAGTTAATCGAGACATCATCTTCGTTCGACATTCCGAGAATTCATCCACATGGCTAATTTTGAAGGCATGACTCTGATACCACTGTTAGGAATATGTAACACCACATATCTCACTTGTTATAAGTATGTAGTCTCACATATTTTCACATTAGTATGATATTGTTCACTTTGAGCCTAGACCCTTATGACTTTGCTTTTTAGATTCTACCAAAAATGCATCATACTAATGGATGTGTATGTCCAAACTTATATACTCAAGATCCTCCCAACTTTTAATGAATGTGGAATTTTGATCGCATACCCAACAACGTGTTTGGAAATTGGGGTCTGTTTGCCATTTGATAATACCCAATTTTGACTTGTGGTTTGAACTTTTAAAAAAATCGAATAGTCCGTTTGAGTTTTTTGGCACTTTGACATCAGATTGAAGTTTCGAGTTCAATCCCAAATGAAACGTAATATTGTAGTTATATTTAGCTCCTGTTACGACGGCTTGATAGCTACTGTTGTAACACTCAATTTAATAATATAAATATATTATTTATACTTTATAAATTAAATCTGAGCCACTTAGATCTAGATCTAGGATGCAAAGGGTAATTAAGAAAATGTGGACCTCTAATCATTACCTTGATTAATCCAATGGTCCAAAAGCGTCAGCATCTCCAACAACCTTTCACAACCACTACCAGCACAAAAAAAGTGCCACAATTAGTGCATATGCTTGTTTAAGCTTAAAAAATTACTTACGAGCAATAAGTAAGTTTTAAATTAATTAATATTTGATCAAATTTAAAATAAAATTAATTACTCTTATAAAGTAAATTTTACTTTATTAGTATATATAAAAAAAAAAGTAACTTTACTTGTTGTAAATAACAAAATGGGAAGATAACAATGCTAATTGAAATGTTTGCATCATTTAACCCATGTTTGGTCCTAATTTTTAAAATTTCATTATTCTCAAACTCATTTTTATCACACTTTTTATACAACTTACAACTTTTATCTACCCTTTAACTATATATTTTCATCTCTGTTTTTTTCTTATGAAAAAAATTGTTTGCAGTAAATTTCATTAAATGAATATAATTTACTATTAGAAATACATTTTTAGTGAGTAATAATAAAAATATAAAGAGTTTAACATATTTAATTTATCAAAGAAAATTTCATCAATAAATGAATTAAGAAAAATGTAAAACTTAAATATTAACTGAAAAATTCTATCAAAAACAAAATAGAAGTTAGAAAAGTAAATTATAAATCGATAATTTTTTATAAGGATAGAAATAATAAATTGTTTTACTTGTATGTACATTATAAAAGTATAGACTTGAACACCATAAGTGATTCTCAACACTGCCACTATCAAAATTATTGTCAATAATCCTGATGAAGGTATGTCAGTGATCCCCAACAGTATCGTTGTCGAAAATTCTATCTACATCAAGAACATTTATTGATTCCAATTAAAAACACCAACAATCATATAGTTAACGAAAGCCAACAAACTCTCATTGATGAATAAGGCACCGTTTATGATACCTAACAACATCATTAACATCATGTTATCAAAGTGCTGATGAAAGTAAGCCGATGATCACCAATGAAACCACTATCGATAATTTTGTGTTAATCACCAATAAATGATTAATTCAATCTGAATCACACACCATTAAAAATAAAATATCATGACATGCATACCCATAATTTTTTGTTTCTAATTTTTAACCACAAATTTTTATAAAATCATTTTTCACAAAATCTATTATTAAAAACCTAAATCAAACAGGTTCTTAGATTCATTGTCCAGGTAGCCTTCCATATTTACATTTTTTTTTTCTTTTCCAATCTTTACTTTGTGGGTTTTGAATAATAATCATAAGCATAGTGAGGATCAAAAAAAAAAATCGCTAAAGAATACATGACAAATCTATAATATATTAAATATCACATCAAGTGAAAATCATTTTTTGAACGATTATAGTCCTTCTACTATTCAATTATTTCAATAATATCATATTTTTCGTTTTTCAATATGTATTTAATTTACAATTTGTTTAGACGATTAGCATCCAATTTTACTTAATTAAAAATTAAATTATATTCATTTAGCATAAATTATTTAACATTCATTATTATGTATCTATTTCTTGGTATTAATTCTAAATTTATTAACATTCACGTTAATTTATGTATCATATTTGTTATTCATCTTCATTTATGTATTTAGTTGTAATTATAATACTTACATTCAAGTATGTGTTTCACTATTTATGTTCATGTATAATAATTAATATTTATTTTTAGCGGTTTACATTTTTCTTGATGAGAACCACGTAACAACGAGCACTACACAACCCCGTAAAATATTAACACGGAACTCAAGAACGTCAATAAGTCAAGGTATTGGATTTAATCCAAAAATAACGAACCAAGCAACCAATAAACAGGAATTTACCAACCTCTTGATCATGCAATAATTGAAACTCACCAGGATTGTGAACACCACAGGATGTTAATCTTTATAAGTTCATTGAACGCTACAAGAATTAAAATCCTTGATAAGTTCGGATTGTTCCATTAAGAACAAAGGAAAATAATCTATCAATTCAATTCATATCAAAAGTCGTGTAATACAATAAATAATATAAATCCTATTTATACTAAACCTTAGAAACTAATTTAAAATGGAATAGAACTCCTAAAATATAGAAAGTTTTCAAAAATAAGAATTATTGTCAAAATAAACTTCATCACGCAAAAAGGAAATATTCTCCCAAAATTAGTACTATTTCAGATAATATCATCCCCTCTCTCTTCGAAAGGATTCGACCTCGAATCCATACCTTGAATGCGCAAATTATAACTCTTGTTTCCAATCATGTCAAGAACATGAAATGGTCTCTCTTCTCTAAGATGTAGTTTGGATCTCTTTTGAATTCGCACCCGTCTCTTTTGTATGAACACCCACCATCACATAGATCAAAGTGTGCTTGTCCCAACGGCTTTCTTCTGTAAGTTTGAGATGCTCCAAGAACTGAGTAATCATGCTTCTTCAATGTCTTATCCTGTCTAGGTGATTGTAGCAATGACACTGCAAATGGACTCATGTCTCCCATCATTTCACCTTGGTATTTCAATCAACTGCATATGAAATCCTTCCATGGCAACTTCTTTACCTCTTCAGGGATCACATAGTCAACCTCTGGTATTAAAGAATTTTTTAAATTGAGGTATGACTGATTAATTTCATCCACAAGTTGTTCAATAGGCTTGTTTTCATGGACAAAATCTTTAGAATCATGCAATATAGAAATAGCCAAACTAGGAAGGGGATTGTTAGTTCTCACTGATGCCTTCTCAACTCCACTCTCATTTTCTTGCAAGCTCACTTCTTACTTTCTTCTCTCTCTGAAAACTCACTTTCTTTTTCCTCTTGTAGCTCCTCATTTCTTTTATATGCCACATCTCCACTCTTATTTTTATTTTCACTCTTTTGTGGCTCTACTATTTTTTTCATCATACTTAATCACCTCACTATTTTCTCTATTTTTCCTCCATTGTTCATTGATATGATCAACTTGAGAATTAATCATGTCGCGAATTTTTGAAAATTCTAGTTTATAATCTAAACCAGTCAACTTACTACTAACATGCTTGACAACATGTGTTTTACCCCCATCGAATTCTCAACTCCACCACATTTCTTGGGATTCTTTCGAATCCCCTTTCATGCATATCTCTCATATACCCATAATAGTGATTAGGTGCATATCGTTTCCTCATAATATTCATCAACTCATCCCAAGATTCAATAGGTCTCTCATAATTTCTCCGCTTAGATGTTGTCAACCGATCCCACCAAATTATAGCATAATCTACAAATTGAGTTACATCTAAGTTTACTTTTCTCTCCTCAGAGTAGATATGACCATCAAATATAAGCTCCACTTTTTCTTCTCACGCCAAGTATGCCTCCGGATCACTCCTTCATTTGAATGAAGAAATTGTTGTCTTGCTATTGCACATACTTCTATCATCACATTCTCCACTAAGATTTTTACCCCATCTCATTGGATTGGGTACTCTACACTTTGCCCCCAATGAAAATTAGCAACATTTGTGTCCAGCATGTCCAGTCGTATCTCAAATGCTCAAACAAACGGTCAAACTGTCGTATCACATCATTCGACATCCTAACTTCTAGAATTGTTTTCTGCCTCACTTTTATCCCATCGTGTATTACTCAATTTCTTGTGAAATTCAAACTAAATGTGAGTAAGATTTGTAACCAAGAAGACTAAAAAATGAGTAAAACGATTGGATGAAATTTTGAATGAGAATTCTTTTTAATTCAAGAAAGTGGTTCTTGAATGTTTGGATTATGACAGACAAAAATAAATTAGACTTAGGTAGATTGTAGGATACTGACAATTCTAAAAATAAATCAAATAATTTTTTATTCTTTTTTTTGTATGAACAGTACCTCGGATGTGAATAGTAAAAAAATTTACTCGAAAATTGAATACGAAATCAACGAAACAAACGAAAGTTAATTTGGATATTAGATTAGCCCCGAAACAACTTTTGAAATTTTTTTTTGGAAACTTTTGGATTGCAGACTCAAAAAATATTACTGATTCGAAGAAACACAAAAAAAGATCAAAAACAAAAGACTCAAAGCAAAAGAAAGATAAATGGATATAACCTTGATTTTGGAGTCTAAACTCTGATACCAAATAATGAGAACTACGTATCAACGAACACTACGCAACCCCACAAAATATTGACACAAAACCCAAGACGTCAATAAGTCAAGGTTTTGAATTTAATCCAAAAATAATAAACCAAGCAACCAATAAATAGGAATTTACCGACCTTTTGATCACGCAATGATTGAACCTCACTAGGATTGTGAACGCCACAAGATATTAATCTTGATAAGTTCGTTGAACGCCATGAGAATTGAAATCCTTGATAAGTTCATCTTGTTCCATCAAGAACAAAGGAGAGTAATCTTTCAATTCAATTCATATCAAAAGTCTTGTAATATAATGAAGAATATAAATCATATTTATACCAAACCCTAGGAACTAATTTAAAATAGAATAAAACTACTAAAATATAGAAAGTTTCCAAAAATAAGAATTAGAGTCAAAATAAACTTCCTCACGCAAAAAAAAAAATTCTCCCAGAATTAGCGCTATTTTGGATCATGTCATTTCTCATATTTAGATCAAAATGGTACATGGATGATGGATGGTCAAATATTAATTTTACAGCATTTATATTTCAAAATACCGTGCGACGCACGTTCTACTCTAATTAGTGCACAAAAATATAACAGTGTTTCGATGAGGAGTGTTCATTTTTTACCCTAGACTATCCATTCTAAATCAAAATCGAATCGAATCGAATCGAATCAGTCGATTGAGTTCGATTTCAGTCGAAATTGGTTCGACTTTGGGTCCTAAAATTGAGAATCAAATAACTTTGGTCCTATTTTTTATTCTAGTTACTGAATCAATTTCGATTGGATTCCAATATTTTTTTTTATAATCTCTCAACAAAATCATCATTTATATAAATTCACGTGTATTTAGCTCCTATTTGAGTTCCATTTTAATTTTAACATATTTTTCTCTTTTTTTCTTTTCAATCGCTCATTTTTCAATAAAATAATATTACAGATAAATTCAAGATTTTTTTTTTTTTAACCACACATTCTCTAAAAAAATTATTATCCCAAAATACATTTTCCCAAAAATAAGGCATGAAAGTGACATAAGAAAATTGCATTAAAAAAAAAGACTAGAAGCAATAGTTGCATGGAAATTATAAAGACAATCTAGTCTAGTATGATGATTCTTCTTTTTCCTTTTTTCTTTTTCATTGAACCAATTCCATCTTTACAATTCTAAATACCCACCCCTAGCTTTAGTTGTTCATTAATGGGAGGTTAGATCATATTTCCTCTTTTTATGTCCGTAAAAATCTATTGTTTTTTTTTTGGATGAATATTTCTTAAATATCAATATTAAAACAAGATTGAAGAGATTGTTCATCTAAGAAAAAAAAATCAATAACCGATCTGAATTCAGTCAGTAAAAACCCAAAAATTGCGAACTTCCCAAACGAGCCAAAAATCAGAAAGGTCATCCCATTTTTCTAAAATATTCTTCACCACTGATTAGATCCTTTAAATATTGACCTTTAATTTTACCAAAACACCAATTTTTAAAACATTGAAAAATACTATAAACACATTGATTTTAGGAAAAAAAATGCAATTACGGTACCAGACATTTCACTTTTATACAGACTTGACCCAAACTTTTAATTTGTGGTACTAAAGGTACCAAACTTTTCAAAAACTCACATCTGAAATCCAAATGGATAGTTTCTATTAGTTTGACAATTAGTTGTCCATAAAAAAAAAAGTCCACCCTCTTTTGATTAATTTAAAAGGGGTAATATGGTACTTTTATATTATTCCACAAAAAATAATTACATTAATTAAATAAAATATCAAAAAAAAAAATCTTCTTTTTCCCCACCTCCAAAACCAAATCCAAACACAAATGTCACCTTCCACCGCTAGCAACATCGCCCCCAACCTCCAACCCTACTACTGTCTCAAAACCAGGCACCACCATTGCCGTTAGTTGACCTCAAAATGGAAATAAATAAATAGAGCAAAAGAATGGCAGATTTTTTCATACTACACAAGGATGAGAATTCAATTTCTAAAACAAAAGAATCCTTAAACCTAAATTAGAGCAAAATCCAAAGCAGATTCGAATGGCGATCCCAGTTTGAGCGGTGTTGGGAAAATTTTAATTTGTCACGTGGGCACACATATATAATTAATTATGTATAAAGCTCTCTTAAAGTTAAGCACAAAATTAAAGTAATCTAATAAAAAATTATATTGTTAGGCTTAGGGCATCTAAATAAAGTGTTGGTCGGATTATATGTGTAGAGATCGAATTCCTTTAGAATTGTATTTCATGATGGACGAAATATATATGAAGACTATATAGAATTATGGTTCACAATTCATATGCAACTTCTCATTCATTGTGTTATCCCATCAATAAAAGAATACAAGAGAAAGCATACTGAAGGGGAAGATTCAATTCACACAATCAAGAATCAATAAGAAGGAATTCAAGAATCAACACTATGGATCAAGAAGCAAATCCAATAACAAGAATTAAAGAATCAAATGGGGCAAAATTCAAGATTAAAAGTGAAGAAGCCAAAGATGGAAAGATTGCAGTTCAAATTTCAAGATTTAATATCCGAAATCAAAATCCAGTAATAAAGAATCATTTCCAAAGAATTAAGGTATGTTTCGCATTATTAATCTTCTTGATAATTTGACATGGAGGATTTGGCAATATTAAAGGAAGAATTTTATGGTTGAAATTCATATATTGAGTTTTTCAATCTTTTAATTTGGAATATAAATTTTGAAATTCAGATTTTTTCAAGAATCTATTTCAGGGTTGAAAGTTATAATTTGGAATTTTCAATTTAGGATATGAATTTTCACCTTAAAATTCAAAAATTCAAATTTTTTTGGGACTTTTCGGAAATTCTGGTTCAAAACGGTAGTTACAGCGCCTTATTTTCTTGTTCAGGCTTTCTTTCTTTCTTTTTCTGGCCACAAAAGAGAAAAATAAAAAATATATATATAAAGGGGCAATCAATTTCAAATCATGGTACTTAATATTTATTTGGGATTACTAATTTTCTAAAATAGATTAATTGAAAAAACGTACTATCAAAGTAACATATCTTGCCTAAATTAATTTATTTGGAATATTTGGAAGATTGTGTGTACGTAATTCATGCGAATATTCATCGGCACAAAGGAATGCCAATATTTTGTCGAATTATTTGCACACATGTGGTAGTAAATATGTGACAATTGTAAAATTTTTCATCATGTGAACATTGAGTCGGTCCAAAGATAGACTTAATGTTTGACCGAATTTATTGTCAATATTTGATTCCTGCGCAAAGAGTACCACTTACAAGTTGATATTTATGTCCAAAGACTAAATATCAATGTCATGCTCGATCTCTTGTGATGGGATCCACCATTATTTGAAATGATTGATTGTCCAATACAGATTTTCATGTGAACATATTATTTAGATTTATGTTCTCTATTCGGTTAATCAATCCACTTCTGTAATATTTACCAACATCAATTCAATTCCTGCATTGGAACCAAAGTTTAAGGGCTGGAACAAGAACATTTGTATCGTTCTCGACGGCATGGATCTAGATCTTGCGTTAAGGACTAAACAATCTACTACTCTTACGAATAAGAATTTCGCTAATAAAATGAGACTTGATTAAGTGGGATCGCTTAAACTGCACAAGTCTTATGATCATAAAGCGTAAAATTCCAACAACATTCTGGGACACTGTGCCCAATAAGGTAACTGCCAATGAAATTTCTTAAACAAATATTCCAAAATGTTTTGCAAAAAATGCGATAATATCGAAATTAGTACGCTTCTGATAAACTTGATTTCACTAAAATATAAGACTAAAGAAAATAAACGAAAGTATGTCATGGATGTATCTAATCTTGCTTCAAAACCAAAGGAATTAAAGTTTGAGTTGTATAATAATTTGCTCGTAAATATGGTTTTGATTTCTCTTTCTGCATAATTCTGTTAATTTAAGGTCAGTTACCACTGTCAAAAGGAAATGTACTATTAATGAGCTCATTTCAAATTATGTGCAAGAAGAAAAAAATCTAAAGTAAGAGAGAACTGGAAGTACTCACTTAACAGATACTTCTAAGGACAAGTTAAAGAATAAGAAAGTTGCATCCGGTTCTGTTCAAAAGAAACAGCAAACGCCTGAAAATGATAATTCATTTAGTTGTTACTCTTGTGAAAATCTAGGAACGCGAATAGATATTGTACTAAATATCATGCTTGGCATGTAAACTCAAGTGCACTTCTCATTTTTGTTTGTTCTGGGGTTTAATTTAGTTTCAGTACCTAAACACATTTTGTGGATAAATTTCGGTGTCACTATTCAAATCAGCATGTCTCTACGGGGTTGCCTAAACAGCTTAAAGCCAATTGATGCTGAAAGATTCATCTGTGTGGGGCGATGACAAATCAGTTAAAGTTGAGGCTATAAGAATTTTTAGCTTATTATTAAAGATCGATTATTATTTAGATTTGAAAGAGACATTTGCGGTATCGTCTTTTTTGGGACGAAATTTGGTTTCTGTTTCTACATTGAACAAATTCGGTTACTTTTGTTCAATTAAAAATAGTCAGCTTACTCTTTTTCTTAATTCAAATATTGTGGGTACCAGTTCTTTTATCCGATTATGATAACATATATCTGCTTAATACGGTTGCCTCTTGTAAAGAAACTCAACATGTGAATTCACGTGATATTAAACATAAATTAACCAACGAGAATTTCGTTTCATTATGACATAAATGATTATGTCACATCTCTCAGAAGAGAATGAAAAATCTTGTGTCGGAAGGAATTCTTGATTCCCTTAATTTTTCAGACTCGGGTGTTTATGTTAATTAAATTAAAGGAAAACAAACAACCATAATCAGATAGAACTTCAAACGTCGTAGAACTAATACATATGAATATCTATAGACCATTTCCTTTCACTTCTTGGAATGGTCAACATTAATTTATTATGTTCATAGACGAATTTTTTCTCACTATGACTACCAATATCTCATCTATGATGAATCTCAAATACTGAACATGTTCAGGGCATACGAGACTAAAGTTGAAAACCAACTCAGTAAAAGTATTAAACAAGTCAGATCTTACCATAATGGTGAATACTATGATAGATATGACAGATCAGGAGAACAACGTTCAGGGCTTTTTGCTAAATTTTTAGAGGAATGTGGAATCGTCCCACACTACACCAAAATCTTTCTAGGTTGAAGCACTAAAGGCGGTAGCTTAAATTTTAAATAAAGTTCCAAGTAAAGTAATTGTTAAGGGATTACAAATTTTAAAGATCCCAATATTAGATCAATTTTCGAAACGAAAAATGTTCAATTCCTCAAGGATGTAGAGTTTTTTGGGGGAGAGAAGGGAGATAAAGTTTCAAGGTTAATGATCTTGTCTTTGAAGAAGAATATTTATATATATTTTTTGTTGCAATTGACAATGATCAGGATCAGGGACAAATTCTTACTTCAGATCTTGTTCAAGAAGCAATTTAAGATTAAGATAATATTACAAAATCTCCCATATACAATTAATAGATTGTTCCAGAAGACAAAGTCATCAATCTCAATAACAAATGTCATTAGGAAAATCTACTAAAGAAAAATGAAAGGCAGTTCAAATAATTTTATAGTCTTTCTCAAAGAAAATAATGATGATATTGTATTAGTGGAAGAAGATCAGATCAATCAATTTTCATCATGCAATGCAAATGAATAATTCTTAAGGGTGGATTGATGCCATGAATAAAGAGATAAAGTTCTTGAGCAACAATGACGTTTGTGAACTCATCCAATTGCCTGAAGGTACGAAGCTCATTGGTTTTAAATGAATATTTATAACCAAGAGAGATTCAAATGGTGGTGTGGAGAGATATAAGGCTCATTTTGTTGCAAATGACTTTACTCAAAAGGAAAGTATTGAAATCAAATAGACTTTCTCTCCGATTTCTATGAAATTTCTTTTTGGACTATTATGACAGTTGTGACACATTTTGATTTTCAGCTACATTTGATGGTTTACAAATTAAAGAAATTCATTTATGGGCTTAAGCGGATTTCCCGTTAATGGTATCACAAATTTCATTAAATAATTATCTAGTTTGATTTTGAGATAAATACAGTTGATGATTGTGTATACCACAAGTTCATTGGGGAGAAGCATATTTTTCAGGTATTATATGTCCATGACATACTATTTATCTGCAATGGTATATGCTTATTGTACGAAATCAAGAGAATTCTGTCATGAAAATTTGAAATGAAAGATCTTGGTAACTCCTCTTTCGTGTTAAGGATACAAATACTCCGGCATCGTTCTTGGGGTATTTTTGGATTATCACAAAAGAGCTATGTCGATAAAGTTCTTGAAGGATCTGAGATGTAGGTATGTAAACTAGGTGATACATCTATTATTAAGGGAGACAAATTTACTCTCAAATAATGCCCCAAGGAAAAACTTAAAGAAAGTAAAATACAACAAATTTATATTGCTTCAACAGTTGAGAGTTTAATGTATGTTAATGTTTGCATACGTCTAGATATGACATTCATTATTTGAATGCTAGGCAAATATTTAAATTACTCTGGGATGAATATTTGGAAAGCAGGGCATTAGGATATTCGGTATTTACACAGAACTAAGAATCACATGATCACATTCAGGAAAATCAGACCAATTGGAGATATTAGATATTTTGATTTTGATAATGGAATATGAATGCAAAATTTTGTCAATGGGTTGCACATTTTTGATGTATTTGAAAGATCAATTTGGTTATTTTGTGACAATAGCAGTCTTGTATTCCAACATGAATTTGACGATGTCAAAGTTTATAGACATCAAGTTTATAGTTATTAAGAAAATAATTCAGAGTGTTCAGATTTCTATGGAATATATTAGGACAAACTCTATAATTGCGGATCCACTTACTAAAAAATTATCACCAAATGTCTTTCATGAACATACTGCTCAAATGAATGTTGCATCTTTTGATGATATTCCAATTTAGTGAGAGTTTGTATTCGGATGTTGTCTATTTTAGACACATAATTCTATCCAATGTATATTTAATTTATTTTAGAAATAAAGTATTCAGTTGAGTTCTATCCTAATTAAAATTTATGGTTGATCTTATTAAAAAATAAGGTTGGACTAGTTGGAAATATGGATATTTTGATCATATTGTATGTAATTTTTACGCTACACATCCACACTTAATTTATGTCATTTGATTGTGTTGATATACGTGATCATTGAGAGGTTAGTTATGATATTTGTAACGAAGACCGCTTTGATCCTATATTGACATAATTAATAAACGAGATTGTTCGTAGATACTTTTGGTTATGATAGCAAAAGTTTTGACGTCATAAGGTTATACAAATTTATCAGGTAACATATGTGGCTCAAGTGGGAGTTTATTGAGAAAAATTTAATTTGTCATGTGGGTTTACATATGTAAATAATTGGGAATAAGACTATCTTAAAGTTAAACCCAAAATTAAAGTAATCTAATAAAGAATTAAACTGTTGGGTTTAGGGCATCTAATTAAAGTGTGAGCCAGATTATATTTATAGAGATCAGATTCCTTTAGAATTATATTTCATGATGGACAAAATTAAACTATTGGGCTTAGGGTATCTAAATAAAGTGTGGGCCGATTATATTTGTAGAGGCCAGATTACTTTAGAATTATATTTTACGATGGACGAAATACATATGAAAACTATATATAGGGTTATGATCCACAATTCATATGCAACTTCCCATTTTTTTTTTTTGTTATCCCATCAAAATAAGAATATAAGAGAAAATATATTGAAGAGGAAGATTCAAAACCCAAAATCAAGAAGAAGGAATTCAAGAATCAAGATTATAAATCAAGAAACAAAACAAAGAACAAGAATTAAAGAATCAAATCATGCAAAATTTAAGATTAAAAGTGAAGAAGTCAAAGATGAAAAGATTGCAGTTCAAATTTCAAGATTTAAGATTCGGAATCAAAATCCAGTATTAAAGAATCATTCCAAAAGGATTAAGGTATTTTCCGCATTATTATTTTTCTCGATGATTTGACATTGAGAATCTTGACTATAAAGTAATTAGGTTTTTATAAAATTTTAACAGGCGGAGCTTCGACGATTGCGTCGTCACGAATTCTATATTGGATGGGCGATGGAGGGTTCTTCTTTCCTGGCTTCTCTTCCATTTCCTGAATTCTTGTGTTAATTTTGAAGATTAAGATTCGAATGTAGTGATTATATTCAGTGGAACCAATTGACGAGAAAAAAATTATACACAATGAGTTGCAAAGGAAGAGAAAGATTCTTTCAATTTATAATGTAAGGATTCGTTTGATTGCAAGGGTAGAAAATGGGTGGAAAGAAAATGAATGACAATGAATTGAATTGCCTAGAATTTGTTTTACAGGGAATTGTAATTAATGATGTTTGATTTGTATAATTTTTCACCTAATCTGTTTGACTTTATTTTTCATGCAAATTGTTACTTTTTAGGATAAATTTTTTTACAATCTGTATTAAAATTTGTTTGGATTGCAAAAAAGCAAAAAAAATTAAAAAAAATAATTTTTGAAATTTTTTTGTATTCGTTTGGCTTTATTTTTTTACGCAAATTGTCAATTAAATGGATAAATTTTTTTACCATTAACTTTGAAATGTGTTCCAATTGCTTTAAAAAAAAAGTTGGAAAATATTTTCTCACCAATATGGTGAAAAAACGTTTTCTAATTTTTGTGCATCAACAACTTGTACCTTGAAAAACTTGAAAAACGTTTTTTCTAAAAAATTAGTACAATCAAACAGATGAATAGTAAAAAGAAGGAAAACGTTTTTCACCTTCCACGAAAAATGAATCCAATCAAACGGACCTTAAGAGAGATGATTTTCAATGGAGAAAATAGAAAGTGTAGTTTGACTTGACCATGTAACCTAAAAGTTATTTCGTTTTGACCCATCTGTGATGCTTTTGTGTGTATTTGGATCATTAAGCATTTTCTAGGTTGTGGGACTGGAGGTTGAGTGGGTGGTGCTGGTGAAAGGTGGTGTCTGTGTTTGGATTTGGTTTTGGTGGTGGTGGGGTGGGTGAAGGAGAAGAACCATTTTTTTTAATATTTTATTTAATCAATATAATTATTTTAAGTAGAATATTATAAAAGTACCATATTATCCCTTTTGCGAGTTTTTGAAATATTTGGTACCGTAGGTGTCACAAATTAAAAGTTTGCATCAAATTTTTATAAAAATGAAAGATTTGATATCGTGACTATAATTTCCCCTTGATTTTACTAGAAAAGAAAATAAAAAAAATTATGAACACAGGATATCATGGGATGGGTTGGGAGTGGAGTGGGGATTGTGATTAAGCCACTATTTGATACCCTTTACTTTTTTTTATTTTTCATATTCATTTTAACCTTACAAATATACAATAAAATATTTTACACGTAAGTTTAAATTTTTTTTCTTTTTAACTACACATTCTTCAAAAAATACTATTCAAAATAATATTTTTTAAAATTTAAGGATATCAAACAGGGTTAATTTGCAAGTTTTAAGTTTGACCCATGTTAAATAACTACATTAAGCCCCCCGTTTGATGGCCATTATTTTTAAATTTATTTTTCTACGTACTCATTTTTAATCACACATTAACACAATAAAATATTCACCCAAAATTTTTCTCTACCGATTAATTACTCATTATTCCAAAAATCACTATTCAAAACTCTTTTTTTTTTTTTTTTTTTTTTTTTCCATATAATGATAATCAAACAAGGACTCATAAATGATGCAAACATGTTTGAATTAGCATTGTAATAACAATGTTGTCTACTTAGTCCATGTTTGGTGGACATTAAAATTAAAATTTTCGTAAATTTTGATAAAAATTTATGAAATATGTGGTTTAGGGTTATGTATAATAAAATATGTAGTTAAAATTAATTGTTGATTTTGTTTTAAATTTTAATTCCTACCACGAGGTTTAGTAATTTAATTCTACTTGTTCTTGTCTGTATTTTTATACCAATGCAGAGAAACACTTATCTGGATTTGTTTTATAATGGCAGGTTTTGTTGGTGACCTCAAAGAGCCCAAAAACTATTTTCCTCCACTCAAATACCCACCCCTATCTACTAAGGAAAGGACAATGTAACTTTCCATTAGACTTCGTGGATTTCTTTATAACAATTTGTGAAGATTGTATCCACTTGCCCTTCTCTATCTCATTCTCTCTCCATCTAAGTCAATCCAGTTTTTGCAGTTGTTCTTCAAGACATTATCCTGCAGTTATCAGGTGGGTACTTCTTTTTCATCCATTTTGTGCCTTTTGATTTCAATAAAGAGGAAAAAAAGTGATTTCTTTAGCCATTTTGGTGTTTTCGAGGAGCTTGAGAAAAATCTTGTATTTGTTCGTTATGTTTGAAATCTGAATCAAATTTATTTTAAGTTACGAAATATGTACTTTGTCCTTGTTATTTTGGTGGAGAAAATGTATTTTTGAATAATTGAATGATGGAGAATAAGTTTTAGATTTATGTGTAATATTATTTTATTATAGAATGTGTGATTGAAAACAACAGAGACAAAAATGCATTTTAGGAAAAATGACTGCTTTATATCAATGTATTACTTATTGCTGTTATTTTCGTAACTTTTGACTTTTATATTTGCTGTGCGCCTGAATGAACTCAACCCATTTGGATGGTCTTTTCACTGTTAGGGCTTTAATTTCTTTACTGAAACTTGCTGGCTGAGTGAGGATTTTAGTTTGATTAAGGATTTATTGGCCATTCAGCGTGTGTATATACTTTTGCACACTAACTGTTTGCTTATTTGAATTTAAGAGGTATATAGGTGGGTTGTGTGGCGCATGGGCCTGCTCATTCAGAGAGGCCTGCACACGTGGGCCATTTTAAGGGCCGGGATGGAAGCCTCAGGATCTCCGCAAAGGGCATGACCCGTCCCATTTTATACCCCTAGTTGAATCATCACTTCCTAGTGTATAGTGTGAATTGACAAAAGGGATAGTTGCAATTACGGTCCAAACCTTTCAGTTTATTAGAAATTTTACTCAAACCTTTAGTTTGTGCCACTTATAGATCCAAACCTCTCATTTTGTTGCAGTATAAGGACAAACGGATGGGGTTGACCGTTAGTTGATCCCAATTACCCTTATTGAAATAGTTAATCATGTGGTCAAAATTATTTTTTGGGATCAACTAATGGTCAAACAAATTGAATCCATTCATTTGTCCTTGTGCTGCAACAAATTGAAAGGTTTTGGACCATGGATAGTACAAACTAAAGGTTTAGGTAAAGTTTGCAATAAAATGAAAGGTTTTGGACTGTGGCTTCAGTTCTCCCTTGACAAAAAATAAATTCTATGTACTTCACAAATCGACTGCTTAACACTTAAAAACGATATTTTGGTCAATTCCATTTGTTATAAATTGTATTTTTTAATCACAAAGAAATCTTTTCACTTTCAAGTATGAAAATCTTGACAACTTGTAGATGCAGATTAAGAATAATATGTAATGACAATGAAAAGGTAATAAATCTAACTATTTTGACAAAATAATTGAGCTTTAGTGTCTTGTGGTGTCTGGAAGCATCATACAGATTATGTGCATGATGAGAGACACTAACATTCTAACCAATTAAAGTAAATAAAAGATCAGCATAAGGGGATCAAGACAAGATATCGAATAGCTTATCAGATTTGTTGCCATGATCAATCGATCTTGCTTCCTCCTTCATATCTCTTTCTTTGAATTGTTTTCTTTTTATAAATATCGCATCTTCTTTAAACACAAAGTTACATTAGACAGGTTCAACCAAATAATTCTTCCTCATGTCCAATGTGGTAAACACGATCCTACGTTATGATGTTACTTTGGGATGCAATTGATTCCATCTTTGTGTAGCATTATAATATTTACTTCATGAAATGGAAGTTTCTTATTCACACTATTTTCAACTTTTCAGGAGAGAGGGTGAAAATGGCACAGATCTTGGCTCCTTCTGCACAATGGCAGATGCGAATTGCAAAAAACTGTACAGATGCGCATCCATTGATGACAAAGACATGGAGCTCTCTTGTTATGAAACAAAGCAAGAAAGGTACGGTTAAAAGCTCGGGAAGATTTAAAGTGTGTGCACTTCAGTCTGAAAATGGCACTATCAACCGTGTAGAACAGCTGCTAAATTTGGATGTAACTCCATACACTGATAAGATCGTTGCTGAATATATTTGGTATGTATTCTTTTCAAAAGTTCCATATTGAACGTTAAATTCCATATATTTGACATATTTTCTTGTTTGTATATACTTATTTTAAGGTAAGCAAATACACTATTTACTGAAAAGATAAATATTCCACCAATAGACTATTTTGTTGATAACTAACTGTAAGTTTTTTTACTGGTCTTGCTTGTGCATTCTGACCATTGTTTTGCTGTATACACGACAGGATTGGAGGATCTGGAATTGACGTGCGTAGTAAATCAAGGGTACACACTGATGATATGTTTCTGTTATCTGCTATGTGTTGGTAATAATAATGCATCTGTTCTCATATAATATTTTCTTATTCTAATTTCCAGACCATCTCAAAGCCAGTCAAACACCCTTCTGAGCTTCCAAAGTGGAACTACGATGGATCGAGTACAGGACAGGCACCTGGAGAAGACAGTGAAGTTATCTTATAGTAAGATCATGGGCACATGATGTCATCCACGTTTATAAGTTACTTCTCCTTTTGACCTAAAAATATTTGAATTTGCTCTTCAGCCCCCAAGCAATCTTCAAAGATCCATTCCGTGGTGGTAATAACATCTTGGTAAGTGTATCCAATTCGCCGTTCGTGTTTCTTTTTGCTCCGGTACTATTGAATTTCACTGTAATGTGCTCTTACATGATCTCAAGGTCTGCTTCTTAGACGTAATAAACATGCATCATGAAACAGGTCATATGTGATGCATATACACCACAAGGCGAGCCAATTCCAACCAACAAGCGTCACAGAGCTGCTCAGATTTTTAGCGACGCGAAGGTTGTTGCTGAAGTCCCATGGTAATCTATCCTTGTGAATTTTTTTCGATTTTTTTTTTTGCTCTACAAAACTTTTCCACCCCACATCTCAAAACAGACTCGAAAGCTTAAAAAAAGAAGCTGGATATCATTTTCTAATATTTTTTATTTTCAACTTGAATAAGGTATGGTATTGAGCAAGAGTACACCTTGCTCCAAACAAATGTGAAATGGCCACTAGGTTGGCCTGTTGGAGGCTACCCTGGTCCTCAGGTAATAACGTTTATGCGGTCTGGAAAATGTTAATATTCCATTTAAAATTTTGTTGCTTTCATCCATTTCTTCTGATTTTGGAAGGAAGATATTATGCTTCTAGATAAAGAAAATGTTGCTTAAATCTACGAAATGGACATATATTTTACAAGTTATAATGATAAATGACCAATTATTTGACTTTTTCACTTGTTTGGGGAATTTTTAGGGCCCCTACTACTGTGGGGCTGGGGCAGATAAGTCATTTGGTCGTGACATATCCGATGCTCACTACAAAGCTTGCTTATATGCTGGAATTAATATTAGTGGCTCCAATGGAGAGGTTATGCCAGGACAGGTCTCTTTCTTTGACTCTTCTTTCTTGAATGAACATGAAAATCGGTAGCAATCCTCTAATAACCCATCGATGATCTGTTTGATGCTTGCTGTAGTGGGAATTTCAAGTCGGTCCTAGTGTTGGAATTGAAGCTGGGGATCACATCTGGTGTGCTAGGTACCTCCTTGAGGTAATTTTTTTGTAAGTTTATAGAGTACAAGTTAAAGATCTTGTTGCTAAGAGGAGAACCCTATACAGCATATCTGTTCCACTATTTTATTTGAGTAACATGAAATACCTAGAGGTCCCTTCTACTTATATATCGACATGAACAAAATGTAGGTCATTCTTATCATAAAACTGTAAGGGCATGCACAATATGCAGTACTAGATAGGACTCGACGATAATATTTTTTTGCCCCTTAATATTGTCTTATACTATGCAGCCCACATTATCAAACATGCCATAAGTGCATGATAGAGCTGTGGCAATATTTTTCTTGATTGAATTAACGTGTCATCTGAGCACATTTTTGATGTTATTGTTATTTAAATATCTTAATCAGAGAATTACTGAGCAAGCTGGAGTTGTTCTCTCACTTGATCCAAAACCAATAGAGGTACTGTTGACTTCGTTTTGATAAATTTATTTTTCTTGGCGTGTAAATATGGAAAAGTCTAATCTAGCCATATACTGGAAATTCCAGGGTGACTGGAATGGCGCTGGATGCCACACCAATTACAGGTATTCAATTATTTTGTTGATATTCAGTTAAGAATATGCATAGCCTTTGTTTGGTGGAGATAAAATTCAAATTTTTAAGTAGGTTTTGATTGACGTTATAAAATGTGTGGTTGAAAAGTTGTGGGTCCATGAACAAATGATTGAAGTTGATTGTTGACTTTGACTTAGATTAAAATCTTGATTTATCCCCACCAAACAGGGGCCTAATATGGTCTAGTGTACAAGTTTACAACGACTTCAAGATATAGTTGCAATTTGCACGAAGATGCAATAATTCGTGTATAATTACTTGAATTCTCAGCACAAAGAGTATGAGAGAAGAAGGAGGATTTGAAGTAATAAAGAAAGCAATTTTGAATCTCTCTCTTCGCCACAAAGAGCATATCAGTGCTTATGGAGAAGGAAATGAGAGACGGTTGACAGGAAAGCATGAAACTGCCAGTATTGACACATTTTCATGGGTATGCTGAATAGTTCTAAGTCGAGCATCTTTAGTAAGATAAAAACTTGTTTTCTGGCTTCCTACTTATATTTCTTTGCCAAACTTGCAGGGAGTTGCTAATCGTGGTTGTTCAATTCGTGTGGGTCGTGACACTGAGAGGGAGGGCAAAGGTACTCTTGATTAAAAATATTCTTGATTGCTCTCTCCATACCTCCAGATATCTGGTGCCAAATTGTCTCTTATTTCCTTATTTCTTCAATAATAGAGTTGTCGATGGCTTCTTTTGGTGGGTTGGACCGGACAACATTGACAATATCAAAAAAAGAAAAAGAAGTCGAAATCTTATATATTGTCTTGTCCAATCCAATTCTCTATATGAAACGTGGTCTGTGTACTAATATGTTCATCAAGCTTCTGCATGCACACCATTAGAATCAAAGATCATACAAAACTCCGTGATACATTAATTTTGATAGAGAGGAGTAGATTTATTAACAAAGCAAAATCAAAAAAACTAAGGGTGCGTTTGGTTTGGGTTCTATTTTCTGTTTTCTATTTTAAGGGGTTATTTTAAGATTGCAGAAAACGCGTTTGATTTGACATTCTAAAAAATTGTTTTTCAAAACAAAAAACTAGAAAACATGTTTGGTTTAAAAATTTTAGAAATAATTTTATGACATTTTTTTAATTAATTTGATTATTTAGTAGAACATATCAATTTTACTAATAAGTGATCAAAAATATAAATATTAAAGTTGTATTTGGGTATGTTTTGAATGATTTTATTAATTATTTTAATTTGAGAAATATTTAAGTACATTTTTCTTGTTTTGAGTTTTATGTTGTAAAATTTTTCCTATTTTTGAAATGTATTTCTGAAAATAATGTATTAAACATGTTTTGAGTGCTTTAGAAAACTGAAAATTGAAAATGATCTCAAACGACAAATCAAACGCACTCTAAACTTTCACCGTTCTTAGATCCAACTATCACACCACTGATAAGATGTTCCTATATCCCATTAATTGTGAATGGTGAAAAAGACCAAAGCTCTTGTTGAACCACCTCATTTAAAGCTTAAGCTCTTAGAGAGGGGGATTTATTTTTTCATCGAACTGCTGATACACAATCTTCATAAATGGGCAACAATAGACTCAAACCAGGAACGTTGTATGTACTGGTAGAATCACCTTGCCTTAAAAAATGGTTAGAGAGATGTCAAATTTGTTTATTTAAATAATTTCTTTACGAGTTCTCTGGGCAACTATCCTTGCTTATCGTGGTGCTTAACTTTTGTGCTAGGTTACCTGGAAGATAGGCGTCCAGCTTCAAACATGGATCCGTACGTCGTGACTTCATTACTTGCCGAAACTACTCTATTGTGGGAACCAACACTGGAAGCTGAAGCCCTTGCTGCGCAGAAGCTGTCATTGAAGGTGTAAGCCATTGATGTTAAGGTACCTGTGCTTGAAGGGAATTACACGGTACCATTGATTTCACAGGCACAGAAGCTCGTTCCCTTTTGAAATCTTTTGTAAATAAGGTACCTAAAATTAGGAATGGCCACCCTTGAGCTTGAAAGATGGTCCCTTGAATTTGAGATTAGTATCAATTTTTAGCATTCATGAAATTCTTGGACAAGTTTCATGCTATTTTGGTTTGCCATTTGCATTGCATTGCTCTGAAGACTTTCATTTATCTATTGTTGCAAGTTTAACAGGATAATGCAGTTCTGTATTATTCATTCAATAAATTCTTCTTTAATCAAGTATGTCTTAAATTCTAAATAAATGAGTGTTCTTTAACAACTTGAGGTTAGATCAAGTTGTTCGATGTGTAATTAGAGTAGGTAAAGATCTTGTATGGAAGTCCTACTGTCCTAAAAATTGTGGACTTAGCGTGCTTTCGAGGAAAATGAATTCGACGTGCATGCAATAATGCATTCTTATTTGACAGCTTAAATTTTAGATGGCAAAATTGTTTGTCCCTACCGGTACCATGTGTTTTATTTTAATCTATTTCTTTTATGTTTTACAATTTAGATCGTATATAAAGAAAAATATATATAATTTTTAATTAAATGAATAAGTGAAAGGGTAGTAAATGGGATATTTAATCTGTCTTGACTTCCAAAAGTCCCTAGTGGGACAAGATGGCAGAGCTGTCCCTGCCCATCCTGCCTTGTCACGTTATGGCACATTCGATATAGCATTAGAGCAAGTAAAATACTTGAATTCAAGTTTTGCTATTACTTATATAAGATTGTTCAAAAATCGAGCATTAAATAAAAAATAAATTTGACTCCAAGTAAGGGAACATGTTATGCGTCGAAGTCAATTTAAATAAAAAAGTTTGTCAGATAAGTTTCGGCTTTTAGATAAATTGTAGTTTAACAATGTGAAGGGTAGACCAACATAATATGACATATCATGGTTGTTAGAACCTAATTACTCTAAATATTCTAGTACATCTACCAATAAATCAAAGAGAATGATAAACATAATTCATACAAACGACTCCAAATTTATTGGAAACAAAACTTAATTTATTATTTTCGTTTTATAATAAGCTAAAGTTTATTCTTAGCGTACACAAATAAAAATGCCATTTACTACAACATCTATAAACTGTTCAATTCAAAAGGCTGGGAATATTCTTTTCCCCTTCACGAGTGTAAACTCGGAACAAAACCAAGGAATTCCAGCCATTTCTTTGAACTGAAGATACTAATTTTTTTAATCAAAAGTAAGAGAACAGATAGATAATTCTTGAAGAAAACTAAGTTTTCTGGGTAAAGAATGGAATCATTTTTCTTGTATATATATATTTCTTAAAGTAAGGAAGGGCATAAATATAATCAAAATTTTCTGCAAAGCTAGAATTGGCAGGCCATGGCTTATGGAGCAGGGAAATCAGTAGCAGTTGCTCTTTTAATACTCAACGTCATTCTCTATTTCATCATCATTGCCATTGCAGCATGGGCCGTAAATCATGGAATCGAACAAACACACGAAGCAGGTACGAGTTTAAGCCTTAATCTCAACTCGAGAGCAATTAGCATGAAACAAAAAACACAACTGCACGTACAGAACACAAAGATTTATAGTGGTTCGCTTCAGTATGAGAATCATGACCACCTGTTGCTGCAAAAATTTCACTACAATAAAAAATAAGACGATCTAATAAAAAGATATGAACGCCCAATAGACCTCTTAAAATTGGGTGGATCCATAGTTAGAAGGATAAATGAACGATATAATTAGGTTTAACACATCCTAACACTTTATAGTTTTTATCAATTACACCATTCAAGATTGTTGTTCGACATCACAAACAAGTTTTTCAGTTTTCTTACATCATTAATTCGCCAAAATTTCTTGCAGCATCTGTTCTACCTCTCCCAGCTCGAATTTTTCCAATATACTATCCATTTGGAAATATGGCTACTGGTTATGTTGTAATTATGTCGCTCTTTGCTGGGGTTGTGGGCTTCACCACCTCAGTTTCTGGAATCAATAATGTGAATCAAGGGGATGCCCCAAATCTAAATGCTGCTGCTGCATCTTCTTTGGTTACTTTGTTACTTACGCTGCTTGCAATGGGGTAAAATTATATATCATTATTGGTTACTTCGGTATTTCGGGGGGCTTTTGTTTTACGGTATATTTGGTAGACAGGGCTGAAGAGGACAAGATATGCTTAAAGAGAGACGTGCGACAGAATTTGTCAATGTTCAGTCTTGTTTGTGCCAAATATACCGTTAAAGATCTTTACTGTGACAAAGTAATTGCAAATCCATAACAATTGTGTGTATGCTGCAGGTTGGCATGCAAAGAGATTGATATAGGCTGGACTCGATCAAACTTGGTAAGCGTGTCAATCATCTCGTCTAAAAATAAATAAAAATCTGAACTATTAATTTGTAGATATAATTTTTATGTTGAATACACCCTCTAACGACTAGTCTAATCTACTTGATATTGTCCAAGCCATGTGAAAACTCCCGTGTTTCACTTTTATGTAAAAAATGAAACAGAACGAATCTTATGGAGTTCAACACTGGACAGTATCGAGAAGTTTGACTGCTGACTAGAGCCTCGTAATGTTGAACTACATCGTCTAAATATTTAATAACAATACTAATTATTTCTTATAATATTGTTTTACAGAGGACCTTGGAGACCCTATTGATATGTGTGAGTGGAACTCAGTTATTCTGCACCGCTGCTGTCCATGTTGGTCTTGACAGTGTAGTTGCAAGAGAAAGGGGATACTAATAATTTTATCAAACATTTAAGATTATCTTGTAAATGGATGTTGCAATGGTTCCTACACGGTCGGAGTGGGGATAGCATCTCTCTTCTGGTTTTTTATAGTTGTATTTGTACGTAAATTACTTTGAAATAATACCGTGTTTAATGAATTTTCTCCACCTTCAAAATTTTGTCTGCTCAATTTACACACCCACGCTTAAATCAAGAGATAAAACAGAATTCGACTATTCTTATTAACTGAAGGGAAGAAAAGAATTACACAAGAAACGTAAATTTTTTGAATTTTTTTTTTTTTTTTTTGGGTCCAATATACAAAATTATTGACGGATGCGCAATCACAACCACTCGAAAAGAAGTCAGGTTACTTGTGAAGGTTGAAAGGAAAAAACAGATCCTCCGTTCTTCACCTTCCTTCCCCGACCCGACCCATTCTCTCAGGGTCATCCATGTACCCAAGCCTGCTCTACACGCACCCCAAACCCTCACTCACACCCCGTTCTCTCTGCATATTGAGGTCCTTCACCCCAACTAAAATCTTGAACCATCGGCTGAACTATTGCAAGAGACCAAGAATCAATGTCAAGTGTACTGCAGATAGTCACAGTGAAGAAATTGGGGGCAAAAAAAATTGGGAAAAATGGGTACCCAGAAATCTTTTTGCTGCAGAGAAAGTATTTAGATTGATATCTGGGGCAACCTCCAGCCCCATTGCCCAGTACATATCCTCTCCCACCACTTTCTTGCACTCCGTCGATCCCAGAATTAAGTTGGTATTTTTCTTTTGCTTTTGTTAATTTTATCTTTATTTCAATGATGAATTTTCTTAATTCATGGTTGACCTCTGCTCATTGTTGGGTTTGATGCCGCCTTTGTTATTGTTATTATTATTATTGGACTGGAAAAGTTGATTCTTTTGGATTTCAGAATTGTGTAATGAGTGGAAGCCGATGCAATATTAGTATATAATTGTTGGAGAAAATGGAAAGGTATAGTTCAGGGATGCAAACTCTAATCTTATTCACAGAATAAAGTTGGAGGAAGATATCTATTTTCTGATAATTATAGGAAATTATAAGGAAAAAACTCTGCAGCATTCTTCGAATTTATTTGCAAATTTTGATTTTATGGACAAATTATTGAGATGTTGGACTTAAGCAAAAGAAGAAGCTCTAATAGAAATTTAGAATAAGATACTCTATCCGTATGTATCTTTTATATTATTTCGTTTTTCCATTATCCAAGCAATTTTATTAAGCCCATTTTTTTTTTTTTTTTTGTCTACATTTAAATTGGTAAAGTGACTGTGTTATGTGATCATGTGATTGATAAATTAGTGACTTGCCTGTATTTCATTGTGATAAGAATGTGGAAGAACAGCACATTGTAATTCACCATTTTGGTCTTGTTGCAAGGAAGAAAGTAATTGAAGACCATTAGAATGAAAATTTTCTTTTATGTTTTGCAACAGTGGTGAAGAATAAAGAAACATTCTCTAGAATGCAAATTTTTATCTTCCCTACGAGAAGGGAAGCTTCATGCGATTCTTTGGAGATTTTGTTTTTAACTTCATATTTGCAATTTATGCTAATTCCAATTATCTGTGTGATGAAAGATGGTCTTTATTTGGGAAGTTTTAGAAGCCCGAAATTTATGAGAAACAGATCGAGTTTATACCTTTGTAGTTTGCTCTTTATCTTTATTTGTAGTGATTCATTTTTTACAATGCTTACTTTAATAACTATATTGCCTTCCATGATTCTGCAGGCATGGGTCCTTGCTCTAGTTATTTTACCAGCTAGGTCAGGCAATGCGGTGCGCCTGGGAATAGTCACCTATCTTGCCTTATTGTCCATATGGGTTCAGCCCTCAGAGGTGTGGATGGTAAGACTAACTTCAAACTACGCTTATAGATGGGGTAACATAGGGGGAAAGGAAATTATTTTCACTTCTTACATAAACACATTCACATCTCTACGTCTTGGGATATCTATAGTAATTATACTTGTGTTTATGCAGGGAACTGCCTTATGATTCTCCAATATTGTTGTAGGATCAACTGGGAAGAGTGTTGCTGCTGTGTGGATTCTTATTTATATTGTTGGGGCTTAGTACAGATAGTGCACCTTCCCTCTTATGTTCAAGAACCCCACCATCTTCAATGACTGGATTACCAAGTTTTCAAGCATCTTTTGAGGGTTATAGATATGTACTTTTGAAGTTTGGGCCAATACAACTTACAAGAAAGGGTTTATCAGCAGCTAGTACAGCTGCATGTTTAACATTCACTGTAAGTTGCGTCTGTTCTCCTTATTTACTCTGTTTAAATAGAACTGGTGTCAACTTGTGGGATATGCAGCTCTTACATTATTTTACGTATATCTTAGATCAAGTCCTTAGAGTTTGTAATTGGAAACCTCCTTGCATACAATGGAGTGTACAGTTAATTTTGTTCCTTCAATCCACATCTTAGAATTCACCAGTCTCATCTGCTTATTGTACTATTTGTTAATGGCCTTGTCCATTGAAAGATTTTGTTACTGATACTATATAATAATTACCTTTAATAAATCCAAAAGCATTGTTGATCAGATAATTGGCAAATGCAGGATTGTCAGGCAGATAAATTTTAGGTTTTGGTTCATTTCTGATATTGCAGAGCATATATTCAAACATGTAACTTCTTTAATTTTTATAGCTACTAAGAAATCAGCTAAGGTTGTGTGTTGTTAAAAGAGCCTGGCATAGCAATTGGTGGTAAGAAACGATTTGATTTAGTTTTTGGAATCTCAAATTGATCCAATATATTTAAATATAAATGATTATAGTTTTGAATTTTGTGCAAATATAATTTTTTTTTTTTTTATGAACCAAAAAGACTTTGTATATTTGAGATATTACTAGCACTAGCTTTCCCCTCCTATTCTGCTTGAACTTGAATGATTTTGCCTTGTTTCCATTTTGTGGACTATATTTCTGTTATTTAGGCATCTTTATTTTGTTGAAGATCTTTCAAAGTGCGAGCCTTTGCTTGACGACCACAACACCAGAGCAGCTTGCATTTGCTTTTCAATGGTTCATTCTCCCTTTGGCACATATTGGTGTTCCAGTATCTGAAGTCATCTTTACTCTTTTGCTTTCATTAAGATTCATCAATCTGGTGTTTGATGAGGTGAGATTGGTCAATTCAGTTATTGCACTTTTAATGGTTAATTGCTCTTTAGATGCTTGTAGCTGTAGATGGATGGCTTCATATAGAATTATATAAATTTTTAGACAATCCTGAAACTGTTGTACACGTTTGCAGGTGCGAAATGTGGCTCTTGGGATCGTGTCTCGTAGAATAAAATGGGAACAGTTGACAACAATGGAGACAATTGATGGTATTTTATGACTTCAAATTCTACTGCAAAGCTTTTTCCCTTATCCGTGACAATGCTGACATGCTTCTACAGAAATATTATCGCGAGTTCATTATGATTTAACCTCCCGCTTCTTAGTCATGTGCAATTCTTTTTCATGAGAATTATAAGAAAATTGAGTACTATTCCCATAATCTGATTTGCACTAACATATACATAATAATTGTATGCAAACACGTATATATGCGCACACAGCATAAAAGAGAAGATAAAGAATGCGATAAACCTTGACTGTGAAATCATGGATTAGTTTATGCGGAACGACTTGGAATATTATCTCATCCTCAAAAAAGGAAGTGTTATCTCTGCCGTTGTCAAACATGGTTCTATTTTCTTGCAGTTTTCTTCACATACATCCGTCGGATCTTCAAGAATATATATAACCACGCTGCGCAGATTTCTCAGGTACATCATTTTCCCTCAGTTGATAATATCTATATTTCATCTACTTTCTTGTATATCCCACTTCTCAAGTTTGTCTTTACAATATTCACTGTGTTGTACCAAGTAACCAAACATGTGTGTTTGGGAAGTATGTTTCATTTACTGTTGGACCATATAACATAAGCCCTTCATTTTTATGCATTGCAGGCGATGATTGTTAGAGGTTTTCGAGGAGACTGCAATGCTCACAAAATTTTCTTGTCGGCTGGTCCATCTATGGCAATGCCAAATATTATTTCTTTCTCTTGCCTTGTTGGTCTTATAGGTGCTACCACTTTGTCCAAATACATTTTTGTTTGATAATTATACTGCTTCTGTTCTGGCTTCCTACTTTGGTAATCTATTTGAAGTTTTGATGCCTTTTAATAGCCTTTTCTTCCCTTATTTCCCCATCTTTTCAATTGTTCCTCCGTTGTTTTGAAAATTAACTGGACGAAATTTTTTTGGACCTAAAAAGATTTATTGCTCTCAGATTGTATCAGTTAATATCTTGCTTTTCTTGTTCTCTCACCAGTTCTTGAATCTTTACTTTCATGGTGGGAAACACAATCTCGAGCAAACTATAATATGTTGTTGATATTCATTCGGAAGGTCGATGAATTATCTGGTCTAAGATTTCATAGTCTTTCCATTATTCCTCTAGACTTCCTTACAAGGTGCCTCAAGGATTCAAGATTTGGCAGTTAGATGTACATAGCGTTGTCATTTTTACATTCTTATTTCACTTCTACCAAAAACGATGAACATAAACTACTTTCTTCTTTCATTGGCCAATCATCAACTAGACAAACCCATGCCAATAAACAGCCCTACAAAAAAATAAGCTAAAACAAGAAGAGAAAATACAAGTATATGAAAACAAACATGAAGTTATGTGAAATAGTCATCTCTGGTTGCCTAGATAATGAAGTGATCTTCACCAAAGAGCACAAGGAAGCAAAAATAGGAATTGCCCAAAATATTTTTCACCGGTAGTATGTGCAAAGTGAAGTAGAACAATCAAATGATTCAGAGGAAAACCTGATCTTTATGGCAAGTCATCACTTAACCGATGGATTAATAACAAGTTAGTCTCCAACCTTTAAAAAATGAATAAGTCGAGTCACCAGTCTCAATGATGAAATTAATCCAAACTACTGTTAAATCGACTTGTGACCCTTGGATGTCTATTTTGTGAAGCTAGATTTTGCTTCTCAACTTGGAAGCCATAAATGCTTTCATGGCGGTTGCGTTACACAATATCGAATATTTGGACAATTTCCCATCACTGGGGACTAATTATGCAGCTATAATGAAATGGAAGAGATTAGTTGACTTTTTTTTAAGCATTGCAGACAACTTGCTACCTAGACAATTGGTTGGGGAAAATGGTACACAGCAAAAAGGGACCTTTTAGCCTCTGAAAGCGTCCTTCCTTCTCAATGCCCCGGGCATCCATCCAATGCATTCTTTCGATCTTGTACCCAGGGTTTGGTAAACTGAACACAAACCCAATCTCGATGAAATGAAAAAAGAGAAGTACAAGCAAATACATCAATAAACTAGGATACCATTCTATCTTCCTCTATCAATTCTTTTGTTTTGAATAAGAGTCGAGCTACCTCGACGATGTTTCTACTTAAATAGGAAATAATATCAGCAGTTTCAAGCCTTTCTTGCTCGTGCTCTTTGCAAAACAAACTTATTGACAAAATCAGATGAACTCCCTGTTTTCCTTTAAACAGTCAAACAAAGATGTATGTAGCATGTAGCAGAAAAGACAACAGAAAAAACTCGTACATGAACGCCAAATTAATAAGATTACTCTAAAACAAGACGCGCAAATGCAGGTGGACAATTACATGGAACAAAATTCACTTTTTCATTGAAGCACTGCTTGATGGAGATATGAAACAGGTAAACTACAAATAGAGCCATAGTACAGCTCTAAAGGCTGCTTCATGAAAAAGAGGTTCTATTTAGTTACATGGCTGAAAGCCCACTAAAACTAGCCAAGGAAGGAATTACAAAGTTCAGACTAGAGAATCAAGATAAAATATACAAGGAAGAAAATATCTCTGACCTGCAGCTTAGAAATTTACTAGGTTTGCCAGCAGAGACTTCTTCTACCCTCCTGCATGATCTCGAAGGCGATTTTGTATCTTTCCAAAGATGCAGCTCCTGCCTCGATAAAATTAAGGGATTCTTCTCTTAAACTCCAAACCATCAGGGGCTTGAAATCTTGAGAACCGCCTGCTGAATGAGCATCCAGGAGTATACCATATTTTGCATTTTTGGTCCATCGATGCAAGATATAGCGAGACGGGAGCTCCCTTATGTTCATTATTTGGAATACCTTCAAAGCGTGCCTGCAAAGAACACCTTCGAACTCAAACATTTTACAACTACAACTGACATTAAGATTGGATGCATTAAAGGCAACTGTATTCCTCTCATCTCCATTTCCGCACTTCTGTACCAGATATCTACTAATGGTTCCTTCGACATTTATTTTTGTTCCAACATAGCTATAGCATTCTAAAAGCTCTTTCTGAAATACTTTAAACATTGTGATGGTGTAAAGCCTTCTACACTGTTCTTCTATGGGGTCTTTTGTATGCAAAACTGCTTGTATATTAAATGAGTTCAAATCCTCCTTCCTTTCCTCTTCACGGCGTTGTTCAAGAGTTTTCTCATACAATACAACAAATTCTTTGAGAGGTGTTTGGGCTGTTAATAGCGGACTGAAATATGATTTCAAGCTTCCATCCACAGGAATGCCAGCAAAGAATATGCCCTTTATGTGCAGGGGAACCCAACTTTTACGCATTCTGTACATCTCCTTTAACCAAGCATTCTCTTTCAAATTATATTTGTTCATAAGCATAGTCCATGCTGAATCGAATTCATTAGCGGTCTGGGTCTGAAAAATACAAGTTTCATACTCATATTTGAACTTGGCATCCATTGAGAGTAATGCACCCAGGTTCTCCTGTTCTTTGTTCAGAATTTGCCATGCAGAAAACCGATGGTGTGACCCCTGAAAAACTTGTGCAATTGAATTTTGAATGGCCTTGTCCTGATCAGCTATTATAGACACAGGGTGACGCCCCGACATTGCCCTAAGCCATGCCTGAAATATCCAAGTAAATGACTCTTCCGATTCATCCGCAATTAGAGCACAGCCAAGAAGTACGGATTGCCTATGATGATTAACCCCAATAAAAGAAGCAAATGGCACAAAAATAATTACCTCTCCTGTATGTTGTATCAAACACAATTGCGTCTCCAAACTGAGTGCAGGAAAATCTAGACCGTGCATCAGCCCAGAAAAGATTCATGCCTTTACCATCATGCATTTCCACCGCGTAAAAAAATCCTGCATCCTCTGCTTGCCGAGATTGAAAATACTCAAGAAGCACACTATACCACTCACTACCAATATTACTTTCTCGCGCTCGCTTGACAAGGCTGAGGCCTCCATCTGTTTCAACTAAATCCAAATTTTCCAACCCACTGCTTCCTTCCTCTCTATACCCCTTTGATGCAACTGTCACTCTTCTACTAGGATCTGTGGGACTATCAAATTCATGATTGTGTTCCTTTTGAAGACGATCGACCACCCACCTTCCTGATTCTTGTCTTTGTATTCTCATGTATGCTCCACAACCTACTCTTGAAGGGTGCTGATGCCCTTCCTTGGAGCACACAAATCTTCGGGATGTAATTGATCCATCATGTTTGGAGCGGAATAACTGACCTATCCTGACTTTAAATCCTGTAATGGCTGCATATGTGTAGTAGAATTTGTATGCTTCATCAGCAGAACTAAAGTCGAGACCCTTGTATGGTTCACCTCTAGGTACTGCAATTCCTCCCATGTCTTCCTTTTTGAGACGTTTAATGTCAACAACACCAGATAGACCATCCTCCTCGTGCGATCTGATTCCTGTCCTACTTGCCCCACCAGCTGATGATCTAGGAGTTGGAAAACTTTTTCTCTGAATCTTGGGTGGGCAAATTTCTCCAGGGACCTCAAGTTCATGGTTATGTTCCTTTTTTATATTGGCCAAAACCCACTTCCCAGAATCAATTTTTTGCACTCTTATGAAAGCAGGACAGCCAGTTCTTGAGTTTGTCTGAAATCCCTCCTTTGAACATACAAATCTCCTAGAAATAACATCACCATCAACTCTGGATCTATACAGCTGACCAATCCTAATTTTGAACCCCAATTGGGTTGCATAGTCACTGTAAAACTCTTGGGCCTCTTCTGCCGAGTCAAACTCTAACCCTACGTGTGGTTCCATCTTGGATTCTCCTTCATCTTCACAATGGCCATTGCTTTTTCCATTCACTAGATTTGCTGGTTTCGTCCTCACAGACATAATATTTCCGAACTCCTCTCTATTCATGTCAGTATCTGCAGCACATGCACACAAAAAAATAAATAAATGAAGCTAGTTATTTACAATCTACAACCAAGAATAGTTGATATAAGGTTTGATCTGTCTTTACTCACTTTAGAATATTTAGTGACAAAGGTGGGAACGGCGGCTTCAACTCATAGAGAAGTAAAAATTAAAGCTACAAAAATCTGAAGCACATAAATAGTAACGACATAAAGTTTGATATCAGACCTATAAATGCATTTAACCAGCATTTGATCCTCAGTAAGTACCATACAATAATGCTAGTTCTGAACAGTGAACATATGTAAGGAAGCAGGAGACCAACTACATCTTTGTACATCAACTTGACAAGAGTGCATATCAAAATTCCTACCTTAAACATGAAAGAAAGACTCCTGAAGAGGTCAAAATGGCATTTGCGCGTGTAGAATCAGGGAATTAATTAGCACGTGTAAAATGGGGAGAATTTTTTTTTAAAGACATAAATACCAAAAGGAACAAAGAAAAAATATATCTTAGAGAAAATAAATCATATTTTTAAATTTGATTTATAAGCAGCTTTTGACAGTTAATCCTACTCAAATTAATTTAGGAGTCTGTTATAAAATACCTAATAGGAACACTAGTGTCAACAATTCAATACACAGATAAGCTTCGCTTCAGCACATTTTTATAGACGTATCTAGCTCTTTTGGACATCACAATTGACAGACATAGTACACAGAGAAATTAAGTTATTAAACCTTGACTCTAGACCAGCTAAGCAAAGATTTTACATGCCTTGACTTGTTTATTAGTTATCAAAAACAAAGTTTCAACTTAATATGAAAGAATTAAATACATTTTACAACTTTAACCTTGGATGAATTACATTTTACCCCCTGTTTTCAGCTCCATCCTTAACCATTTGATTATTCATAAACGTAGCCAATCTGTTAACTTGCTGTTTGAATTGGCAATTGATTGTGCAAGGTGACGTGTCGGCTTAAGCGCATCTACATTATCAATACACTTGCTATTTTATACATTAGGAGTTTTTACGCTCCTATATATTATTTATTACAGGTGCACAAATGTGCCATTTCTTAGCAATCAAATAGCAACCCCAATAAAGTGGCTCACAAAACGCCAAAGAAAAAGGGTAAATTGGAACCCTGTCCTGTTTATCCCGCAACTTAAAATACCTAACAGAAGCTTTCCACGCCTAAAGCAACCATTAAAACTCTCTCCTTTTCCCTCCAAGTAAACCCTTTTTCATTTATATAGTGTACTTTATCAACTAATCCATGCATATATTAGTTGCACCCCTGAAGACAAAGTCGGTATTTATCTTGTTCATTGTCGCAACACCCATCAATACAAGAAGGAAACCAAAATAAATCTTTGAATTATATAGGAAGAGATGGGAAACTCAAAATTAATAAATGAATAGATCCACAAATTTGATCAGAATAACTACACATATGCCAGCCAAAAAAAAAAATTAAAAAATTAAAAAATGGAGCAAAAGGTGGGGATTTTTCACAAAGTAAAATGAGTTATATGGAATCCTAGATTTTCAGTCTTCAATTAAAAAAAAGAGCAAACCCAATTTGTCAGCTCCCACCAAAATTATCATCCATTGAACACAAAATCAAATTCAACGTAAAACCCAGAAAAAATACACATTCAACAAAAAAAAAAAAAAAACCAAGAACCACAAAAAATAAGAAAACGAATGGATTAAAAATTACGAAAAACCAAATAGGGTTTTACCTTTTGCATATCGCTGTAGCTGAAAATCCAATTGAGAGTTTTTCTGACCTCAGAATTATTCTAAATTCAGGTGGGTCGCTGAGAAATTTCATACATTGTAACGTAAAATCGACTGATTCACGCGGTCACACAAAAAAAAAAAAAAGAAAAAGAAAATCTGATCATTTCCATGTTTAAAATGGATCAGCAATGAAAATCTGGTTCTCCTTTTTGTTTAAATTTGCTGATTCATTGCAGTCATGGCAGAAGGGGTGTCGATTTCCGGGTACATCGGGTGTGTGAGAGTGGAGCTGAGGTGGAATTTCAGTACGGTGCGCTTTTTATCGATGGGTTAGAGAGAGAGTGAGACTAATTATGGAGAGAGTTTTCATATGGTGTTGTTACAGGTGTCCGTCCGTAATTGGGTAAATTGTTTATGGTGGAGTCAATGACATCACTTCAGATGGTGACGGGTATATCGACTATGGGTCCGTTTGATTGTAAATATGAAATTTGAGTGGAAAGAAAACGAATTAAAGGGAATTGAATTACCTTAAATGTGTTTTACCTGGAATTATAATTAATTGTGTTTGATTGATATAATTTTTTACCTAATTCGTTTAACTTTATTTTTATATAAATTATTACTTTTTGGGATAAATTTTTTTACAATTTATATTAAAATTTATTTGAATTGTCAAAAAGTAAAATAAAAAATTAAATTTTGAAATTTTTTTGTCTTTGTTTGACTTCGTTTTTCATACAAATTATCAATTAAATGGATAATTTTTTTTTACTATTGGATTTAGAATATGTTTTCATTGTCAAAAAAAAAAAAAAAAATGAAAAATCACTTTTCCACCAAAACCATGGGAAAATAAAATGTGAAAAATGTGCTTCACTAAGTTGTGCCTAAAATTTGGGTGAAAATGAATTCCGTGGAATTGTTTGCAATCAAACATCATAAATTGGGTGTAATTGCACAACTTTTTCATTTTCACCCACTTTTTCACCTATATCAAACACACCCTAAATTCATACTAAATTAGAGATATATAAAATTTGAACGATTAAATTGAAGAACGATTTTAATTTGATGAGTTCTTAAATTAGCCCCTATTTGGTACTTATTTTTTTAAAATTTTTATTCTTCTACCCATATTCAACCACATATTTTTTTTAATAAAATAATATTTTTCATCACATCAATAACTTTTTTTTCAACCACATATTCACCATCCATCACATTAAAAAAATTCATTTTCCCAAAAAATGTGTATCAAACAAGGGCTTAATTTAACTTAAGTATTTGATAAATTAAAGCTGAAGTACCATTTTATACTTAGGGCCTGTGTTGGTCCCAAACGTATTTTTAAGTCTTCGATTTGTAAAACAAGAACAGAAAAATAACAAAAAATAACAAGATCAAACACAAGATTTTTCGGCCCTAAGACCCCGAGGTTCGGCGATCACTTTCAACGCCTAATCCCCGTAGAACTTCCATAAGGAATACGCTCAAATCTACTAAGATCACCCCCAAAAATAGGCAAAAAATTGTTACAAAACTTTGTCCCCAAAGACAACAAGATATTCTCAAAAAAGTCCTCACTCAACAAGAAATCACGAACTCACACACGAGTTCTTATTACACTCAACTATCTCAAATATTCACACAAGAATCTAGAGATACATTTTTACGGAGAGCACAAAAGGTAGAAGACGGAATGCTCAAAAAAAGGGAAAATGAAAAGTCTCCCACTCAGAGACGACTTGAGGCATTTTAAAAGAGATAGCCCACTTGCTTGTAATCCAAAGGCTCCAAATAAGCCACTTGTCCTTCATTTAGGTAAGCTGCCTTTAAATTCAAAAAGATTCCTTTGCAAGAGTCACTTTTTTTTACTTCCAGAGACTTCCTTCTTTTGGATCACAATTGGACCAGAATTATTTTGGGCCAGAATTGAATATTACTTGGGCCTCCCAAAAATTCAGCAAACATTTCAACAATCTCCACCTTTTGCTGCATTTTGGGACAATACTTATGTGGATTTAAACTTAAACAAACTTTATTTGCTCTTATAACCTGTACAAAAACAGAAAATTAGTCTTCTTCAAGATTTAATAACATTAAAGAATTTGAAAATTTATTTAAAGGTATTACCTTGGTTCCCGCATCTGCAAGGTTTACCTGAGTTGATATTTTGACTAACTTAATATCACTCCTATCAATAATGTCTTTAATAAAATGAAACTTAACATCTATATGCTTGGACATATCATGAAAAATTGAGTTTTTACTCAGAAATATAGCACTTTGGTTATCTGAACATAACTCCACCTGATTTTCTATAAGTCTTAAATTACCTAGTAGACCCTTCAACCATAAACCTTCCTTTACTGCCTCAGTGGCAGCAATGTATTCAGTTTCAGTTGAAGACAATGCAACTACCTTTTGTAATTGAGATTTCCAGCTAATGCATGTATCATTCATGACAAAAAAGTATGCAGTAGTAGACTTCCTATTGTCTGGATTTCCAGCATAATCAGAATCTACATAACCTTTTAGTTTAAGTCTATTTTTATTAGTTTTGAACATTAAACCTAAATGACTAGTTCCTTTTAGATATTTAATAAGATTTTTTATGCATTGTCAATGTAATTCACCAGGGTTACTCATAAATCTGCTTAGCACACTCACAGCATAAGCAATATCAGGTCTAGAGCATACCATCACATACATCACAGATCCAACAGCATTAGAATAAGGCACATTCATCATTCTTTTAAGTTCATTTTTCAAATTTAGGTAATTGATCAACAAATAGTTTTATACTACTAGACAAAGGCAGGCTCACATGCATCATGAAGAGAAAACATCTTTACTACTTTTTCAACATATGACTTTTGAGTAAGAAACAACTTTCCATTTATTCTATCCCTTTTAAGTTCCATGCCCAATATTTTTCTAGCTGGTCCTAAATCTTTCATTTCAAATTCAGATTTCAACTTCTCTTTAATCATGTTAAGAGTAACAGAATTATGACTAGCAATGAGCATATCATCAACGTACAAGAGCAGATAAAAAGATTCAAATTCTTCATCTCTTTTAAAGTAAAAATAGGGATCATAATCAGATATCTTAAAGTTCAAACCTTGTATAAAAGAGTCAAACTTTTTATACCATTGTCTAGGGGCCTGTTTTAGCCCATATAAAGATTTCTTCAAGAGACATACAAAGTCCCTTTTTTGTTTAATCTCAAACCCTTTTGGTTGAGTCATGTATATGGTTTTATCTAAAAAACTATACAAGAAGGCAGTCTGCACATCAAGTTGTTCTATCTCTAAGTCAAATTGTGTCACAATAGCAACTAAAATCCTGATTGAGGTATATTTGACAACATGTGAAAAAATCTTAGTGTAGTCAATCATTTCTCTTTGTGTAAATCATTTTGCTACAGGCCTTGCCTTGTACCTTTTTTTTTCATTTGATTTAATCTCTCACTCCTTGATCTTAAATACCCATTTACAATCAATTACTTAGCATTCTAAGGGGTTTTCAACTAAAATCCAGGTCTAATTTTTATAAAGGGAGTTCATTTTGTCCTCCATTGCAACAATCTACTTAGGGGATTCTTTGCAAGAGATAGCTTCTTCATAAGAAGCAGGTTCTGTATCTGATAAGTGCGCTTTTGCACACTTATTAGACCATTTTTGGGATTTAACTGTGATAAAATTGAGTATATTTCTACCGATAATTGTGTACTTTTTGTATTTATAGGCCAAAACCCTGAATTGGAATGAAACGGATGCAAAACGAGTGAAAAAGGACTTAAATTGCACACTTTTGTGAAGTTGGGGACTAACTTGCACTTGACCAAAAGATGGAGGGCTTTGACTGCAATTTGGTAGGGGCTTAAATGAAAGAAAGTTCAAAGTATGAGGACCAAATTGTACTAATTCAAAGATGAGGGATGAAAACACGCAAGGAAGGAACGTTCAAGGACCTCAGCTGCAATTATGGAAAAATCCTTGCGACCGCATGGATTATAACCATGCGACCGCATGGATTGGTCAGAAACGTCAAAACCATTATTTCCATTTGCCCATGCGACCGCATGGAATTACACCATGCGGCCGCATAGAAGAAAAAAATCAAGGCGGTCTATTTTTCTTTCCACGCGTTTTTGGTCAACTTTGGCAATATTTTGGACTTGTTTAATGGAGATATTTTAGGATATTTTGGGTTGTCTCACATTGCATTATATATCCCATATCTCTTCCATTTTCATTGTATTAGGAATTAGATAGTTTAGTTTAGCTTAGGTTTCTCTCTAGTTTCTCTTTCTTTTTCATTTCCTTTTCTTTTCCTTTTAATTACTTGGTATTTTTGGAGATACAAATCAAGAGCAACAAGGAGATACCAAGAATTTGGCAAAGATTTGGAGAAAATCGACCGAGCCTCATAAATAGGGTTTTATCTTTAAACTTCGATTTTTCCTAATTATTTTGTCATCTTTGTAATGGATTGTATAAATATTCTCCTTTGTTTACATTTATATAATATGGGCTAAGTGATTTTGTTGGGATTTTTGGTTTAAGTTTAACCTAGCTTTTAATTAATTTTCATATTTGCTCTTTAACATTAATTTGCTTATTTCATGTGTTTCTATTATTGAATTTATTGCATTTTCATTTATGTGGCCAATAGATGATTATGTCTCGTGAATTGTACATCGCTCGAGAGAGGATTGTATAATTTAGACCAAATGGTAGAAACCCTAGGTTTGTGTAGTGACCCTATGCTTGTGGAAGGGATAGAGATATACCCCAAGCCCTAGGTGACCCAATGAGCTATTTTCACAATTATTGAATGCGGTTGTTTGGTTTCAAATCGACATAGAGATATAGTAGGTTTAACCAATCAATTAGGGTTAGTTTCACTCGAGAGAGGTAATTAACTAAAATTGGAAGATCGGGTCTAACATGGTGAATGAGTAATTGGTTAATTGGCTTGTAGCGAAATTAGTTAGGTGACGGTTAAACGAAACCACGAATCCCAACCACGTGTTTCCTCTAAAATTACCAAGTGTTTATGTTTTATTAGTTTATAGATTTTGTAGTTATTTTCTTGAACCATATGTTTTTATTGTGTATTTGTGTTTCTTTTCGTTGTTAGAATTAAAATTAATTAGAGTCGAGTAATCTAAAGTATACATTCCTCGTGGGATCGACAATCCGGACTCTCAAGGTCCACTTTATTACTTGAGCGCGACCCGTGCACTTGCGGCTTGCACTTTTTCGCACAACAAGTTTTTGGCGCCGTTGCCGGGGAATGTTTTCACTTTGATTACTGCTTTAGTTAATTTTAGTTTTAGCAACTTGTAATTATTTGTTTTTATTTATTTTTACTGTTTGTATATTTTGACTAACCCCGTATTACTAATCTTTCTTGTATCTGTAGTCTTTTTCCTGCACCCTGCACTTGTCTGATATTTGCAGGTTTCTAACCTTGGTAAAGTAACAAGATGTTTGCACTATCGAGTCTCTACGGTGACTATACAAATATTCTTGGAGGTCCAAGATGCGATATTTGTTTAGCGGAGCATTGTACAAGGATGTGCTTGTATTCATGTACCGAAACTGCAATGTTGAAACTTCTGAAGTTTCGATATTATTTGAAATGCCGGAGACAAGCACTGGACAATTTAGATGAAAGTTACATGCTCCCGGGAGACTATGTACCTGATGATTGGGATGAGGACATCAAATTCCTAGGAGATGGTCCTCCATGTTTGAATGAGAAGGTACTTGCAAAGTATTACAATGCACTTGCCAGGTTGGATGAAGAAGATATGCTAGTAGGAGATTACAAATATTGGGATGGATTTAGGAAATGGGGGTCTTATCCACTTGATGAAGTCATTGAGACCGACTTCTCATCGCCCGTGGAATTCGATTGCGGATCAATCATTCAACCTGAAGAGATACCAACTATTGTAGAAGAGCTTGAAGTGAATGATGATTTAATCACACATGAACTGATTGAAGATGTAGAAATCATTGAAGGTGAAATCAACATACAGCTGGCTGACTTCAGTGATTGCATAGAGGTTGACTTTGTGATTAAGTCTGATGTAGAGATGAAAATCTACATTGTTGAGTTTGAATCAGATGGAATGATGAAATCCTATGATGAAGGGGGCAAAATAGATGTTTGGCGATCGAATGAGGAGTGGATCAAAGCCAAAAGAATAAAGATGGGCAGAGCATCCAGAGCTTACTTGTTGGGCCCATAACATTTTGTATAGTCGAGCTAAGACTATAAAACAGCGCTTGTTGGGAGGCAACCCAACTTTTCTAAACTTTTGTGCTTTTATTTACTTTTCTGTGTTTTTATGCTTTTAGTTATATTTATGTTTAATAGTTTAACTTCTTGTAGGTAATGCTTTTTGGAAGTCCAAAGTTGCATGATTCCTCACGAGTCTGGAGCTACAATGGAGTACAATGAGGTCTGTTCGCCCCGAGCTATTCAATTGCATTCCGAGTCCAGTACATGCATTGGTTCTTCTTCAC